>CM034153.1:673136473-673188014 GCA_019776745.2 Taxus chinensis | reverse complement strand
ACAAGATCCCTTTTCTTGTTCCTCATTGAAGCCTAAAGTGACAAACCATAGTCTCCCTTCTTACCCCCTACTATAAATACTTACAGGTCATTATTTTTCACTAAAAAAATGTGCAGCATCAAAACAAAGTTTTCCTCTACAAGAAAAAAATTATACTCATGATCCAATAACAGTTCTGGTTCATAAGAATTCTTATTAGTCCAGGCAGTATAAATATGTAGGCATCAGAAACAAGCAATAAAAACTCCGGTTCATAAGAATTCTTAGTAGTCCTAGCTGTTCATTCTTGTGTTTGTTACAGAGATTTGTATTGTTCTCAGACCAAAATGCCGGATATAAATCAAACCGCCTTTCCCTTAGAATTTGGGCAGCTATGTGAGTTTATCTCCTCCATTTAAACAAGTATTGTATGTCAGCCACTCAACCAGGGAATACTGCAGCTAGGACCCATAATTAGAGCTAATACAATTCTAGATGACATTATCTAGATGTTCAAGGAGAATCTAAGAATGTACAGTTGTATAGATACCAACTTTAATGGATTAGAAGAGCTGATGGTTGTGTTTGGTGGTATCTCATAAGCATTTAGGATGAAGAACAATGACTGGTCAAAATACGGAGAGGAAACCCCCAGGATGTTTCTATATCTAAATGCAAATATTACATTAATCTGTAATCATGAGGTTTGCCCATAAGCTCAGTTAACTACATCTTCCTAATCTGCTGCCTGGATTCTGAAAAGCTACACTGGATTGACATGGCACTTGATCTGCCTAAATAAGTTGTTTTCTATCTCTGCAGACTGCAGTTCTTGTGCAGTGTTGAACTTAGCATGATTATGCACAATGCAATACACTTCCTATATCGTGTTGATCTTATCCTCATTACAAGTTATTCAATATTACATGCTTTTGTAAAGAACATGTCTTTATTCATTAAACATTATTGATTAGATTCTTGTATTGTATGACCTCTGCATTGCTTTTTCTTTATCACTAAGTAGTCTCTTCTGAATCCAAGTCACTACAACAAAAGGGGGTATTTAGAGACATTAATTAGAGACAAAACTATAGTTTTGTCTAAAGAAAAAACATTCCCAAATTGTTTTGTCTCAAAAAACCATTCCAAAATTTCACTGACTAATAATTATTATATAAAAAAATATTTACTCCCAGGGAGGTGGCTTATAATAATGAAGCAAGAGTGATTTCATGAGGTTAATAGAATTGGGGAAGGATGCCATGCAAAAATGTAATGGAAAAGGGGATCTCAATGTCAATGCCTAGACCACTAGCAAGTAGAGAAAACTAGGCCATGGTAGCTTTAATGGGGATTCGAATCCAGATAACATCATTGATTTACATATTTCCTTCGTCTCTGAGCGTGCAAGATTTTCGACGAGGGAGGGAAAATAGTTGGGTGTGAACCAGGACAAGACGGGGATTGCATGGCCATGATAGTTGCGCTCTCTTGTGATTCGATATTGGGATTCATGGCAATGACCTTAACAAACAACATATGCTACTGTTGAGAAAAATTGTTCACTAGAGATCAAGAAATTCTTACCCTAACGTCCATAGGTCTACCACTGTTTTAGGGCTCTGTGAGCTGGGAGAACTACCCAAAGACAATAGGATGCAGTGTTCTAAGGGGAAGTGCCCATCACAACACCTTTGGGAATTCAAAGCAAATGGTATTGTTAACTACTCCTTTTAACGCAACTAGAAAAAGGCTTCCTATCTTACACATATAATAGAGGAAGGAAAGAGGGAGGTTCCTATAACAAAAGGGCGTGCGCTTTGATTCACCTGCAATGATGGTGATGAGGTTATTTTTGTGAAAGATTCACTCAAATGGGCAGCCAGAGTTCTTGACAGGGCCCTCGCCTGTAACATGTGCTTGCAAGAAGAAGATCCGAGCATTGAGAACATGGCCAGTCTTCCATTATTTATCTCCTTCACCTTCAACAAAGAAAACTGGTCTAGATTTTCTGACCAATCCCAGTGGATCAAATGGTCCCCCCTAGGTGAACCTTGTCTTCCAACCCATGATTTCAATTATTTTTTAACAACACATTCAAATGGGCTCATTCTATCTGATCGGAATTCCCTTCAGACATGGCTATGGGATTTATATCTCAACGTATCTGATTTCCTAGTGGACCTTGGACGAGTAGAAGGAGGAATAGGTATCATCCATTTTTTCTATACTATTTTCTAATCTGCACCAAGTTGTGATTACGCTACTTTTTTCACGGATCGAGGATTCTATATGTCTCCTTTGGAATTCCCTTACACATTGGAATTTACCTAGTTTACCTATTAGAAAGTCTTTGGCGATCCTTTGGTTCCTCTAATACCATATGGAAGGTGATGCATAGTTCTACACAAAAAATAAGAATCCTTGGAAAATAGGCTTTCACTAGGAAAAAATCCATGTTTAGATTTATAATGGACCGTAACTCTACTGTAATGATCAATTCCCAACCTGCACAGATTCATAGCCATATCCAATCCCCTAACCTATAAGAAACAAGAGATGGAACCAAGATAGGACAACTATTTTAGTGAATGAACAAGATACTGGAGTGGTATTCATGCATGCCTTTCATGTCAATGCACTCGTTGCATCTTCTTACACGATGCGAGTTTTCTACCCATGACAAAGGTGTTTGCAAATTTTCAAAACTATAAACTGAGTCCTTCCATAATGACATAATGCCATAGCTCAAACACGTATTTATTTTAAATGTTATCGTTTCCTTCTTCCAAATCCTCTATCATTTTAAGATGCTCTGTTTAACAACTTAGTCCTGAAATGTTGGAGACATTTAAATCTATAGCCATGTGTTAACAAAATGTGGTGGCTAAATATATCGTAGATGGGGATGAATTTTTTGCCCTACCAGATGTTGTATCTGTATTTGCTCTATTATATATGTATGTAAAATGTGCCCGAGCATGCAACTATCATGTGAACTGTTTTACAAAATGCCCAAAACAATGTGGCATCATGGACTGCAATGATGATAGGATATGCACAGAACGGGACATCTTATGCAATCAAAAGGTGTAAAGTTAGTTTGAACCTTCTGCCTCTGAGACTGACACCATGCCCCTCGTTAATTTCCTCGTATAATATTATACTCTCAAACTTAAAATTGGATTATATCCCAAGGTGGTGTTATAATTATTCCTCAGTATTTGTAGCTTTCGAAGTGCTTTTCATTTTTCCATTATCTTCTAGAGATTTTCTGCATCAATTACCAACGTTCAAATGTCAAATGGGAAGAGTGTGCTCGAGAAAATTGTGGAAGAAAATAAAGAAACGTTTCGTTGTTGTAGAAAGCAAGCATTTCAGTTTTTGTGGGGATATTTTGGGTGCTACAAGAAGAAATATGTAGTGGGTGGAAGAGGAAATTACTGTGCAAGACGAGGTTTATGCAAGAATTTGGTGATGAGGTTGACAACTAATTACACAAAGTTGAAAATGAATTCTAATTCTGAATCTGCTCTGTTTAAGTATGACCCTATCAGTTATTCTCTCAATTTTGATGAAAGCTCTAGAATATCTGAAGATGGTTATCCTCGTCCATATTTTGCAAAGGAATCTAGGGAAGTTTAATAGAAGTAAATTTCATGTTGCAATGGATATGGAATGGAATAGTTGTATTATTATGTATAGATAGTAAGGGTAGCTGTACTAGAAGGTAGTGATCTCCTTAGAAGAGAGATACAGCTTTTTGACAGTTTCAAAATAGTTATCCTGTACATTAGTAGTTGGGACGACTAATATTAATGTCTTGTTACCCTTATTGTAATAGGAGTAACCATCAACTCTGCAGCGCATTGAACCGTAGACTATCAACATAATGTGTTTTTTATCTTTATTGTAATGTGTATTAAGGAGTTGATCTCCTTCTGCTATGAATTAGATGAAGAGATATTTTCTTGACAGTTTCAAAATAACTATCATATATATTAGTAGCTGGGGAGACTAAGAACACTGAATGTTGTGTTGTTACCCTTATTGTAATACTGGTGTTTTCATAGAAAAGAGTAACCATCAACTCCCACTACTACACTGTTTGGGTTTTAATGCAGAGAGCGAAAGGCGTAACGGGTTTGTGGAAATGATAGTTGTGGGCTTTACAACTTAGCACAGAAACTTCAAAGCATTTCACGGACAGCAAGTCCAATAACAATTAACCGTGGAAAACAACAATTGAAAGTCAAATAATATAATTTTGAACATCATGCAAACAATAGAAAATATATGAAAAATCAACTTGCATGGATAGAGCTCCTTGCAAAGCTTGCGCTTTTGCAGCAAAGAAGTTTGGCTATGAAGCCACTGAAAGAATGGAAGAACCAGGCACCACCACTCCTCGAGCTGCAGTTGGACAGGTACAAATATAGTTTGTGTAGTAACCTGCACCCATTAAGATTCATATCAAAAATAAACTGCTCTGCATCACCTAACTTGTCATCACTTCCCCTATCAATAATGCTTGTATCAAAAGGCTCAGGCTGGGTATAACGTAAAGGAATCTCTGCAATATGATTTGTACTATTTTCATCTGGATCATTCTTCATTGTCCTGCAGTTGATATCCGTCAATGCTTGTGTAAGTGTGGAGAATGGCCATAAGATACATGTCTCTAAAGCATGACTATCAAAACCACACGACTCTGCCATATTTTGTGGTTAGTCAAATCTCACCACTACATCTATTTGGACATGTGATGCTGAGTCCCCTCCAAATTTTCATATCTCTAAAGCGTCCCGTAACAAGCATAAATGAACCCCTTTAAAATTGCCATGTACTATAACTATCCACAAAACATAAGGGTTGACATTGCAAAAAAAGAAATATTGAAATGTAAATATGATCGACAAGGCCTTGCTTTATGAGATATCTCCAAATTACATTGCCTCAATGATATGTGCACCACACCCCTTTCTCCATCAAACAATTGACATAAATGACACGTGGTTCATACGTGTCTTCTCGGAAGAAAGAAGAGTTTCGCATACATTCCTCCCAAAATTTTCCCTGCCCCCCAAATCTAATGGTTATCAACCTTGCATCAATTGAAACAGTTCTATAGGAAGTTTTGTACACTTTTTTTTTTGAAATCGAAAAATATTACTTGTGGTCATATCTTGAGTTATTGCACTTTTGACAGCTATGGTGAAGTCATTTTGGCTCCGTGTTATGTTGTATCATATATTGTATGGCTTTCCTGTCACCTCTAAGCTATGAAATAGCTTCACCCTCTAATTGGCTACATTCACTTTTTGCCACTGTTCCTGTTTAATGTATCGACTAAAGCTTATATCCTTGCAGGTCCATGAGAAGCAGATAAAAAATCTAGATGACTGCAGGTTGGGTGTGTCAGCCGCTAAGAGGCGTCAGCAGATGCTTGCATGCTTGCCAAAACTCTTTAATATGATACGCGATATATTTCGTTCCATCAAGCGCTCGGTTATCACACGGCAAGAACTTATTCACAAAATAATATCAAATCATTGTGATGTTACTGATAGAAGTAAGTAGATTTTTACTTTTGTGATGTTACTGATAGAAGTAGATTTTTACTTAAACATTGGCCTTATCTTGCAAGGAATAATGTTACAAGATTTAATTGAATGGATAGCTGTTAGACTGCTAGTCTATTAGATGTCAACTGTTGCGACTCACCTATGGCTGAGTTACCTCATAAACCTTGTGATATCATTATCCACACATCACACTCATAACCTAGATTGTCAGTTTGAGTTCCTGCAACAAGAATCTTGGGTGTGTTCCCATCTAGAGGGACCCTACTTTCCCTTTTGCAATAACACCAGAGACTTTGTAACAGCTGTTCTTTCCAATTCCCCGTGTTCATGTAAATTCCAGAATCTACTTTTAGAAAGCATAGAAGCAAAATATTACGAGTCAAGCTCCACACTTTTTGCACTATGTAGATGAAAGCTAAGAAAATTGCAGAGAAACAAGGAATTGAAACTATTTGTCCTTGATTGTTTATGTATATCATATTCAAGCTGAACTTGTGGTTTAACAGTATCTACAAACAACAGTTTGCTTTCTCCTTTATGGTGAACTACTCAAGGCTATTTAAAGCTATTAAGTAAAAGCTTACGGATGGAAAAGACAGCTAAAAGCTTTAATTGAAAATCAATCTATAGCTATAGCAAGATAAAAGCTTTTATGGCAAGCAAGCAAGTGCGAATTTAAAAGTGGACAAACAACCACCAAATCAGCTGCAGTTGGATACCATGGGGGACATTCAAAATTCTACTAGCTGCATTGAATGCTTTTCCCTCCTCTTCCTCTTCTCCTTCAATTTATAAATGGTGAATCTCTGCTGTAAATGGTGGTTCATTGTTATCTTGGCTCCTAGAGTTCTGCTACATTGTCTGTATGTATGTACCCTTGGCATTTCAGTTAAGCTAATATAAGCTGAGTGGCTTGACAGTGTAGTTTGATATGATTCTCTGCGGCAGAAGTTCAGTCCTGGTCCCATCCTGCTACTCCACAGGATGGAGCTCACCTTGTTTTTGTTGTACTGAATACGTTAGTTGATGTTGTTACATGTATGTCAATCAGCTCACTCTCTTTAGGTGAAGGGTTACATGCTTTCTCCACTGAGGGTAGTCCCAATGAAAAGAGCCCATGTTGTGTTGGAGTCCCACGCAAGCTAGATCAGACAAATCCAAGCATTACAAGTGGGTTATGTTTAGAAGGCTATGTGTGCTAAAATCAAAATAATTGAGAAATGCGAATGTGAAAGCAGACATCAAATCGTTCTTCATTCAAATAGTGCCAATGAATTTAAAACTAGACACACTTCACCTTGTTGCCAAGTTGTTTAGCTAGGGTCAAGTCTGCCATAGGAAACTCAAAGAAGCCCATGGGAAATTTCACTCTTGAAACTGTCTGCATTGAATCATTTATTCAACTCATGGAGATGAGATGCCACTTGACATTGGAAGTCAGATTTCATTGATGAAGTTTTAAACTGTAAGGAATCCACCTACTAAGCAGATTTGCAAATGAAAAGTTAGGTATAAATCTCATAGCTGCAATATTCAATAGCCTCTCATGAATTGGGATTTTAGTGTATTTGATGTCTCAGTAGAAGGATGCTCGGTACAAGACACTTAATATAGTGTCAATTCAATAGATTGGCTGAGAAAGGGAACATGTTTTGATTGATTAAAAAATCGAAAGTATTGTAACAATACCAATAAAAAAGCCCAAGAAAGTGCAATACCAATAAATAAATCATGAAAAGTTACAATACCATGTCATTTTCTGCACCTACACCTTTGGAGAATGACAGAATAATTAACACCTGTGGGGCTAGTTATTCTGTCAATACCTTGCTAGTCTAAAACAATCACGCTCTGCAACCCAAACAATGCCAACATTTAAAAGACATGCTTCTCAAATTCAAATCTATAGGATCACGATTTACCATCCAAAAGGATGCAAGTAAATACCAAGGTTGGTCACTAATATAACAACAATACCATCATTGATCATGAAAATAACAATATACAGTAGAAAGTTGAAGTGAAGTTGCTTCTTGAAAAAATGAGAGACAAGAAAGTGGTTGGCATGCATCTTCATTCCATGCCATCTCGAATATGAGACCATGACAGTGTAGACCCTCATTCCATTCCAGCTGGAATACAAGACCATGACAGTGGAAGCCCCTTTGGAAATGGCATAAAAATGAGAGTCTTGTAGATCCTAACTAATCCTTTCTAGTTGATTATAGTGTTCTCATCAATACCATTGATTTTGCTCCCATCAGGATACGCTATTTGACAGGATAAAAGTACCCAGGTTGGTTACAAATTCAAGTTTCAACAATAATACCAATGCTGATCATAAAAATAACGATATACAGTAGTACCTTGAAGTGAAGTTGATTCTTGAGAACACAAGTAACAGGAAAATGGAACCATGAGTTGAGACCCCTTTGAAAATGACATGAAAAAGGGAGTCACGTGGATGCCAACTAAGCCTTTTTATTTGATGACGCTGTTGTTTTCATCAATGTCATTGATTGTGCCCTGTGCCCATATCACCCACAAAGTGTGTAGCACAAGCTGCTTTGTTTGTCCTGATGATGTATGCATTGTATAGCATAGAAACTAATGTATAGAAAGAGCGCAGCATAAGTGATTAATCTGAGAACTATAAATTCTGATTGAAACACTAAATGCTATATCCAATGAATTAAAGAGAAGATTTATTTGCCATTTGAAGCAGTTGAGTGATTTAGAACATTGAGAGATTCTTACTGTTCTGCTAGACTGCTACAAAGGAAACCCCTTTGTATGGTTCTCAGGAGGTTGCCCCTCCAGACCAAAGATAATGTCTGTCATATATTTCACAGCCTCTGGATCCTCACTATAGCTCCAATAGCATCACTGCCGTCAAGGATCTCTGCAGATCCTTCCAAAGCTGAGGATTTCTGCAGACCCTTTCACAGCCACAGACCAGAACAAGTTAAGTAAACTAGAATGCTACCTATTTGAAGCAGTGTTTTGAAAACCGTTCCGGTTCTGGTTCGGTTCGACTGGTCCATTAAAAAAAATTGCAAACTATTAGAAAAACCGAACCAATGATCGGTTCTGTACGGAACCGGCCTATTCAGTATTGAACTGTCCAGTTCCGTACTGAACCGTTCAAACCGGCCGGTTCCATACTGGACCGGTCTGAACTAGTTGAGGGGCAGGTTCTGCCTCAAAACATTTTTTTTTTTCCAATTTTAGCTTTTAAGTTACTTTTTTCCAACCCTTACCCTAAAATGATGTTATATAGACCCTGTTTGGAACAACAACGGTTAAATGATCTTGTCTTTCGTGCAATACAACCTCCGGCTAAGGCACAACCAATTACTAAATAGGATATCTAATACAGACCCCATTGTCTTGGATGATATTGATCCAACCTCAAAATGGATAGAGGAGAGTCACCTGGCAGAGTCTGATCTCGATGACTTGGGGTGGATGGCTTTGGATGATGAACCACTAGTAGCACCAGACATGGCAAACACTAGCCGTGCCACTACAATTACTACAAATGTCCCTGAGGAGTCTGATGTGTCTGAGCCAAAGGAACATGATGACTTTGATAAGGATGAGGATCCCATTCTTAGCAGTGGTGTTGAGTTTGATGATTGATATCAAACATGTAGTAGTTTGTAGCATATTGTTTTTTGGACTATATAGGCCATTCAGAGTCTCATTCTTTATGTATTTTGTTTCGAACATGTAGTGCACTCGGTGCCGTTTTGCTATATTTTCCCTTACATGGTATATGCATGAGCAAACTTTGCATATGTTGTCTCTAATTGTTTGTAACCTTGTAATGATGGTTTGGCATCTTTAAAATTTCTTGTTTTCATTAAAATTGTAATATTTTATGTATTTTTTAGTAAACTGGTTCATAAGTTTTAAACCGGTCTGGTTCCTGTTCGATTCCGGTTCAGTTCCAGTCCAACCCTTGGCCGGTTCCGATTTTTAAAACATTGATTTGAAGTAAATACAATCCTGAATCTTCTATAGTTGTACAACACATGGAGCAAATGCATATGGAATGCTAGTAGATCGAACTTCCAAAGCTGTAGTAGCACCAGTTCCTATTACCAGCTCAGGATTTCTGCAAGACCAAAATAAAAATGTAAGGGCCATCTATAGGGGTTTAAGGGATCCTTGGTAGACCAAAAGGAATAGTCTTCTAAACAAGCAAACACAGTTTGATAGGTCCTACAAATTATGTTAGTTGGGGATGTTAAAAGTGTCTAGGTGGCGAAACCCTTTTTTAAAGGTTAATATAGAATGTACCAACTTGGAGTCGTGTAGCTTCTTAGAACAGGGGAATTAAATGTATTATTGTTCTCTTAAAGGAAGCAGATAATCAAGAAATCAGAAATTGAAACAATTACAATAAAAAATCTACCACTCATCACAATTCTGCAAGAAAACCCTAGGAAGGGCATGTTTACATTACATAGGGCAACATCAACATTGAAGAAATGTAAAAGAGGTGGCGGTGTACTAGTCCTTCTCCTTGTTGCTCTAAGGGCAATATTGTAGAGAAAAAATGTAGCACCATTAACATTGTTATGGTCATGCACTGGAAGTCTGCACATATGTCATTTTTTGGTGTGATCTGAAAACTGACATGGCACCTTTCTGAAAATCATTTACTATATCAGTCCGTTGTTCTGGAGTTATCTGAGGTGCAGCCTTGCTTCCTTTTCCATTAAGTACACTCCCTGGACCACATTTAGTGCAAAATACTATACAACTCTATTATCAAACTAACGCAGTTTGCAATAGTAATTACCCCTCAAGCTCTGACATCCAAGCCTAAGGGACGTATAGTTAGTTATTCATGTAGGCCTTAAAGGACTTGTTTTGCTGACAATTTCCTAACAAAAAACTATACATAAAGGCCTCTTGAAGCTATGATCAGTCAGGAATATAAAGGTAAAAGGTAAATGTAGCTTTTTTAGGTCACCACCAAGCAAGACACTAATTTGGCGTAAGAGACCCTCCTTGTGGAATCCCACAAGGGGATTATTTTCCACTTACGATATATATTATTCAATTCTTGTACACTTGGGTTTCAACCTCATGACCATTATCGTAGTAAAGCTTTCAAGATCTACTTTGAAGGTGCTAAAATTTGAAACAACGATAAAATGACCTGGGACCCAAAAACTAAAAAACAACAAAACAAATATAAGGTTTAAGCTCAAATTCATTCATTTGATGATTACCAATTTTGTATTATTTCATAAAATTCCCACAAGTCTCTGATCTTTCAATGTGTGTCATATGTCCCAACTTTTCTTTGAGTCAGACTCGGCAAATACCCAATATAAACAAACACTTAGGTGTAGCGATGGATTTTTGTACTGAATATTTTCTGCAACTGCCCACTTGCATAAAAACACAAATGCAAGACATAACAACAAGAATTGCTGCCATTTAAACTTCATATTTCTCATCACCGGCTTCCTTATCTAGAGCTTTAGAAGCAAAATGTGACATCCAGTTGAGCGAACTGGTCCTTATTCATTGCCAAGACTTACTCTTTATAAATATTAGCAAGGAAAAGTACCCTTGTTACCATTATTATTAAGTTCTAAATAAAGATACGGGATTTCAAATTCCAAGATCAGACCATTATTGGACTGGATACTGCTGACACACTTGAAATTATTATAAGAGTCTAATCATATAATATAAGATGGAGTACCTGCTTACATTTTTTCTCTTACTCTTATGGCTAGCTGGCTATATTGATGCTGTTATTTATCTTTGGGCCAAACATAGCCATTTTCATGGCAAGAAGTATGCAGTGAAGTTGGTCATGTAACTTGTTATCAGCTTTCTATGTCAGAAGGAATCCTCTGTTTTCTTGTTAAAGATTATAAGATGTTTCCATCAACCATTCAAAGAACAGAACTTGAGATCAGCTGTCAGGGAAGCAGTATGTTTTGTCTCATTTCATGCGTTTTTTTCTTTTCTAGGTGAAGTTGAGGAGCAGTTGCAGCTCCTTCAAGAATTAGTTCCCGACTGGATATCTGGAAGGACATCCACAAGTGGTGATTTCCTTTACAGGTAAGCTCTTTTGTGGAAAGGAATAGAGAAATTCGAGATTGCTTTTTACTCACAAATCTGGATGCTTTTGTGATTCAATATTTTTGGTTGTCTGCAGTATTGAAAATAATATAGACATGCGGAGTATTCATACAAGACTCTTGAGTGCCGTGTAAATATTAATTATATATCATGCTGGAAGGGCACCTGAAGGACTTGATTCGTGAAAGCTGTTGCTACAATTAAATTATTTTGCACAGCTTTAAATACACAGACGACTGGGTTTTCAGTGCCAGTCTTCTGAGATTTGCTGCTTCTTGATATCTGTGTAAATTTTTTAAGAAACAAGTACTTATTTCCCACACGATTGCTTTTGTTGGATAAAAGTAAGTTCTATTATATGTACGCGTTTGGGGTGAAAATGAAATGCCCCAAGTTGATGGTACGTATGTTAGGGAAATTTCAAGGAGCTCATTATCTCTGCAGAGAAATTAGAGTCGCCATGTACACTACATTTAATAATCAAAACTTGTTGTTGAGCTTTGCACATTCCTAGTTTAGCTGCAAAGCTGTTATCAGATGCCGTTTTCAGTCCACTCTTTTCTTCCTTGCTCTTTTGCATTTAACTGGACGTGTTAGGGCGTGTATGTGATTGGAATCAATGAAATATTATCTGTGCATTTCATCCATAACCTTTTGTGAAGCTCAATCTTGTTTTGATATTGCTTATCCACGGTTGCTTGATTCACCAATGGTTTTATTTGGTAATCAGGACCAGATTAAATGGATGATATAAAGTATGTGCAACTGGCCTTCTTAGGTGTAGGAGACGAGGGCAAGGAAGGAACTAATGGGTACTGTAATTGCCTCTGATTGGTTGCTCTTGATACTCAATCATGTCTTGTTATAGCAGCCCATCGTTGGTTTCTTGATTCAGGAAAGGGTTTTCTTTGGTAATCAAGATCAGATTTTGAATATATGGTATTAAGTACGGACAATTGGCCTCTGTAGTTGTAGAAGCTGAGGACAAACATGAGTTCATGGTATTGTAGTTGTCTCTGATTCCACTCCAAATTAGGAACGACTGTGGATGAAGTGTATGTTTATAACATGTATGGAATGAGATGGGTGTCAAGAATGTATGTTCATAAATATGCCGAAGCGCTATCAGATGCAGAGTCATGCTGTAAGCTCGATGCTTACCACTCAGGTAAATTTCAAGCCAAGATTCAGTCACTGTTATCTGTGGGAAGATATCAGGACGCATTCTGTTTCCTTGAATGTTCCTGCGGGCTTAAACATTTAAATGAAGACGAGAAGAAAGTATTCACTTCCACTTATCGTAGATTTGGTGAAAGCTATTTTCATATGGGCGACTCTTTTCCAGCTGCAATTCAAGAAAATGGAAAGAAATCAGTCATTTTTAACCCTGTTTCGAATTCTGCAACCAGGCGGTTTTATGGAGTATGGCTGCTTGTTTCCTTTGTAAACCATTCATGCGCGCCAAACGCAACAAGAATAAATGCCGGAGAAATCACGAGGATTCATGCAGCCAAACCCATTGAGAAAGGGCAGGAAATCAACATCCCTTATTTTTCTGTTTTGGTCCCTTACAGTTTACGAGAGGTATCTTGCAAGGCCTTCGACTTTGGCGGTGACTGTAAATGCAAACGATGTTAGGAGGAAAGAAAGATAATACACTCCGAGGAGCCGATTTATGATATGCTTTGCAATGAGTATTTGACAGCCTTCGATTCCTCTATGAAGCATCGGCCTGATCGTATACTGAATGGCCTAGATGATCATGCAAATCACTTTCTCTTGTCACTACACATGGAGATCGTGTAGATTCACTTTTCTATTAAAGAGCAGGTTCATGCTATGTGTTGATCAAATGGATATCATCAAAGGAATTCCTTAGAATATTCTGGCATTTGAAAAGTTCCTAGAAGAGAATCCAACTTGAAGAGACAAAGTGGTGTTAGTTTAGATAGTTGTATAAACAAGGAGGAATGTTCCTTAGTGTATGTTTACTCTCTCATGTCAGAGTCATTATTTTGTAATTGTATGTCTAGTGTGTTTTACCATATACCCATAGAATATTATGTACTGCTATGGATTTGCTGGGCTTCTTTCTTCCAGTTCTTGAATCTACACAGAATATTCTGTATTCCATTTCTTGAAGCTCTAACAATCTAAGTCTAGTAGTAAAAACGTCAAGAGCATGTAAATGTTTGTAAATTTCTATAATTTTTAGAATGTTTCAAATTTATGTTGATTTCATATATTTTTTGGTGCACCCTTTAGAGGTTTTAGCTGAGAATAGAATTTGAAACTCAAAATAAAAATGAATGGTACTAAAATTGAAAAAGTTGATCCAAAATTGATTTTGATTTATAGATTTTGTACTTTTCTATCACGTGTCAAATGTATGTAACGCCAAGATATTGCTAAGTAGGTTAAATTGTCCAAACTGAATGTAATACATAATGATAACATAACGTATTTTTCAAGCATCTTGTTGCAGTTATTCTAAATTATTAATTGTGACATGATGAAAATAATTCGTTATTTCTTCTTGTGGGGTTCTTCTTCAGGGGCGAAGACTGGATCAACTGGTTCATTCTATTTGAGGAACAATCTGCTATTGGACATCGAGGAGGTAATAAAGGCTTTGGATCTCTCTTCCTGCTCTGCTTCAACATGTCACTGCATACAGATAGGGTGTGAGTATTAAAATTCCTTTTCATTAGTTTTATTTTCACAAGCCGCATATCGGAGAGGCTCACCTAAACATGAAAAATGATGCTCTTCTTGTGGGTATAATGTTATTGTGGTTACAGTTTCAATCTATTCTCTAGAAAGGGATGCATTGAAAACCCCATTTAGGGAGGACGTATTCTCTATTGTTTCCCTTCGCTGTGCAAAACAACTAAAATGATAAGACCTCCAGCCAAAAGTCACTGATAAGACCTCTTCCTTTTGGGAGTTCTTGAATTCCTCCAAATCCTCTGTAATAGCTATCCTCCTTTTACTGGGTAAGCGCTTTCCAGCCATCTATAGGATTACAAAGAAGTACAAGATAGGTTTTCAGAATTTTCTAGAGCTACAAGTATTTATTTGTTAGTTCAAATTCGATGTTGATTTTGTAGAATTTGTGTTAAATATAATATTTTTCCTAAAGAATTCCCCTGGGTAAATCAAAGTATGGAGGACCTTCCATCTCTATATTTTCTTGCACAATAAGTTATGTTCACTTATCCATAAATAAGTCTCGATGATTACTTTGTTATTTGTCAGTTCTTTTCATATTGAGTTTATAAACTATGTGTCAAAGACTGTAAACTTGTAACTATTTTTAGAATTATGATAAATACAATATGGAGGAAGCATTCTATCATTTGAGACGTTTCGTGCACAATAAGTTATGTTTAGTTTCTAAGATTTCTGAGAATAAGTCTTGATGATTAATCTTTGTTTTAACTACGTACGTAATCAACATTTTTATTAGCCTTGATAAGTCCACATTTTCTTGTTTAAGAAGTATGAATACATTTAAAAATACAAAACTAAAATTATATGTATATATACACACACTATGTGAATAATGTATATGTTGTGCATGTTAGCTATTATGTTCTAAAGTGATTTCCCTATATCAGTGTAGCAAAATTTACCTTTTTGGCTTTCCCAGCAAGGTGCTCTGACTTTTTACATTTGGGAAGTAATTTGCTTCACTTTTAGACACTCAGTGTTGTAAGGGACTTCGGGGAATACTAGGTTAATTAGCTCCTCCTTTCAACCTATTCCAGCTACAATTACTCACACAAATGGTGATAAATTAGAGAAATTGCGCCCCTCGCCACCAGCAACTACTGAGGCATATCCATCCTCTTTTTCTCACATTAGATAATGTGGGTCTATTGTTCTTTGGAGTATAGGATTATCTAGCCTCTTTGTCCACATTTTTAGTAGTACAGACAGACACACATTACCAACTTCCTTACTAGTTATGCAGGATCATCAACCATGGATGTTAGGGGAATTTTAAGGATACATTCTTGCACATTCCCAAGATTGCCCAACTAAACCAACTTAGTCAAGGGGCATTCATATAGTTTACATATTCCTGTACACGCAAGTCATTTGGCTTTAATTCAGTGGTAGCCATGACGAGGATGACGTCTGGCCTCCCTTTTTTTTGAACTTTGGAATGCAGCTCAATCAACGATCAGAACTGTGTCAATCTAGTAGACAATAGTTTTAAAGCTATGGAATTTTTGAAAATCATGGATCCTGCACATCGACAGATTTGGCATCCATAATATGCCATTGACCTGTATGTCATTTCCTTGTATGTGTCATACATTGCAATATGTTCTTGCTGTGATGGTATAGTTGTTGCATTGAGTCTGTGGTATGCAGTGAATATCATGGAGCATCTTGGCACTATGAATTGATTGGTATGAATTCGTTGTAGATTACTTTGATGGGCTTATTTTGTTTTGCTCTATACCTATACCGTTGATGCAGATGTAATTTGACTATAATTATTTGGCATACATTTGTGTATCTGAATATTCTAACCTCAATATCCAGCAATCATATCCCTGTCACTATTGTACAAGCTCATTGGCTCCTCTTAATTTATATGCAGAATATGATAGTTGCTATCTATTGCCATGATTAAACACGTGCATTTTTGTGCCATCTGCTGTTGTGAAGTGGTTTTCGTCTTCCGAGAAGATTACAACGCATATTTGTTGCAAGAATCTCCACCCTCTGGATTACAATACACGCGTAGATGTGGTACAACATAAATTGAGCCCCTCTTTTGTTCCTACAACTATGAACTAAGTTTTGTCAAATTATTCATTGTGGTGTTGCACACATTTGTGAATATCTACCATCTGCTTCCTACTAATCTCAGTCTCAACAAATGTGCTTGGTATTTAAATTTGTTATAATTTCTTTTCTAAACTGTACAGTATTAATTGTAATTGTAATATGGAAAGATTACCATGATCTTACGTAACTACCATTAAGGTTTTTCTACTTCCTTCCACATTTGTAATTGTTATATGCTCTAATAGAAATGTTGCATTCTCGCTAGACTGTCTAGAAACGACCTTAAGGCACACCTTACCATGCCTGTAAACGTACCATGATTTTTTTATGCTGTGGGTACATTTTTGAAACTATGTTTGGCTTTGGTATAGGGTATGGCCCGGGTACGGAAAACATTATTCTTGTTGTACCCTGTCAGATGTGGGTAATGCTATAGGACCGTACCCGTGTTTTTTACTGAGGGGTTTGTTATACGCGATTTTCATGGAGACTAAATGTCAAAGCATTTTTTTTAATTTGAGAGGCTTTCTAAAGTTATCTCATGGCCCTTGTATCAAATTCGGATATGAGGTTGTGACCTCATCCGATTTCAACGCAACATTATGATCAAGATGGCTATTACTATTTTTAAGAACCTCATCGTAGTTCCGATAGTCGGTCACCTATTATAGTTACATGTCAAGTGAAGAGTGTCATCAACCATTGGTCATTGACACAGAAATGTATCATTAAAGCAAAATGGACCATGTAAAATTTGGAATAGCCAGTGTTCATTTTGCATTGCAACTAGAGTAGGGTTCATGCCGTAATACTTAATCATGTCGCATCAGTTCTATTGAATTATTATTAACTTTACTATGTTAAATTTTGCAGAGTCAAGTAGCCATCCTTCAAATCTCTCTATATTACCTGGTATCCCTAGTAGGTCATATGCCTCTGCTAGATATGAAGTTTGAAGATTACTTTCTGGAGGGGAAATTTCTTTAATTTATTTACTCCCGTACATGCAAGTCACCTTTGGTCTTGTACCACAGCCGTTGCTCATATGCAAAAATGACGTCTACATAAGCCTCATTGATCTTTATAAATGCCATTTGAAGAGCAGCTCTATGCATCCACACTGGTCACACTGTTGTCGGTTTTCTAGTACAGATCTGAGGCAGTTTTAAAGCTTGGAATTTGAAGATCATACATGGGCACTCCACATCTGCGGTCTATGCTTTTGGCATCCATAATCTTAAAATTGACCTATATGTCATTTTCAAGCACCTATATGTTCGTATTTCTATTGTCAACTCTATTTTGCTGTGATGATATAGTTTTTGCACTGATCTTCAGATGGTCATACATTTCATTGTGTGGAGCTCTTAAAAACAGCAATAAAAAGATTTGATAGCGCAGAGAACTTCATTGTAAAAAATAGATTACCTCTTGGATGGCCCATTGATAGACTATGTGCCGCGTGATACCTATGCATTGTTGAATGCATATGGTCATTTGACTTCTATATTATATCCGGCTCTACCAAACTAACCCGTATCTGATACATAGTCTGGGAACCTCAACAGGTCCAACAATCAGATTGGAATCCCTTGCGACCCCTATCATACAAGCTCATTGTGCATATATCTTTAGTCTTGCATGTAGGTGGGACGAATATCTCTGCACCATGTAACACATCTATAACATGGCACCACTTGTCACTCAACTTGTTGTTGTGAAGTGGATTTCATCCCCTTACTCTAAGTGGGTTTGCAATGTGTATTTTGAAAGATCTTTTCATGATGTATGAAGATTTCAATAACATTGCTTTGGTCAAGTGTCTCAGTACAACATACACATTTAAGCCCAGGATCTTCTCCTGTTAAGTCAAACTAAATATCAAAGCTCTATGAATGATTCTACGCTGTCATAACTACTATGCACACATTCCAATATCTACCATCTGAAACCACTCTTCAATCAGTTTGCTAAATGCAATGTACATGGGAATTGGTGTGTTCATTAAGTATGCAAATGCTTCTTCTAAACTTACAGTAATAATTTATATATTGTATATTTATAAAACGTACCCAAAAGTCTTACCGTACTCTCAAGCATTTTTAATATTTTTCCGTATCGGCGTACCGTACCCGCATTTGTAATCCGTTACCCGTATCCGTCTAATCCAGAGTATGTTGCATTCCCGGTAAGGAATATTTTTCTTTGGCTACTATAAATTCTGTGATTGTAGATGTTCTTTGTTATGAATTATATGTTAATTGGTTTTTTTCTATGTGCATGGAGATATCTAATCACCCATAAGCATATGTTAGAAGATCATCTATTTTTTTCAGAATCTCACATATTGATATCTCTCCATCCATAATTTATAGAAAAATATTTAACTGGTGGTGATGCTGAGATTGCTAAAGGGTTGGAATGGATTCACACGTGGGCTCTTCGTGTTGCATAAGTTGAGTTCTGACTTTTGAGTGTTATGCGGTATGTACCATATATTAAGTTTAGTGGAATTATTGATTAGTCTCTACTATAAGTTACACCTTACAGTTCATGACGATCCATATCTATTTCAGTATTTATTTGATAAACAAATAGAAACTTAATGTGTTAATAAATATTGGCGATTTTAGATATACAAACTTTTTTGAGGCATATAGCATTTAACATTTAGGATTTATTATCTTAAGAGACCACCTTGGATAATTGAACCAATTGAGGAAAATACCAATTAATTATGTACTCCATATGTACTATTTTAGACATTTTGGGGTGATGACAAAAAAACATCTATGCAGAACAGTGAACAATATGCAAAACCGTTTTTAGTGTCATCCATATTCGTCTTACAACAACATGTTCAAACAAGTCTGCATAGTATGCACTGCTGCAATAGTTGAACAAGAGTTTCCTTAAGGACATGTTAATAATGTATGTTATGGAATTGGCTTAAAGTAAATGTCAGTCTTGAAGTAGCAGAGTCAATCTGAATTATCTATGGCGGTAACTAGCTTCTCTCAATATTTCTCTCCTTACAATTTGAATAATTTTTTATTCTTATCATCACTGCCATCTTCTTTTGGGTCAACGATGGAGGAGGAAACTTGAATATTGCTGAAATTTTAAGGTCGTTGTAAAGAGTGGATAAATTTTCTATGTTCATGTAGGATAACATGTTCTTACTCACGCCATGCATAATCACTTTAATATGTGCCAGTCAGCTTCTTGTTTGACTGGAATAAATACACCATTACTTGTTTTGCATATTGCAGGTTTAGTAAATGCTGGAAATTGTGTTGAGTTGGCAGCACATCTTAATGTTGATGGATTTCTAGTCGGAGGGGCTTCTCTGAAGGTTGGCTGCAAACTGTTTTACCCTCTTTATACCTTTTCGCTGAAGTTTTTCAAGCTCTTCAGATTGTTTACTTCAATACAAACTTTTCTCATCCTGGCCTACAAAAGCTCATGGTCAAGTTATGCTTGGAGGTGACTATACTCTTTGTTATGTGAGCTTGTATCATCAAAATAACTTCAAGTATAAGAGTAATGTTATTATGTATTGTATTTTCAAGTTACCTGTCACATTATGCAAAGGCTCAGCATAGGCATGCCTTGTTATTAAAGATGGCCTTTTTTATGAAAGGTTGATGGTTTCTTGTTATATGTTTAATTCAACCTCAGTATTTTAATGAGATGTTTGTCTAGTTATAAATTTTCAAGTGACAGTTGATAAACGCAACAAGTCATTATAATCTTTGTTTTCATGTAGACTAAAGATGAGTTGCTTGGTGCTATTGATAGTAGAGAATTGTATCAAAGTTGAGACAATCAAAGTGAAGAACATGAAATGACAACTGCCGACAGAGAGACACTGACTCAAAATTAAAGTTAAGAAAAAAAAACCTCAAAGTAGCACCAGGGAAGCAGACTAGATTGCTTGAAGTTGGGGGTGGAGAGGTGTTCATATTGTATGCAAAGGGTTAACGGCATTTAGGCACCCTTTTGTATTTTATCATTGTATTTAAAGGGTTAACAGTATTTAGACACCCTTTTGTATTTTATCTTATTTGATATTAATAAAATGTTTGTGGACCCACTTTGTTGGGCACAAATTTCAAATCAAATTGTTTTTAATTTATAATATTCCTTACCAGTCTACTCTGACATCATAGACGATATGTAGCCGTCGATTGCACTATATGATATTTGGTTATTATTTATTCTTGAAATTCAGATTTTTCATTCTTTAAATTCACATCAGTCTCTAGAGAGACAATAAAAATTGAAATTAGTATCGTCTCTAGAGAGACAAAATTAGTATTTTGTATTGTCTCTAGTGAGACAATAATGATATTGTCTCTAGAGAGACAAAAACTATATTGTCTCTCAAGAGACAAAATATGTATCAACCTATATTGTCTCTAGAGAGACAATAATTAGAGACAATATTAGAGACACCCGCTTTGAGACAATAATAGAGACAATATACAAATTTTTTATTGTCTCTATTTGAGACAATTTGGTTAAGTATTGTCTCTATTATTGTCTCAAAACACCCCCCCTTGTAGTAGTGAGTGTACTCGTTCCAGAGTCTATAAGAGGGTGACTCTGGATCTCAGGGTCGGGATCTCTTTTACCACGTCATACATGTAGAAGTATTCCGTCTGGATCCTACTGTGTTTGGGAAGCTCACTGTACACATAGACAAAGGGCGTGGTGTGGTGTGAGAACAATCGTCCCCTCTATGCTCTGAGAGAGGCAGGCGTTCAATCTGTTATGGTCGTGTTTAGTAACAACAACTACATATATAGGCGTCTCAACGACTATATGGGCATTTCTGGGACGTTGACGGATCAAATCCCAGACAAATGCGTTGTTCCGGAGTCGCCGTCATCTTACGAAGGTTCTGTTATGCGTTATCGTTATGAAGGGGAAAATGAGACTTCTCTGTTGGGAATTGTGCACGTTGTTTCTGATGCTGTTATCATTTCCTATGTTGTGTGGGGGATGTATAACCTGCTCACACAATTTGATGATCACAACAATAAGTGCCGTTTTTAAGCAATGGTTTCTTATTAGTGATGATGCTTTAATTTCTGCTCTTAATTCTTTAGTGTTAAGCGAAGAGTTCCTAATTTTTACTGTAACTCTTTTCCTGTAAATTAGTGTTGAGGGTTTAATTCCTCTGTAACTATTTTACTACTGGCAATGTTTAATTATAAAATCTTAGTTCCGTATTTTCAGTGTTTTGAGTTAGAAATCGCTTTTTTGTTCTTTTTTGTTGTTCCCAGTATCAACTTTTCTTTGTTATATAGTAGTTTATTTATTTATTGCTTTAAAATTAAAATGTAGTTTGAATGTTACAAATATTAACGTTCACCATATCAAATAAAATATTGGACACTTTGTTAATATTTTGTAATGTTAAAATTTCCATGTTAATGTGTGTTATTTCGGTATTAGCTTCTAGCAATGGATCGTGTTGGATCTACAACAGACTGGTGCACTCTGGAAACCTTGGTATTTGGTTTATTAACCACAACTATCTCAAATTTTTACTACCTATCCATGATAGTACCTTTATTACAACTGATACTATTATTCTGTCAACGATCTCCTCTCTAAATTTAACACAAAAAAAAAAAAAATTGGCTGTAAATAATGGTTTATCGTAGTCAAAGTGGTTATACTATTGGCAATTATATCAAATATTTTTTTTAGTGTCTGCAATTTTAATCGATAAAGCAATATATGGTATGCTTAGTCATAAAGTTTTTGAAATTCAACGGAAAAAGGACGATGACTTTGAGAACTCGTGGCGGAAATTAAAGAGGTAAGAGCCTAGTTCTAAAGTTTCTAGCTGCCATGTCGGAGAATCTAGGACTCGAAATAGACTTCCTTGACAAATATCCTAGAAACCATACTCAACACATGGCCATAAACTAATAATCTCACTGCAGGAATCCTCAACACACATTTGGTTTACCAAATCATTCAGATCCTAATGCCCTGACTATATTTCTTCAAGGCCGTGTTTGAAAAACTTGCTACGAAGGAAGTTATTTAAACTTCTATTCTCAAATATATTCCTAAGAACTAGCATGAGGGTCTTCCAATAGATTGAACTTGAGACTTATAACAACTTAACTTCTATGCTTGGATTTTTTGCCCTAAAAACTTGCATTGCATTTTTTCGTACAAACTTGCAAAAAGTTTTTTCAATAATTCCCTAAAAAGTTGCATATCATTTTTGCTATAGAATGAATTCAATACTTTTTCCAACTTTGGGAATTCAAGATTTCCATAAACTCTTTGTTGTAAGGTTCACCTTCAAACTCCTTTCTTCAATCTCAATTTCAGATGCAAGAATAGACTTATAATTCCACTCAGCAATTTCGAACAACTAAGCTTTTGCAATTTATGCTTTATCCCCTCCATCCTATTTCTCTCTTGCAAATCCTTTTTTGAAATATAATTATCTCACAGTCTAACCTAATATGGTTAACGGTAGACAATCATTTAAATATTCAAATATGAACGTTTCAAATAATGTATAGCATATTTTTGTAATAGAGTGTCCTTAAAAAAATTCGTTTTATTTGTGGATTCTCTTTTTTGCAATTGAGAAATACCATTGGCTGTGCATAACTATGTCATCGTACTTTTAGTTTTAAATCCTATTCATTAGCCTCAAGAATAAGAAAATTGATTAGAAATTTGTAATGCCGCAACCTACCTTGTCTCGGTCACCATTATTCCTGACTGTGTGGAGGATGGAGACATTATTGTACGATGTGATGGAATCCCTGTTGGTGGCCGCACCCACTGATTTTCCTGTTTTGCAAATCTTTTGTTTTCCTTTTTTACCTACTCACGCAAGAGACTTTGGTGGCCGCACATGCTCTTTGATTAAATTGTTGACTTCACCTGTTGTTCACGTGGTCTCATGGCGTGTCTGTCCAGCCACGGATGCTTGTTTTGCACTCCATCAAATGCTGAAACAGATGAATTTCCACAGCGTGTTCTGGATAGTGGACTCATTAATGGTGAATTGAAGGTCTGTCACCCTAATGTTGTGTGGGTGAGTGTAGATCCTCAAAATCGTGCTGTGCAGGCAGTTTCAGTGGAGTGTAGAACCGAAATCCTCCTAGGAAAGTGCCGTGAGGAAGTGCTTGGCTTTATGCAGCAGCTGCAGGGTAGAGAAGTAAACGTATCCCAGAAGATCAGTGGCCCAGAGAAAGCTAAGTCCGACAGCTGCTGCAGGGCGAGCCCAAGGAACCGTTGGTGTTGATCCTGGTGTTCTGGTTGCACGCGACCACAGGCATGATCAGTTGTTGCAAAATCTTGCAGCTGTAGTAGAAGAACGAGGTATTCTGTTTGGGCCTCACTGGCTGTACATTCCTCTGCAGCATGCGCTTGGTGTGGTTTCCAGTCATCGAGGAGAAAAAGGAGCAGAAGCAAGACACCTCCACCTGATGTCAAGCGTGGCGATGAACATGTGGAGGGAAGAAAGAGGAGGGGCACTTTCCAGAATGCATTCATTTTAAGAGAGATGGTAGGTGTTTCAGAGGAGCATCGTGTAGGTTTATCCATCGTGAGGTCCCTTCTGAAAATATTAGCAAGTCGACTGGTGGTGAAAAGAATAGAGAATACAAAGAGTCTGGGCAGGACTTTCAAGGCTCCCATACTGCCATAGAAATATCTGCTAACGTAGAGGAAGGTAATGTGAAGAGCATATCTCAAGATGGACTTTCTAGTCACCAAGGTGGATTCTTTTTAGAAGAAAATCCAACCGAAAAGAAAAAAAAACAGTTAAATGAGGCTTCACTGAGTGAAAGAGTAATGTCAGGATGGAGTGAAAATCATGATTTACAGGCCACCAGTACTAAAGGTGAGTACTGATTCCCAGATGCCTGAAGAGAATGCAAATCCTGATTCTGATTCACATCCAATACCTTCAAAAAATGAAACTTTTCTGAGTGCTTCCAACAAGCAGGTTGTCCAACTATGTTGTTATCTATTCAGTATTGAATGCATCCTCAAATTCGGGATTCTCCTTCAAGGTTTTTTTTTATCAAATCGATTAAGTGACAGTGAGAGTGTTACCAGGAGACCCGATGAAATTTATTACAGAGATTCTCTACTGAGACCTCGCTTGTTTTTCGATGTAACCCATGGAAGAGAACCTCATAGAGGCCGATCTCTTTCATATCATAATATTCATGAAACACGTTTTACCTTGCAATTTTATGAGCTGCTTCAACGAGTCACTGATTTGGCAGGCATAAAGGTCTCTGTTGGAATTATCTTACCTTACAAGTTGCAACTGAAATGTTGCACCGAGAGTTTGATGTTGTCCTCAAATATGATGAAGGAAAATGTTTAATTACCATTGCGGTAGATGCCTTTCAGAGCCAGGAGCGATGTTGAATCAGGAGGAACATGCATGAGCAGCTTTTTCCCTTTTTTCCAGCTATTTTCTTTTTAATTAAATGCATGATTATTGCTTGTTCTCCTGGTAATTGTGTGCTGTGTTGGTTTGAGATAAGCTCTGCGTGAGATTTTATCATTTGATATGTTGTGTGGCTTTTGCACGCCTTCCCCCGCCAAGAGTGTATTTTCTTGCTTTTGCTAGATGTGTGAGGGGTCTTTTTAGATACGTCTGTGTTATGCCTGTAGGAGCAGTTTTCTTTCCTTCTGCGACCTAGTTTTGGACCTTCCTCAGCATGGCAATGAGGAGTTGTTGTTTAAGTTTTGCCCTCTTTAGAAAACAAAAAAAAAATGTGATTTTCTTTTTACCTCCGTTATGTATCCCTATGGTTATAGAGGAGAGCAGGTGATAAATGAATAAAACTATTTACCTCTGGAGAAGAAGTGTATTTATTGCCCTTTTGATGTTATCACGGTCTAATATTAAATCGTATTAGAAATGATACTAGAGAGAGACCCTTGCTCATCCTTTTCTTTTTAGCAATCTAATTTGGTATAATCTCATCCAAATTTCATCCCTGGGAGGTTGACTACAAGGCTGGAACATTGTAAATTTCTTTTTCCTTTTTGAAGCTTTAATGAACTGTGTATTTTGCTTATCGGATATGACTGGCTATGACTTGATAGTGGGTTTTCGACGCCGTCTTAGGCAAACATGTTTTGGCCAAATCTAACTTGCGTACCTAGCTTATGATGACCTTAAAAATTTTAGTACCCTGACCAAGGGATATCCTCGTCAGTCCTACATTTGTATTATCTCCCTAACTGGTCTTACGAAAGGTCTACCGACTTCTTTGTGGTGGAAAATTTGAGGGTTTGTTATAAGGAAAACCTTACTCGAACCTTTGGAGAAAATACTTAAAGTATTCAAGGGGCTCTCGTTTTGTACATGGGATATCCTATGTGCCCGACGTAACTGTGTAAGTTTGCTTAATTATTTTTAGTATTATAAGAAAAGCCCTTCCTTGTCGGACGCCCCCATGGTAGTGAGTGCATGAATAGTGTTTTACCCCTTCCGAGCAACAAACAATGAAGTATATGTCGGATGTGGTGAACATGGAACTAAGTCTGAGGCTTGAGATGCTTTTGGGGACCTGTGAGAGGTAAATTACATTTACCCCCTAGCAATAATGTTTTTTTTAGACCTTTCTTCGTTATATCAGTAAGTAAGTTAATAGTGTATAACATTGAAATATTTTTATTATGTTGCGAATGAAGGGTTTTTCGTTGAGGGATGTGCAGAGTTGACACTTGAGGCTTAAGAGTGCTTTCAAAGTTTCAACTTATCATACGTGGACGTTGTTTAACCTTGAATATATAAATAAATATTGGGTATAACAATCAAAAACGTCAGCTACATTCTTTAAGGTTTACGCATGTGCAATGCATTCCTTTTTGCATGATCTTTGGATTGGGTCCTTGAGTGGCCATAACCCCCCCCCCCCTCATAGGCTGTATGAGTTTTAGAGGACTTGTGTGGCATTCTTGCTCTGAGTAGGGATGTTCGGAATAATAAATCTTGTTACTTTTTTTTGACATTATCAGGAGAAATTACTATTTCTATATCGGGTGGTTGTAGTACGATTCCTTTATTCTGTTTTGTGAATGTGAAGTCGTTATCGCTATCTTACTTAAGGAAAATAAAAAGGTGTATTATGTGGGAAATTTGTTATAATTTAGAATGTATGGTGTAAGGGTAACCTTGGATAGAAAATGCACAATTTTGGCTTTCATATGTTCTGCAATGTGCCTTTTGTTAACTAGATATCTACTTTGTTTACATTCATGCAAATTACTTTTGCTTATGCCTTGGAATGGAAATCATGCACTAGTCATTCAATTAATTTTGATGAAATATCTAGGAAAAGGGAATGCATGCTCATGCCAGTTCTTTTGAACTGACAAAAGCTAACATGTTTTTGCAGGTTGTTTTTCCGAGCTCAAGTATGAAAGAAGTGGCTGTTGTAGTTGCATAGATGATATCCACTTTGGTGCTTGTACGTTGTCTTTTATGGTTAAACTATTGATAACATCTAGTGGGAAAAAAAAAAATTAGAAGAAGGGTCAATGCCTTAGTAAATGTATTGTAGAGTATTGTTGTTGTAACTGTCAAACTTTGCTCTTGAGTTAAAATGTTGAGTTGTAAATCCTTCTAAGACATAGTAGAAATGAGTTTGTAAGCACTATAAAGTGAACTGGATAGTCCTTATAAAAGTTAAACTAAAATTTATATATATGAATATATTAATGTAGATGTGAGCTACTTGATAACATTTGAGACCTGTAACAATCAAGAGGAATCTATCTTTTGTAACAAAATACGATCACTTGTTTTTCCCCCGAGCTAAACTAATAAACATTATCCTTTTATGGTGAAACCTTAAATGATCTCATGGTGAAAGCAATGGTTAGATTTTAGAAGATGATAGGATTTAATAAGTAGGAGGGAAATTGATTAATTAAACCTTAAATCTCTCTCTATCGTTTGGAATGTTTTCCTTTGTCAGACTTAATTAAGTAAAGTCTAGATGGAACATTTAACCAATCTTGATAAACTCTTAACCTCAATAAAAGACGGATAGTGAACAATGTGACCTTGAAGCTGAATTCTGTTGTCCTGTTTCGTTAACCCTTACCATGATTCATGGTGATATTTCCTAAGCAAGGTCAAAATTTGATCCTTAAACAAGAAGGTTATTGTTACGAACCCTAAGCGGTACTTTCCCTCAATCAGAGCTTATGCCTTCACCTGTGCAATAGAGGTGTGGAACATGTGTTAGTGACTTGAGTAAGTTTAATTAACCTTGTAAGAAATGGAAAATGTTCTAAAATCAAATGAATAAAAAAAAAGCCTTGGACATAAAATTGATGATCCTAGTTTAGAAAGCTTGGCCTTAAGCTATTTAGTCAATAGTTGAAAAGACAGAAGTTCTCCCTTGTGAAAAGAATTGTGTGAATCATTACATGAAATTTTATAAGAACGTAAGTTAAGAATTAAGAGACATTTTAGCAAACAAGAAAATTTAATAAGAATTTCCTCATGGGATGCCCTAAATGTAAGTGTGTCATGTGGTTGGACTTCCATGTTGTCTTGTCAAAAAGAAGAAAAAAAAAATGTATGTATTGTCCTTGATAGGTGTGAACGTCTCCGTGCTGCCTTTATGGCCATCCTTGTATCAAGTTGTTCACAGTGTTAGTTGTATCCTTGGTGACAACATGTTGCGTCGTGTTATGTGTCAAACAAGTCAAAAAAAAAAGTTATCCTGTATTTCACTGTGTTGTATGTGTTGGTATTTTTTGGGTCGTTACAAAATTAAAAAACCCAGATGGCGAAAACGGTAAGGATTTAGCTATGAACTAACACATATATCTTAAATAAAATATGAACAACACTAATAGATATGAATCTCAAGGCTCTTAGCTTGGATTTTAAGTATACCACATTGATTAATAACTTAATTACCTTCTCCAAAATTTTCTTACTGACTGGTGACAAATGACATATTTAAATATTGACATATTGAAACTTGTTTTCTATTGATTGCTTACATTTTGACCACCATATTCAATATTGAACATTTTTAGACGCTTTTTAATGGGTACCTACATGAAAAATGGTGGGAAAACCACTCTCACCAATGCAATTTACAACTACATTCATCACCATTTTGATGTGGCTTTCTCTGTGTTCAATGTTAAAGATAGTTCATGTGCCCTTACAGATTTGCAGAGACGAATTACGGGGGATCTAATTTAAGACAGCTAGATGCTCTCTGTGGGGATTGGTATACCCTCATAACGAGTCTCGTCATCATTTCCTGAGATAAGAACATTCTCAACGTAGATATTGGAGCCCATTTGTATGAGAACACAAGTGTAGAGAACATCAAATGTTGAGAACAAGCTCTTCATGACAATGCTACAAGTAGAAACACATTCAAAATCCTCAAGATTAACTATTAATACCAACAACTTGTACCCATTCAGTAGTGCTGCTTCCCAAAGAGAGTTTATCTTTTAATCACAATTAAATCAATTAACCCCCTTCCCAAACAAACACCATAGCTATGCATCCTGCAAAAAAATAGTTCCACTCAACAAAAACAACTCCCCAAACTGTACCATAACCGACACCGTATCTCCCATCAAAGTTCCTACCGGCGTAGACTTGCTCCTTCGGTAGAAACTATTAGTTTTATTACATATTAAATTTATCAAGCAACATAATTTTAAAAGAATATTCACTCAATGTAAAGTGTTAAATGCGTGGTAATGGAGGACATTAGAAAGGACCGCATACAAATGACATGACCTTAAGATGTAAAGGAATAGTCGTAAGATGTGTAGCCTAAACTTCCATCCAAATAAATTAATGTCGCATAGCTCAATTGGCTCAAAATTAGACGCACATTCTTATGAATTAGAAGTAGCCCCCAAAATATAATGTTATATAGATAGATGAGCGATGTTCATTTTGAAATGTATGGAATATTTAGCTCATAGAATATGTGCAATTTTGTTACTATGTTTATAAGACTATTTTAATATTTAGTATAGATTATGTACAACAAAATTTTATTAGGCAATTCAGAATTTAGTATAAGGTATATGTGGTATTAAAAAAATCATTGATAAAATTGTCTTTTAGGGTAGTGAATGTTTATATGGCATGATTCTATTTTCTTATTCGAATTTAAAGTGGAAATGCGACTCCAAAAATATTAAAAATTGAAAGATTTTTTTTCGCAGAAATGTAATTCCAAAAAGAAAAAAAAACTTACTGAATATTTTAACATGACATACATTAAAAAAAGATGATTGATATATTTATGCATCATTATGGTTTCTAAAAAATTACAGTTTGTAAGGCATTGTCTTAAGAGATAATTGATAATTTTATTCATCTTGTTAACTAATTTATCTACATTTTTAGATGCTTATAACTAAATTCCTTCCCTACTAATTACGTTTTGCACACAATTATGAAGGACTTTTTCTATTTTGTTTCCTTAAATTATAATTTTTATGGTACGTTAATTTGCCCATAGGCCTTTAATGGTGGTTATCTTTATATAAATTGTTACATTGATAGTTAATCATCAATTTTTTCGAAAAATAGCTCAAATGTATGGATATCATTAACTAAGTTATAGAGTCTATTAGCATCTCTATGCATATCCCTTGTTTTGTATTCCTAGTGAACCGAAACTCCCAGGTTATTGTATTGTTAACGCTCATAATTGTAAATAAATGGCCACTTTATTTATCGCTTAATCTTCATTGCCTTTCTTATGTGGATCTAGCAGTAAGAGGTTGAAATACCTCCAAAACACACACAAACCATTTGAAAATAAACTAGAAGCTTCAAAATAGATTTCTTCTCATTTTGGAATCCACAATAATCTTGTACATCATTGCAATCTTCTTTTTATTTCACAATAGCTCTAAAAACCCTAAAATGCCAAAAAAACCTAAAATGCCAAAAAATTACCTACTAGCAAAACACATCGGATGGGCCCCAAATATTGTGTGCCAAATATGCCCTCGTAAATTAAGGCCCACACAAAATTTAGGATTATTCTATAAAACATGGAAAAACTTATAAAAACTATAAGACCTAGTCAAAAGCAAAAAAACGTTCGAAACTAATTTTAGACCACTAGATGAAGGAATCCAACCTCGAAAATATGTCCAAATGGAAATCAATAATTAATGAAAAGATGGCCAAATCATAATATTAATGAAGATCTACTACCCTAGATAATTTCAAGATGATCCAACGGTCGAATCAAAAGTTATGGCCTTCACAAGGTATGCTCCCACATTAGTTTTACATTATTCCCAACTCGCATCATGGATATAGAGTGTTATCTTTAGAAATGCTTCAAAAACCATGTGTACATACATCATAATGAACATTTCTTTTGGGAAGATTTTAATTAGGACAATAGTCCTACTATAACTCAATATAAATATTTTTAACGCTTATCCTATTACTGGTTGATACCTCCTGTTGCTTTTTTCTATTGAATGATTGACGACTTTCAAATTACGAATGCATAAATAATTGATAATAACAATAAACAAAGAAACGATTGAACCATTTCAAGTTCCATATCTCTTTGTAAATTTGCAAAGGTATATATGTTTTTCCTTCCTTTTCTACTGAAATGATTATGCATTGTATGAAAATATTATAAATTATAATGTTTTCTAGTTATTTTTGTTCTAAAGTGCTTTATCTGCGTAAGTTTCATATTTTAAAGTTTTAAACAACGTTTATTGAGTCTTATTTTGTTTGAGAAGCATTTTAGTTTTTGCCTTAATCAATACCACTCTAAATCCCGAATTGTTGTTTGTGTCTTATTTTATTTAGAAAATAACATTGAGATGCATCTTAACATATGCATATCTGGTAGTTGTAAATTTGTTTTTGCGTTCAAATTTTAACTATCTCTAAACATGAGGCATATCAAGCTTAGAACATTGTATTGAATACACAACTCATAATTTATGTAAATGTAAATTCTCAACACTAAAAACTTAACACAATGCCTAACACTCTTTCTAAAAATTAAAATATCTTCAAATTTCCTAAACATAAAAAAGATCACCATTCAATAACAACACATATACAAATTCTTAAACCATACGACTTAAGTATTGGACACTTGATCCAAATTATAAACTCCAAACTATAAACCATATAAATAAATCATGGAGGATAAACATGAAACACTAAATCATAAATAATAAAGCATAAATCCTAAATACAAAATCTAGACACTACAATCAATCCTTATCACAAACCATAAATGTAAGGATGACATTAGGGTTTTATATACTAATTTCTCACATTGAATAACAATGTAAACATTTATATGACATTGTAAACAATATATCATAAACCATAACAAGAAAAAACTACACAGTATATCATAAACCACAAAGACTAAACATAAAATCTTGGCACTTAACATCTAACACAAACCTCGTAACCTCCCTTAACATAGTGAAGGAACTTTAAATGATAACACAATGCTCCAAACGATGTTAATGTTGTGTTTACAAAGTTACATTGGTGATTTGTGTTTATGATATGAATTCTCGTTAAACATATTGTTAATGGTCATCAAGGTTTAATTTGATTGTCAGGCATGAACCCTTATGTGACATGATGAACCAAGAAATATGAAAAATAAACACATAACTCTATATGTGATGAGGAAACTATTAAGGATAAATACACCACAGTTAACACTCATTTGACATGTTGAGCATTCATATGAACCCTTGAACACCAATGAGTGATGCAAAAAAACAAAAATGCTCATTTGAATTCATTAATTGTAAACCATAAATAATAAACAGAGAATTCTATACACAATGAGAACACCATGAAATAAATACAGAACCTTAAACACTCATTGGACATGTGAAGCACTCCCACAAAACCCTATTCACTAATAAGAAACCTTGAATGGAAACTATGAAACATGTTAAATTTCCAAGTTCCCTTTCCAAGAAGACTCTCAAAAAATTTATTGCAAAGTTTTGTCTTGTAACAAGTATTATTTTTCTAAAAATTTGTCTAAAATTTTTCTAAGTGATTTTAAAATTTCTTATATACTTCATTTTTTCAGATTTAGGATGTCAAGATTTAAAATTTCTCATGACTTCTGCAATCCAAAAACCCTCGTTGTTGAAGAGATTTGTGCATATCTAAAGTCAAAACTCAAAATACAGTTTGCATGCAAACTGTAGATCAAGTTCTGAATCCCGATCACCCCATATGTGTTTTGAAAGTTGGAACCTAAAGTGCAGTTTGCACGAAAACTATAGTTCAACTTCTGACTCCTGACTTCCTATCATTTTTAATGTTACTCAGGTTTCGAAACCCAATTTGAAATTTACATGCAAACTGCATTTCGACTTCTGACCTATGAAACCTGACATTAGGGACCATCATTTATTTCTAACTATGTGCATGTGTTAGCCCCACGTTAATTAATTCTCCACTTTTATATTTAAAGGAGAAATTTCACTTGTATTTTTCACTCGAAATTTTGGTGCGATGACTTGTGGATTTTAGGATTTTTTTTTTGATTTTCTCATCAACCTATCTGGTATTTAGGTAAGTTTTTCAATTTATTTTCTGCAAGCTTTTTCTGGCTTCATTTCTAGGGTTTTTCTTATCAATTCTTCATCTGGACTTATGGGTGCCCATCGCTTTCTCTTTTTTATGTCATTTTTGGGGTTTTATCTGTGTGTTGTGGACTTATTTGTTCGGTCTCTTTTACCTTCATGGGTTGTATTGTTTTTGAAACTTACACTTCAAAACATCATTTTCTAGAAAGGCGAAGGAAAGATTGGAGTGAAAAGACTGTTTAGGAGATTCAAGGCTGTAAAACAAAGTCCAACTTCCTTCATCGGAAGTGCAATGCAATTGGAATTTCCCATCAAAAGTGCAATGCCATAAATCAGTTAGAATTTTCCATCAGAAGTGTATTTCCACGGTGCAGTTAGAGGTTCACGTTGAAACTTCAAGGTAGAAGTGCAATTCATAATTGCAATGATACAAAGTTGGATCCAAACTCCACTAGTGGAACTTCAAGCTGGAGTTGTATGTCAGAAGTACAGGGGAGGAACTACAGGGTTGAACTTCCACTCTCAACTTTAGAGGATTTTTTAGGTATTTCTCCAAGGATAAATGTCTGGATCATCTTCAAAAGGAAAATTGAAGATAAAATATAGTTTGCAAGGGGTAGCTCCCCATTTAAGCATCATATTAGATGTTTATAATAATGGACATAAGGACATTGAGCATTTTACCTACCTCAATTTTGGGTAAGGGTTAGAGATCTAAACAAAAAGGAATGGATGCAAGGTTTCTTTCAAAATGGGTTTTCCCAAGCTTACACTTTTCCTCCATCAATGCAATGCCCAGAGTTTGTGCTTGTGGCTTCTGTACACTCTGTTAAAGATTCCCAAACAGTTAGAGATGATGATGAGACATACAATTGCATTCAAATTGGATAGTTATTATTTTAAAGACTTGTTGAAGCTTCCCAATGTCTAAGAATATGCCCAAAACTTCCAAGGAATCCTCTCTTCAGCAATGGGATACAAATTATGATACTTGTACTAGGTTCCTTAGTAAAAGTTACCTAATGATATCTAAGCATTAATTGGCTAGGGTCCTGAAGACTATCCCACAATAGGATTTTATTTAGGAGGTAAATGACATCATCACCCTGCTAAGCAGACTTACATGACTCCCTTATTATAAGGATTTACAAGAGTATGTATTTATGCATTGCAAATATCTGAAAGAATCCTGATTTTATCATATGGGGAAAGCATATTAGTTATGCCATCCATTTCCAGCTATCGGATGTCCTAACCTTTGGTAATTTCTTCATAACCTCCTATCTCATGTATGCGACTACGAGAATGAGAAACTGCTTAGGTTTGTCACATGTAGGGCTAACGAATTCATCTCAAAATTACAACTTTTACCCTCACCTTACAATGAAGGAATGGGTGAAGCATTTTAGAAGAGTTAATTACACTTTCTTTGTTGTTATTTTGTACTTCTTTGATAAATAAATCTACATTCGAAGGATTTCAGACAGTGTATGACAAGTGGTTAGGGGAATGGGAAAGCATTTACTTTCAATTTCAAACATTCATGTATCTCAGGGTGGAAGGATTCTCAGGTGCTTCATATAATTTATCAAGGTGGCCCATGAAAAAGTGGGTCTTTATGGAGTTGGTTTGACAACAGTTACACTTTCTGAAGATCCAACATGATAGGAACAAGACAGGAGCTCAGTTTCCGATAGTTTTCAGAAGGTATACTTGTGCATCCACATATAAAGTAAAGAATGTCAAACAAAAGATACAACATATGGATTTGAAAACCTTTCACCTACATGTTGGTTTTGATTATTGGGATAAGCTCGGTGGACATGGGCCAGCCGGTGCTCACATACCACAATTGAAATATATCTAGTTTAATTGCAGGGATGAAGTCATGATTCAAGAAAGGGACTTAGAAATATTAACTCTCCATGAAGTGGCCCAGTATGGAATTTCTAATGTTCTGTAGGGTCTTCGTGACGATGGACAAGTTTTAGACCCCATTTATGATCAGAAAAATGTGAAAAATCAAAATTTGGCATGGATTGATTGGTCACTTGAAGAGTGTAGCAGTTCGAAAGAACGATATAATCTTATTCTCAACTGAACCTACTAATGGTTGATATGATTAGGAATCACAAAAAAGGCGTTATAACAACTTCTTGTGGAGATATTTCAAGTACAACCATTGGTGGGCCATCCCACCTCTTAAAAAGGAAGTATGTCCTTTTCCAAACCCACTCGAAAGCCTCGTAAGGTCACCATTATTTATAGATATTTAGGTTCTTCCTCCAGGGTTCCCTCTACAGAAGTTGCATCTCAAGAGGTGCCATCAATAGAGATTATTGATATCAGTGCTTTACTAACCCATAAAACTCAAACGTTTGCAATCACCATTGTCTCCACCTCTTCCCTCTTCACCATTTTCAGTTCCTTCTTATCCTCTACCTCTCACTCTCCCTTTAACAACATATTTTGTTTATTATTTACCCATTTCTCCTACACTCCTCACCTCATCCCCTGCCATGGCCCATGTTTTTTCCTATCTTCCCTCTCTTTCATCCAGAAATGTTTTGGTTTTATGATTTCCTTTTCCCCAACAAAATCTCCCCATTTCCACTCCTATCACTCTTCCCATTTCATCAATGCCTATGGCCATCCTTTCTACTTCACCTTCAGTTTTCACCACATCATTTCCATTCATGGTGCCTACAACAAGTTCCCTAGTAATACCTACCCAACCTACTAGTATGAATAATATGGATATGTCATTCACTGAAAAATTATCTTCTTCTTCTATTCCTGCATGGTTGAATAGGCAAACACCCAAGCAGAAGAAGGTTCCCATTGGAGATGTTTTTGACCTTAACATCCTAGATCCAACTCCTTGGTGAGAAGAAAATATTCCAAGGGTCATTTCTAACCTTTCGATTGATCAAACTGGGGAAATATTTTTTGAGATAGCAACTACGGATATTGGCAAGAAACATGAAACTATCACCGTAATGGATTATAAGATCTCAAAATTTTCTCTTGGTAAATATACTCATGAAGGATCCAAAGTAGGATGTGAAGGTTTCCCTCAGAAACATTATAGATAAATTTGAAAAGGATAAGGTCATAAAGGATGAGCTCAAGGGAAAGGGTTTGAACAATTGACTGACATCCTACATAAAATCACACAGCCGATTCATATAACTACTCTTGTTGTACCTAAAATATTTGATGATACCTCCTCTGTGGTCGATAAAATTAGAAAACAAGTTCGGGCAGTAGGGGTGTGGATCAAAATCTTAATTAAGGAAGGAGAACATGTAATTAAGGATGTTGTTGACCTTTATAATGTTTTGGATTATGAAAAAGATAGTCACTAAGATGGATGAAATTATCACAGAAGAATGCGATAATTTGGAGGCTCACACTCGAATCCTAGAAAGAGGTACAGAACATTGAGTACTATCTACTTCTAAAATGAGGGATCATTGATGATTCTTCAAAATTGTCTGAGTAGAGTTAAGCCATGGAGTTTCGGGTTTGAATGTTGTAGGAGGAAATATCCAAGCTAAATGAGAAGAGAATCATGAAATTGTATGGCCTCAATGACATCACGAATGAATTTTATATCATCCACTACAAGTTTTTTTGATGATAATGTCGATGCATTTCTAGTAGAAAAAATTGTTGCCTAGTTCAAGATCCTAATAAATGAAGATAATTAGGTAACCATGTCCTCTAGTCTTGAATCTATTTGCAAGTTGGTATTATACCAAAATTTCTTGAGCCAACTCAAGAAATTCATAAGTCAAACCAAACAATTACCATGAAAACTAATTAGAGAAGATGAATAATCCAAAGGTCCTGAATCACTATGCATGAAGACAAGATGACAAAGAAGTTCAAGAAATCATCAAATGATTTCTTAACTACATGCACAAGGTAGTTGGTGAAGAAGGAGGAGAACAATCAAATCAAGTAAAGGGTGGAACTAGCCCTAGCTGAACCTGGCTACAATTTTTGCACAATCTCCAAGGTGCAACACATATCGAGTTGTAGGTTTGACTTAGTCAAACCTACACAACCACTTAGATATTTTTATGGGAGATTGTTTCTCAATTGTAAATGAATTATATTTTTATAATGTAATGATTAAGGGGAGTAGTTATAATTTATCAACCCCCTTAATCTATAAATAGAAGAATACATTATGTAATACAATACTTTGATATCTTATTTTAGGGGGGGCTCTGGATTTTTGAGTTCTCATATACAGGGTTTAGCCTTAGTAATATACAGGAACAATGTTTTTCCTTTAACTATTTAATGTGTTATGTACTTCAAATAAATCATTCAATACTTGTGAATGCTCTTACTTCCTTGTATGTGATGATTTATCTTACCTTCACATTAACTATATTTCCTTAGTTAAATTATCTGTTGTGATTTATAAACTTATTTATCTCAGTTGTGCAATAGATAAAACCCCTTATGTCATCTCTAAGGTTTATATTCATAAAGCATTTCTTCTGAAAAAGAGAATAAGAATTTGTGCATGCCATATATTATTCTGCAAAAGTACTTTGTGCATGTGACGAAAATATACTTGTTCATTAAACTATTTGTGCATCACCTTCTTTTAGTATATCTCTAGTTATCCTTCTACCTTTTTCTCCAAAAAATTGGATAGTTTAGTTTGTTTTATAGAAATTTAGGTTTCACAGTATAATTTTATATCAGATGCAATTAATTTAGAAGGAAGCTTGACTTCTCTAGAGGTTCATCCCAAGGAGCCAAGGTCCCACACCTTGGAGATGTTCCCATGTTAAACTAGATGATCTGACGATTCCATGAGTGCATGATCCACGTGGACAACAATTTTTGGCACGCCTGGTGGGAAAAACACTAAGAGTTGGTACTTATATTAAATCATTTGTATTAATTAGAGGTACCTGGTGAATCCATATCTTTGGATTTTAGGATCTAGTGCAGGTACTTATGCAAATAATTCATACACAAGATTCTTCAAAGAGAGGAAACCAACAAAATAGTTAACTATCTTTTTCTTCTCCAAGAAGAAGAAAGGGTGGAGCTTCATTATCGTCTTGTGTAGAACACCTTCAACACCTTCATATGAAATATTTCCCCCTCCAAAGATAAATAACCTAATTATTATTTTCATGACTCTAAAATTTACACACAAAAAGATACATTTTTTTTTTGCAATACAATACCAAAACAAATCATTTCTAGTTGTATGCGCTATAAATTTTGAAAATTTTAAACGATTATAGAATAATTTTGTAAGATTCAACATTGTCTACTACTTATAATACAAGTAGTATAATTCACGTTAGGGTCTATCCCATCTTCAAGATATCTAGAGGTATAAACATTTTATTTCTATAGTTTAAACCTTGGAGTTCATTATGAGGTTCATACTAATTTTCATACTAAGCTAACATTAGAACACCTTATTCCCTTCATGATTTATAATCCTAATACCATAATAGATCTTAATAATCTTACATTATAAGATAATCTATATTATATTAAGACTATATATATATATATATATATATGGTACATTTTTCTTATAATATTGAAAATATTATTTGTAACTATATTAATATCAACTTAGTGACCCTGACACGAATTATACTCCATTCTCAACTATAATATGAGAAGACCTTGTTTAATATTATCTATATTATAATATGTATAACTATTATTATTTATGTGATTTATAGCATATTTATTTTAATGGGGTTATCACAAATATCACAAAGGGATTATAACGCAATCCTATAATTGTTTAAAATGTGACCCTCCTAGAAATTGTGAACCTTAAATAAATTAAAATTAAGGTGTCTTCGTAACAAATTGGGCATTGTTATATTATGTACAATGACCAAACAATACGTAGTAGAATAATTTATCTTCGTCTTAACATTGAAAAGGCTATACCTATTATATCATCCCAATAGTAGTATATTACAATAATTTTATAAAAAAAAAAAAAAATTGTAATTCTTCAAATCAATTATTATAACCTTCTTAACTATATAAGAATTTTATAAAATGTTATAAAAACTATAATTCTTCAATATTGTTGTATTAAAATTTTATCACATAAAGTGATAACATTATATGGTGTCAGACTACGGCCTTATAAGTGTGATATTGATAGTTTTTGTATTTTATTTTACAAATTATATATTATACATTTGTATATTATATACAATGAAATATTGTATATCACATTAATATAATATTCTACCATTTAATATTCTTATATATAATATCATTAATTGTATATTAAACCATATATTACGTTTAATGTCTGTATACCACACCCTCTGGTATATTTTATTTCATTTATTATAAAAATTAATATAACATCTAACTTACATTATATAACACATATTAAAGAGTATGCAATACTATATAAAATAATATATTATACATCACTCTATCCAGCATATCCTATATTATTTTATAGTCGTATGCTACATAATACTTCATACATTACCTATGTAGTATATACTAAATATATATTTTGGTACATATATAAATAAATATCTTTTATAATATATATCATAACATTTATTATAAATCATCTTATGTTTACTACTATCCATTCTATATTATATTACCTCTTATTATATAATTATATATATTTATATATATATATATATATATATATATATATATATATATATATATATATATATATATATATATATATATATATATAGTTGTAGTGTGGTGTGTGTGTGTGTGTGTGGTGTGTGTGTGTGTGTGATGGGAAACTTACATTATACTTTTCTAGACTAGGTGGCTATACCTTCTCCTTAACCACCCTAAAACCCACACATAGGGATAAGTTATTTTTGTTTTTATTTATTTATTTCATATCCTCATCCCGTACGCCATTACCAATATGTTCTTAATAAAAAAAAATTTAGCATAAGATTTTTTTTAGGATTTGTTTAGAAATTAATTTAATATTAATATTCCTTAGAGTTATAAAATTCTAATTGAGAGATATTATATAAAAGAAAAACATTATAACATGATTCGTATAGCTTCAATATATACCATATGTTGTTTGTCTCATCATGAATTTAGTAACAAAAATGAAAGTTGAGAGGAAAATACAGATCCATGACAATCGTTCAACCAACCACATTAAGTGCTTTCCAAAACCCAAGGCAGTGCATGGAGAGGACGCATTTTATGCACTCCTTCAAACCAGTCATATCCCTTAATTACGCAATAAGATCACAAAACCAACTAAGTCATCTAACAAAATATATATATCAAATCCAATGTGTCAGTATAGTAGTAGCTCAAGATCATCAATATTGATATGTTAATCCATGCATATAATCCATCATATAAGTCACATAATGTCCAAAAGTCTAACACATCTATATTGTCTATCAAATAAGCTAATCAAATATAACAATGTCCATCTAGCAATGTCCAAAGATCAAATAAGATAACCATGTCTATAGCTTCAATCTAAAGTAAGCAAAACCATGGTAGTATCAATGTCAAAGAGGAGTGGGCACTGCATCCCCCTCCCCTTAGACTCGACTTCTTCTTAGAAGTCACTGGAAAAATATATGGGAACTATCCTTGTAGCATTGTGGCGTCCTCCCATGAAGAAGATGACTCATCATATGTGGATGTGAGGGAGATTGGGTTGCAAAGTAAGATGGTATGTGACTAGCCCAACTGTCCTCAATATCTCAAAGGCACCCAAAAGCATGCCAACTTAGAGTATTTTCCATAATGGATAGGAATCTCAGATGGATTGACTTTATGGAATAACCATTATCCACTATTTGCGATCATTCCACTTTCCATCCACTTTTGTTTTCCTCATGTTTTGTGTGTTTAGGTGATGCTGAATGAAATAAACCTGTCATTCTATCACGTACCATCCAAGATATGAATTTTGAATTTACTAACTAGGTTTTCATGGACGAAAGGATCTAGTATAACACTACTTAACATAATATTTTTCTATTACAAAGGCCACCACAATAATATTGCATACGAAGATAGAGAACTTATCAATTTACTAAATTTTTGTGAAGATTGCAAGTTCTTCTCCAGTTGAAGCTTGATTTTTCCCAATTGTTGGGTATGGTTCCTAGTGCTTAGGCACACTTAATTTTTTTTAGTTACTTCATTGATTAACTTCTTGTTATCCATACTTATGAGGTTTTTCCCTCATTAATCGTAATTAGAACTTTAACTTATCATTTGTTTACTAAGTTTTAAACTTCCATACAAGTTACCCTTATTATACTTATTCTTAGCTTATTTATTAAAAGAGCTCTAAAATGTCTAGATATATCACATTCATTTGTTAGTGTTACAACCCATTATTTTCCCCATTAAAACTTCTAATTCACTGTTATTTTCTTGTTTTCTCTAGATTACTATCAATTGGGGTTTTAAATCATATATTACCCTTTCATTTTGTCTTATCATTCCAAGATTGATTTTTCTCACCACTCTCTAATTGATATTTAGTCCAAGATTTAAATTATTGTCACTTCATCACTTGCTCAAAGATAAATCATAATCCCTTCTTAGGCCATTTAGTGTTATCAAGACTCTTATCCTTACTTATTTTTTTGTTAACTGTATGGGGTTACTTAGGTAATTTCCTCTTAGCTTGCCATTTTGCATTCTAAGTCTCATTATTTATCGTTATATCTCCAAATTCCTTTCTTAAAGATAGGTTGTTATACTCCTAATAAGATTATAGAATTCCCAATTAGGGTTACTATTAAGTTTTTGATTTTCCTATCCCATTTTCTTTACATCTTACATTTATTTTTTTAAAGTCCTAATTACTTGTTAAGGTCCTCTTATATTGCATTGCACAACTTTTCCCATCTTTTAGACTATAGTTACATGTTATGGATCTCCCTTATTAATTTAATCATTTAGTACCTTGGTCTAAACGTTTGATCTCTTTACTTTTTTTAACACTATTACATTATTATCCCTTATTGTGTTCACAATACACGAGCACAAGACACTGTTATGCATACTCATTTATATGTATCAAAGGTTCCTTTACAACAATGTTCATTTTTATTGTTAACTAAGTTGTGAACATCTTATTGATTTGCTTTCAAAGGGGTTATAAAAGTTTTAGCTTCTTTTTTGTATACTAGTGTTTAATCATTTCCCCGATGATTTCAATCATTTCTTAATTCCACTAGATTTTGTCGACTAAGTTAGGGTTTTTTAGGTATATAGAACAAGTAAGTTCACTTCTATTCCCAAACAAGTGCAAGTAAGGCTCCAATTACAACTAATTTCCACTCCTATAGGTGTCACAACATATTTTTGAAACTGTAAGGGGATGGAAACTCACATATGAATTATTATATAGAAAATTTATAACAAAATCATGGTTTATAATGGCACATTGATACAAATAAATAGATCATTACACATTTTTAAAAGTGTTGTAACAACAGTTTACAAGATTGCACAATATAAGTACACACAAACTTCTTTAGTTGTGGTACTAACTCAACAATCCTAGAGGTCTGAGCATTGTAAACCTACGCTTTGATACCAAGTTTCATGACCCTAAAATTTACACACAAAATGATATAATTTTTTTTGCAATACGATACCAAAACAAATCGTATCTTGTTATATGCGCTATAAAATTTGAAAAGGTGTTTAAACGATTATAGAACACTTTTGTAGGATTCAACATTGTTTAGTACTTACAATACAAGTAGTATAATTCCCGTTAGGATCTTTCCCATCTTCAATATATCTAGAGGTATAAACATTTAATTTCTATGGTTTAAACCTTGGAGTTCATTATAAGGTTCATACTAATTTTTCGTACTAAGCTAACATTAGAACAACTTATTCTTGCATGATTTATAATCCTAATACCAAAATAGATCTTAATAATATTACATTTATAATATAATATATGTTATATTAAGATTATATATATACATTCGGAACATTTTTTTATAATATTGCAAATATTACATTTGTAACTATATTAATATCATCTTAGTGACCCTGACATGAATTTATACTCCATTCTCAACTATAATATAAGAAGACCCCGTTTAATAGTATCTATATTATAATATACATATAACTATTATTATTTATGTGATTTATAGCGTATTTATTTTAATGGGGTTATCACAAATATCACGAAAGGATTATAATGTAACCCTATAATTGTTTAAAATGTGACCCTCCTAGAAATTGTGAACCTTAAATAAATTTAAATGAAGGTGTCTTCATAACAATTTGGCCATTGTTATATTACGTACAATGACCAAACTATGTGTAGTAGAATAATTTATCTTTGTCTTAACATTGAGGAGGCTATACCTATTATATCATCCTAATAGTATTATATTACAATAATTTTATAAAAAAAAAAATTGTAATTCTTTAAATCAATTATTATAACCTTCTTAGTGTTAGAGTAGGTATTTACCTTATCTCATGTTCACCTAGGTATTTTTATTTACCTTGATTGTATTTATCCTCACCCACTTATGTGTGTGGATATTTCTTTTATCTTATTTAGATATTAGGAGATATTATCCAGTTGTTAGGTATAGCTCTTTCCTAGACCTATGGTATTGACTAGATCCTTGCTATCTAGTTCTCTCATAAATCTATGGACTTGACTAGTTCTTTGATGACTAGTTCTTTCCATGATTTATGGCTTGATCTACGACCTTGACTGGTTGTGGTACTGTAGTTTGGTGCATGTTATAGTACCACATGTTGTGTATCCTACTTCTTCTTAGTTGCATGGCTTTTTTGGGAAGCATACCACTGCATTCAGTTCTCACATGCTCCATTCTATGGGTCTCACTAGCAGAGTCATTGGAAGACATTCACAAGGTATTGTTTCCTCTATTCCACATGTTAAGTGGAATTCTCATCATGACATTGGTTTTCAAGCAGATACTTCATTGGGATCACACATTGACAGAGCTCCTTTTTTTGTTCGCCTCGACTCTTTTGTGAGGATCATGAGCAACACATGAGTTCTGCACCTTCACTCAGGCTTGAGAAACATAAGATTTCAGTTGTTAGACATGATAAACCTGATACACATTCTGATGTTCTTTTGCATTCACCCATTGTGCATTTTGCACCAAGTCATATGTAGGCATCTTCTTCATCCATCCGTGTTGATTTGGGGGTGGATATCTGATCACTCGTGGCTAGCAACATTGGAATTCATTGAGAGGGCTCTACAGGCGTGGCTCCTCCACCATTCGGCATCTTGCTCCACTTTCTATACTTTATGCATTGTGATGCTTCTTGTTTTGAGCATTTTTCTTTAGCAGGTGTAGTGTATCTCTCTTGTTTGTTGAGAGATTTTGTATCTGTATTTTCGACACTTTTGGCATGTTGACAGTATCTCTTGTGGGGGATCTATTCTGGTGAAGTCCAGTGTTATTTTGTCAGTGTTCGAGTAGTTGATTGTTGGGCAACTCATACAGATTGGTAGCATCACTCCACCCATTCAGCAATATGGGAGGGTGTGTTGTTGATCCTGCTTCTTCGGGTTTTGTGTCCTTGCCTTGTTACCTTGGCTTGTCTTGGATCGTGACACTTTAGAGTTTGTGTCATTGCCTTGTTGCTTTGGTTATTGTTCTTGGATCGTGGCCCCACCTATTTGCAGCAGTTGATTGAATTATGTGTGGTGTTTTTTTGTGCACTTTCGACATCACTCCGTTGACAGTCTCCTTGTATGGAGCTATTCTGGTGAAACCCATTGTCAGTTGTTTTTGAGTTTTTTGATCGAGAAGTGGATTCAGACCACAGTGCACACCAAACTTCTTCAGCATTGTACAAGTTTTTGAGCCAAGCTTCTTGGGATGCCTTGGAGTGGGTTTCTCTCTTTACTTTGTTGTTACTGGTTTTGGGGTACCCTTGCGGGTTGTCCCATTTTTCCCAGTTATTGTACATGAGTACCTCATCAGGCCCCAGTTTTCAGGACTCATACTTTGGACATGCCACATCTAGTTTGGCCCCTAGCTTCACTTGAGGGGGGTGTGTTAGAGTAGGTATTTACCTTATCTCATGTTCACCTAGGTACTTTATTTACCTTTATTGTATTTATCCTCACCCACTTATGTGTGTGGATATTTTTTTTATCTTATTTAGATATTAGGAGATATTATCTAGTTGTTAGGTATAGTTCTTTCCTTGATCTATGGTATTGACTAGTTCTTTCCTAGATCTATGGTATTGACTAGATCCTTGATGTCTAGTTCTCTCATAAATTTATGGACTTGACTAGTTCTTTGATGACTAGTTCTTTCCATAATTTATGGCTTGATCTACGACCTTGATTGGTTCTTAGATTGTTATTCCTTGCCTATATAAGCAAGGCTCATTCTTATTGTATTTCATTGAGTTCCATAATAATATATGATATTGCTTCTCATTTATTTGCAAAAGGTTTTATGTAAAGTTATTCTGGTGAATTGCTTTCATCTTATAGATCGTTGGTGTTTGATTAGCATCTGTGTTCTTGGCTTGGTACAATCTGGTTATCGTTCCTTTCACTTAGGCTATAGAAGAATTTTATAAAATGTTATAAAAACTATAATTCTTCAATATTGTTGTATTAAAATTATAACACATAAAGTGATAACATTATATGGTGTCGGACTATGGCCTTATAAGTGTGATATTGATAGTTTTTGTATTTTACTTTACAAATTATATATTATACATTTGTATATTATATACAATGAAATATTGTATATCACATTAATATAATATTCTTATATATAATATCATTAATTGTATATTAAACCATATATTACATTTTATGTCTTATACCATATCGTGTGGTATATTTTATTTCATATATTATACAAATTAATATAGCATCTAACTTACATTATATATAATATATTAACGAGTATGCAATACTATATAAAATAATATATTATATAGTACTCTATACGGCATATCCTATATTATTTTATAATCATATGCTATATAATACTTCATACATACCTATGTAGTATATACTAAATATTTTATCATATACTAACTATATATTTTGGTACATATATTAATAAATATATTTTATAATACATATCGTAAAATTTATTATAAATCATCTTATGTTTAATACTATATATATATATATATATATATATATATATATATATATATATATATATATATAATGTGTGATGGGAAACTTACTTTTATACTTTTCTAGACTATGTGGCTATAAATGATACTTACTACTTTATATTGCTAACCACCTTCTCCTTAACCACCCTAAAACCCACAACATATGGCTAAGTTCTTTTTGTTTATTTATTTATTTATTTCATATCCTCATCCCGTACACCATTACCAATATGTTCTTAATAAAACAAATTTTAGTATAAGAAAATTTTTAAGATCTATTTAGAAATTAATTTAATATTAATATTCCTTAGAGTGATAAAATCCCAGTTGAGTGATATTATATAAAAAAAAACAATATAACATGTTTGGTATAGCTTCAAGATATCCCATCTACTATTTTTTTCATCATGATAGCAGCAAAATGAAAGTTAAGAGCAAAATATAGATCTGTGATTGTCATTCGACCAACCACATTAAGTGCTTTCCAAAACCCAAGGTAGAGCATGGAGAGGACGCCATTCTACATACCCCTTCAGACCAGTCATATCCCTTAATTATGCAATAAGATCACAAAACCCACTAAATTATCCAGCAAAATATATATATCAAATCCAATGTGTCAGTACATTAGTAGCTCAAGATCATCAATACTGATATGTCAACCCATGCATATAACCCTTCATATAAGTCACCTAATGTCCAAAAGTATAACACATCTATACCTTCTATCAAATAGGCTAATAAAATATAATAATGTGCATCTAGCAAAGTCTAAAGATCAAATAAGATAACCATGTCTATAGCTCCAATCCAAAGTAAGAAAAATCATAGTAAGTATCAATGTCAAAGAGGAGTGGGCACTACAATTTATAATGATGGTCGTAGAACCATTTTTTTGTCCTACTTTTAATGGCGGCAGCACTCTAGCACTTGCTCAACGTGAGTGTTGTACCGTCAATAGCTCTCAAAAGTTTACCTTTTATACATAGGTGCGACCAAAATTACTCTCGTTAGAGCACATTCCATGTGTGGCTAGCATATTCTTAGTTCACAACATTACAGAAGATAATATAGCCGTCAAACTTCTTACTCTTTTCTCTTAAGGGCAAACCAATTCAATGGCTCCATGGTTTACCACCTGATGCTATATACAACTAGGATGAGTTGGGGTAAAATATTATAATTAGTTCAAAGACAAGAGTGACTATCTTTCACTCATAGAACGGTTAACTACTATAAAGAGAGCTCCTCATGAGTTCATGGGATATTTCAACTTCCGTTTCCATAAGACAGCGGAATAGGATTTCACCACTTATCAAGCCTTCCCCGAACAATACATTCTTGTACTACTTAAGATCTTTGAACAATAATATTGTGTTTGTGATCTAATCAATGGGTGGAATGACACTATTGGATGCCTATGATACTGCTATACGAGATAAGAACTACTTAATCCACGCTGGGAAAATAGCTCCTAAGGCCACCAATGCCTTTGTATCCTGAATTTTCCACTAATCATCCAACCATTACCCCGTCTCCCTCAAGTTTCTAACCAACCAACTCAGCATGTGCCTCCTCCAGTGGGACAAATTGTTGCTTAGTTCAAGAGCCTGGTAAATGAAGATAATGAGGTAACCAAGTCCTTTGGTCTCGAATATATTCACTATTTAGTATTATACCAAATTTATTGAGCCAACTCAATAAATTCATAAGCCGAATGATAAATTTTTAACTAGGAAAACTAATTAGAGCAGATGAATTAGCCGAGCTCCTAAATCACTATGCATGTGGACCAGAGGAAAAAGAAGTTCAAGAAACCATCAAAATGATTTCTTGACTACAGACTAAAGGTAGCAGGTAAAGAAGGGGGAGAAGAATTAGATCAAGGAAAGGGTGGCACTAATCTTAAAATGAACTTGGTTGCCATTTTTTCACAGTCTCCAAGATGCAAACACCATTTGAGTTACATGTTTGATTCAATTAAACCTACATTACCACTTATCTATTTTTGTGGGAGACTATTTCTCAAGTGTAAATACATTCTATTTTTAGCATGCAATGATTAAGGGGAGTAGATATAGTTGCTCAACCCCCCTTAATCTATAAAATAGAAGACTACATTATGTAGTACATGACTTTGAGATCTTATTGTAAGGGAGGATCTGCCATTTTTGAGTTCTCATATACAGTATTTAGCCTCAGTACTATACAAGAAAAATATTTTTCCTTCAACTATTTAATGTGTTACATATTTCAAATAGCTCATTCAATACTTGTAAATGCTCTAAATTCCTTGTATGTGATGATATATCCTACCTTCACATTAAATATCTTTATTTAGTTAAATTGCAAGTTCTGATTTATAAACTTATTTATCTCATTTGTGGAATAGATAAAATACCTTCTATCATCTCTAAGTTTTATATATATAAACCATTTTTTCTAAAAAAGGGAATAAGAAGTTGTGTATGTCATATATTATTTTGTAGAAGTAATATGTGCATGTGAAGCAAATCTACTTATCCGTTTAACTATTAGTGCATCACCTTATTTTAATATATCTTCATGTATCCTTCTAACTTTATCTCAAAAAAGTTGGATAGTTTAGTTTTTTTTAGAACATTGTAGCTTTCACAGTCTAATCTTATATTAGATGCACTTAGTTAAGAAGGAGACCATCCTTCTTTAGAGGTTCATCAGATAAGGTCCTACACCTTTGGGATGTTCCCATGTTGCACTAGATCATTTGATGATTCTGTGGGTGTGCAATCCACATGAAAACAAAACCTAAATACTAAACATCATATCATGAACCATATAAATATACATAATCATTGCGATTGGAAGGATGATAGTGATAATGAAAATATTTATTGTTAATGAAATACATATAATGTTTAACCTTACATGGCGAGGAGTGAACTCTAAAGAGGAAATGTTATCCACTAAACAAAACTTATAAACACTAAACCCTGAGTATTGAACACTAAACCATTGATCGTAAAGTTTAAATCTATAAAAATGAATGAAAACCATAAATGTGAACCTTAGATAGTAAAACCTAAACTGGAAACATACACCTTGAAATACAAACCCAACATAATGCTTTGTGTTTAGGGTTTTTTATTTGTGGGTTGGCATGAGTTGTTACAAAGTTACATTGGTGATTCATTTTTACGATATGGATTCATGTTAAGTATTTTTTTATGGTGATTACGGTTTAAGTTGGTTATTATTCTCTTTCAAGTTTATAGTAAACATTGATAATGAAATCTTGGTAACTTAATCAATGGTTTGCACCTATATCATGTTTTATAAATCAATTTTCATATTTGAAAAATTATTTTAGAGAAGGAACAAATATTGGAAGTTTTCTTAAAATCCTCACAGTGAGATGAATGTCTAAAATCATTTCTAAATAGTGACAACAATGTGCACTTATGTAGAAATTATCTGAAGCATTAAAATATTAATGCAAAATACAAACCATAAATGTGAAAATGTCATTTGGGGTTTGTGTTTAAGGTCTAAAATTTAGGGTGTAAGGTATAGATCCAGCATATATGGGTTTTCACTCATGTGTTTTATTTAGGACGTAGTGTCACACTACATAATTCATTGACAACATGACACGTGGAGTGATCATTTGAAAAAAAGATAATTCGTGACCTTAATCATTTATAGGACATCTTGAACCATATATTATAAATTCTACATTAAATGATATTATAAATATAAATATGATTATAATAGTGGTGGTTGTGGTGACGGCAATGAAAAATGATGAAGATGAGAATGATGAGATGACTACAATGATGCCAGTGATGATGACAAGGAAAAATATGATGGCAATGACAATGGAAAAAAAGGTCTACAAGGAAAATAAGGATGATGATGATGATTTAGATGAAAATTAACTATACATACTAAACCCCAAACCTTAAAAAAACCCTAAACAATATTAGATAACTGTGAGTAATGATAAGACTTAAGCACATTGTACACCACAAACCCAAAATACTCAACAAAAACTTAAAATGTAAAATTTATACCCCGAACCGTAAACATAAATCATAAATGTTGGCCTTTAACACTTATTCCTATAGCCTGAGTAGAGATCCTAAATTGTTAACATGTTATCCCTAAACCCTAAATGTGAACTCAGAATGTATGTTTATAAATTAAAAATGGTGAGAATCAGACATGATTTATGTAAATTAGATGAAACCTTAAACTCTTGAAGCAAATCCCGACTCCTAATTGTGAATATGACATTAGGAGCTTGTATTTAAGGTTTAGAGATTACAATGTAAGGTATAGATCTAGGCCCTGGAGTTTATGTTTCATGTTCAGAGTATATAGTCTAGCATATAGGGCTTAGTATAAGTGTTTCTTATTTAGGATGTAGAGTTACCCTACATAATTTAGTTACAACATTGTATATGATGACATGACACATGAAATGAACATTTGACATCCTAAATTCCCATCACGCACCCTAAATGATAATGGGTTGAATTAAATCACATCAATAATGATACATCATTGTGATATTTAAACCACATTGTAAATGCCCTTTAAACACTATAAATGCTAATGGGATTTTTTGAAAATTATGATTAATGATTAGCCTTAAAATATATTTTAAACTAATGAGTTATTGGGAGCTTTAAATTAATGAGTTATTGGGAGCTGTATTTAAGTTTTAAACATAAATGTATAACATAAAAATATAACATCTAGAATTTATGTTTATGATAATAACTTATAGTCTAGCACATAGGGCTAAATATAAGTGTTTCTAATTTACAATGTATCGTCACCATACATAATTCAGTCATAATGATGCATACGAAGAAATGAAACATGGAATGCTCATTTGAAATCCTATATTCTCCTCAAAAACCCTAAATGTTTATGGTTTGCATTGATTAATATAAACAATGACACACTATCACAAGATTTAAACCACATCCTAAATTCCCTTCAAACACCTTGAATGATAATGGTATTTTTTGAATTGAATATTTACTCAATCCACCATCACGAATTTTTAACCATTGACATAAAACATAAAAACCCTAAAAACCATATTGAAAAATGTAAACACTAAACATATACCCTTGACATTTAATGCTTCAAAAAATCCTTGAAAGCTATAAAACATAATGACTACAAACCAAAAAAAATAGAACGACATATTAAATATAACTTGAAGGTAGATCATGAAGTTT
>CM034153.1:673124530-673135973 GCA_019776745.2 Taxus chinensis | reverse complement strand
GAGTATGAAAGAAACCTCCAATGTTTAAATGCTTGTTTTGGAGTAGTTTTGGAATGATATGCAAGTAAACTAGGGAGACTTATTTGATATTCCAAGATATAATTCTCGATTATATACCGTCCTTACAATATATTATATTCAATAAACCATTAAAAACCACCAATTACTAATTGCAAGGCCTTGAGAAGGCGGGAGAGGAAAGGATCATTGTACCAGAAATTATATTTGTGATAGTAGTGAATGTGTTTGTTTCCAGAGTTGAGATTAAATATAGTTTGCATATTTTAGTTGCATTTATTTTTATTCAAGTGATTAAATCAAGGTACAATTATTTTTCTTCCTTTGATATGTGATATTCTTTAGTTTTTTTGATTGTAAAAGGTCATTTAACATTTGGAAAGAAACGAAATGTAAAGGAAAACACATATAAATCATCACATTAAAGTAATTGCATGTACTCATAAGTTCAAGTGTACGTGATCCCACACGAGTCATGTGATAGGATATCAAAATAAAATATGCATACAAATGGAAAATCGAAATGGCAAGGAATGAGTAACCCATCGTGCCTGATAAGAAGACCCTCCATTATTTTCAGTTGATCTGGATTATTATACATCGTATTTGAAAAAAAAATTTAATAAAATGTTTAGAGCTCAAGGTATCTAAATAACTTATGTTACCAACTTTGTATAGGTACATTCATCATAGTTTGTAGAAGTAGTAAATGAACCAAGAGTGACAAATTGAAGACATTTATTTCCAAATTTACAAAAGTCCTAACACAACCATAATTCGATCAGATCTCTAATAACACAGGTTGTTGTAAAATTTAAGTGAATGGGAACAAATTCTCTATATTAGCTAAACCTATAGTATGACACTCTTGCATCACTTAAAAAAACCCAAACATATCTTGTAATACTAATTTTACAAAATGTAAACAGTTGAAATCTAGTAAAAAGAATATATTCATCAAAACTACATTTATTTTACACAAATCTACAGCATGGAAGTGGGTTAATCTCTAAGTTTAACTTCCACCCACCCCCCCCCCCCCCATAGTTCTTTGCAAAGCTAATATGTTCAGGATAGATTTTTCCTAGGGAAGGAGTGAGACGAATCACTAATGATTCAAGGCAAGATGTTCAATATGTGAAATTTGCATAAATACAAATTTTTATCTAAACTAGGAGGTGACAATGTAGTAAAGGAATAACTTAACAATGTGCTTGCAATGTTCACATCATACAACACTTTCTAGGGGATACACAGATGCAGACCAAGAGAACTAAAAGAAATGAGATTTCAGATTTCCATTGCTAATAAGAATTTTCTATTATTTTGAGGAACCCAGATCAAAACACAATAAATTTCACAATTGTTAGAGGCAGATATGGTTATGTATTTTCTAAAAATAATGAGAGATATAAATGTTAGATTCCAAAATACATGAAAAAAGTTACCAAGACAATGAAATATCAAGCATATACTTTCATAGATTAAGCATGCTTTTTAAAAACTTAAATTATAAAACAATGAAGAGCTTCGTTAAGAATGGTTAAACCAATGCTTCATAAATTAAGGTATAGGTCAACGATTCAAATTATGCAAAAGACAACGAGGAAAATTTATACTTTTGATTAAACGTATTAGCAAGTTCTAGTAGTATGAATACTTTGTATTTCGAAGTTTATTGTGCATGAAAAAAGAAAAAATTCTATCAACTTCTAAGGAAATTTTTTTCCTTTGCAATGACATCGATGCAATCAATGAAGAATTCAGATTCCTTAATGAATAATAAGACAAACCAAATTTTCTATCAGGTTGTTGTGATTCTCAAAGCTATTTTCTGATCAATATGAGCTTTTAGACATGCATTCAAAGGAAAAAGGATGATTTACAAAGCAATGCATAAATTTCTGCGAGAAATTAGAAGAATTGATCTCATTAACTGCAGGCTTTGCATTTTAAAAAAATAAAACTCATATTTTAAGTGCCCCTAGTTGCACAAATGTATAACAAATATAACCATTAATAAAAGAAGGGAATAAAGTGCTAAATAAACTTCAAACATATTTACTGAATGGTTCTTGAAATGTTTACAAGAGTACAAGAAAATGATGATCTAATAAATGACCAAGTTTTAATCTGAAATAGAAAGAAATTCAAACAATCTGATTTTTAAAATATAGAGATACAAAATACTCAAAAAAAAAAAAGATCCTTTGAGAATCATAACAACGAAATACTTAATAGGTGTTATGAAATAAATGGATAAATATGTAGAACAATCCTTCATAGAATTGAAACAATAGGAACTAATATGCAGAAAATATTACAGATCTTAAATAAAAGTGCATAATAAAAAGAACACAACAGAAAGAGATAATATTTAACGTGGTCACCACATTTGGACTACATCCACCAAGAATAAATTGCTCATATTTATTACAATCCACCACTCTCGAAAAATAATACTGAGATTTGTTTAGAGCTATGCTCAACAAACTCTACATAATTCACACCCCGAATTCATACACATCTGCAATGTTACCATCAACCCTAACCATATGCACAAAACCACATAAGTAGACAACTGCTTAAGTATTTTTAGAAAACCGTGGGTATCAAACCATGGGCAAAAAACTGTAATTTAAACCTATGGGTCAAAATCCAGCCTATATGAAAAAAACTTGTTTCCTGCTATATTAGGCATGCTTTTCAAGGCCAACTGTAAAAAGTGTACAATAATATTAGTGTACAACCTTAAACACTTTCACACATGAAAACATATTCCACAACTTAACAATAGGTGAACATTTAATTTAAAAATTTAAGGTACAATCACAACCATTTAGAATTTAATGATTGTTACAAGGTACATTCAGTATGTCAAGTACAGGTTCAAAGTAATGCAAATAACAAGCCTAGAGCTAGAGTCCTAATAAAAAACTAATTTCAAGAGATGAAATCCCAATCAAAGGAACAAATGACCATATAATTTTAGGAAAAAGGATAGCTGTTTTAAAAGCATCATTTTATGGGTCAAATTTACGAATCGCATCATGCAGGGATTGAGTGATGAGTATAATGGTCATAGTTTTGTATTAATGTTGATTTCCCAAATATTAGAGTTCCATGAATACTGCCTTATTTTGCCATCAAAAGTGATCTTCAGATATACCTTGCACAGTGCTTGAATCTAATCACCAACCAAACTAATAAATCAACATATCTTATAATGAAGAGCAAGGATGAATGGAGTCATATACTAGCTTCACAATTATGTTAAGGACGAATTTAAAACACGTTGGCCTGGGTGGGCACAGAAAACATAATATCTTTCAGTATTTATAGATGAAGATACTGAATGTAAAATGTGAACATGTCATTTATAAAATTAAAATTCGAAACATTCATATTTGGAAGCACACCTATAAGACTAAATAAGCCCTAGTTCCATCGTTCAAAGGCTCAAGTAAACAAATATTGTATCAGATAGAACACAAGGGCATATGGGAATTAACATGATTTTACTTTTACCGAGAGATAATTTGTGACATTAAAACACTATAGAAAAATTTATTGTACCTTACTGAGCATCAAAACCCCTCTAGATCATAATCGAGACACATTTACTCACATAAACATACCAAACATAGTGATATGGTTCAGAGGGGAAGATAACAGGATCGAGTAGATCCAAATAGATCATGAGTGAGCTAAAGCAAAGCTACGATGGCCAGATTTTAAAAGATTTTGTCAACTTTAGGAATTTACAAAAAAGGGATATTTACTTTAAAAAATGGTGAAATAATACCTTTTAAGAACGAATGCGAGATACTCAGGTCAGTTTTTGCAAAAGCTTACCTCACAACACTTGACCAAGTTCTATGAGCGCGAGCTCTCTAATAATGGTGAGCTATAGTCGACCCCAACTGAGGTGGTTAAATGATGGCAACCTAGCTCTGGATTTAAGTAAACCATAACAGGGAAAGGTCAAGCTATCAAATGGATCTGATTCCATTGAGATGCGAGCTAGTGGAAGCAAAAACCCAATCATTCAATATGAGACCCCAACTGAGTTAAAAAATAGAGCTATTGAGCTCGACCTAGCAAAGAATAGAATAGTGAGCCCAAAAACATGAGCTCATTGTGAAAATACGCTGAGCCAACCAGAAAAGATAAAGGTGAACCAATACGAGTATTGCACATTAAAATAAGCTCCAATCTAACTGGCACCCAACACAACCAAGTATAAAGGTAGAGCTCGTGAATTTAAAATTGAAAACCGCACCGATCCATTGTAGAAATACAACAGAGGCATGGCAAAAAATATACAGGCCGACCAGATACTGCATGAATTCCATATGCTAGGTATGGTGAACATATAACCAGAAAAATCAGATAATATATAGCTCCACAAACATCTAATAATGGAAAAAAGAAGTGATAGAGAGCTCAAATTTTTTATCCAAGGCAGCACTTCCACCTCAAATAAATCAACTCTGGTAGGAAATCATTGACTAAACAAGTAAAAACTCAAGGTGAGTGCCGAAACATGGTGGACAAAATAATTCTAGAAACTTGCAAAGGGTAATTTTTTCACATTAAAGGGTAAAGTATTGTTTTAGGGTTTTTACCTATTATGAGTAAGTAACAACTAATTTTAAATATGGTACAACTTTGTGATTCCAGACAAATATGAAATCCAATAAAACAATGATATAAAAATGTGAAACCCTAGTTCGATGAAGGGATAAAACGATGTTGGTTGTTTCGTATATATCACAAAAGTACACAAGATGGAAATGGAAAATACAAAGCACCAAATGTCACATTTTGAAGCTCAGAAAAGTGCTTATCTGGAGGAGGTAAACTAGACAGGGGCACCAAGAAAGGGATTAGGGGCACCGACGGGTGCCACAAACCTTTAGTATGCCACAAGTGATTGTGAAACGCTTAGAAAACCATCTTTGAAGGGGAATAAGTTGTTTATTTCCCTTCTCCATTTGTCTCTAGTATGTCGTATAATGTTCATCAAGTCAATGGAAACCTGCCATGAAATAATGCCCTATAAACCCTCAAAGAGATATCAATCCTAAAACTAAAGATGAAAAATGAGGGTTGGACTATCCTCAGCTGTTAAACAAGTGATCTTATGACTAAATTTTGTACTACATTTAGACCCCATGTACTTTTTGTGTGTGTGTGTGGAATCATGCCCTAGGTGGCTCTTGTTGCGTGCCATGCTTGGATAGCAAACAAGTAGCTAGATATAAGGAAATGTAATATATTTGTGCATGGAATAGAATAGACTTATCCTATGAAGTGTATATAGAATAATGCATTCATTTCCCTTTAGTGGCTGATTGAAATTGTCTGGATAATCCGTTGGATTTACAAAATTAGGGTTGATATCGAATGCTAGCACTGGTCCCTTTTTATATGAGTCATATAACTTTATGTTTATATGATTTCTCTTGCTTGAATTATAATTAATCCCAATTAGTTTGATTACGAAAAATATTAAGATGTTTAAATGGCATATAACATGAACTCAAAAAGATGAGGAAAAAACCTAAAGGGCAGGGGAATCTGGAGGGGGATGGGACCTCCTTGAGCTAACTTCACATGGGCCTTGGTGTCCTTATGAGGAATGCAGAGGTATGAACAATAAAAACTGAGGATAGGAGAGTATAAGAATGAAACTGAAATTGAGAAATTAAATTGGCAAAAAGATATGGGCCGATTAATATTTTTCCTTACTTAGGCATCATACAAATAGTAGTATGTAATCATACAAGATAATTACCCAAAATGTGTGATTTTGTATCTACATTTTCCAACCTATTTATGTTGTTGGTAAAATCTTGATAACCTAAATTAGATAAGATATGCATACCTGATAACCATGTAGATCGTGGAAGAAGTGTGCTGATAGAAAAGGAAAAAGTGGAATGATAAAGATATGTAACATGGATACTAAATATGAAAAGTGTAAAAAGTTGATGAGATAATGATCCTAGGATAGAAACACATGTTGTAGATGTTGTCAATGTGCTTATTGTTGATGTCGATGGTTTTTTGTGTTTGACCTTCTTTGATGTTATGACTGCTTCACATAAAGATGGACCTGAAATGAGAAGAATGAACAAGTATTCAAATACTCATGTATATGTGCAAAAATCATATAATGAAATATGTAAAATGCAAAATGTGAAAAGTAACATATGCAACTGATCCACAATGAGGAATAATATAGAAAGAATCCTATAGATGTTGGTAGAAGACAAATTTTTTTGGTTGATCTCACACCAATTGTGGGGACTAGGATTTTTTTGGGAAAATCTCATGCCAACGATCCTTAAGAATTTAGTGTCTCATATTCCATCTTTTAAATTGTTCCCACAATATGAAACACCACTCCACATGGTGTTTAAAAATATGATCTGGTTTGACTGATTATGATCCATTGCTGAAGAAGAAAATGATGAGTTCTATATGTATGGCGAGTGTTAAGCATTATCTTCCCCGTAAAATTCATTGTGTGGAGTGTTGAATATTCTGCTACACTTAATAATTATGTGTAAGTGCCCCCTGGTCACAAGAATATAGGAATGGTTAGGGGTTCCCAGATGCTACTTTCATGGTCTGGGCACTGGTGTCTATGTTGTGTCAAAAGACCCAAGTCAGGATTCTGAGCCCTGTCTAATGTTGATTGACTATTTTGTACTTGTACTATGGAGTGATAAACTATATATTTCTACTACCTATATCATGTGACTGATTCACTCAAATAATTCCCCCTAATTTGGGGTGCATGCGAAATCATTACGGAGAATGTTCCACAAAGGAAGGGACTTGAATTTTGTTTTGAACTAGGCCTCAGAGGGCGAGGCACTGTGTTTATATAAACCAAGGAAATTGAAAAACAAGTCACTAGGAGACAAGTGTTAGTCCAAGAAAACCTGCATGTAAAGTAAGATAGCAAATAAGAATAAAATATGTAATTTATGATGTAAGAAGGCAATGTAAACCGTTTAAAAGTGAGGTTCGGACATAAGACATCACTCAAGATGTTGTAAGAAAAAAATGATGACTACGCCAAAAGTAGAAAAGTGTACACACAAGACAAAGGGAAATGTCGCCAAATAGTGGAAATAATGACAAGAAAATTAAGAATGTAATAGATGACCATGGTGGGAAGTTGACCTACAAGATGAATGTTACATGTGAAGCACCTGTTAACAAATATAGAAAGATAAAAGGTATTTCTCAAGGCGTATACAATTAGATAATAATGTTATATTAAATAATAACACCTATAGTATATGAAATTGGATGGCTCAAGAAGCTATTGTGGGAATGGAAATAGGTACCATGCCTACCATCTGTGCTTTGTGTATGGATTGGTAGGATATTCAATCACAACTCCAAAGCAAGGGAGCTTGCATGTGTGGTTGATAAGATACTGAATACAATATATCTATCTATACCATGTAATAAAGTGTGTACATCTAACAAGTAAATGTAAAAAAATAAAACTACAACCAAGATATGTAGTATGTTATTGTAGTGTACATGGAATGGAATGTAGAGTGAATGATAGGAGCCACATGCCCCTGAGTTGAGTGTATGTATGGGACATCGTTGATTGATACATGCCCCCTCAATAGTCAATTATGAATGTAGAAGAAGAATGTGTCATTGATAAACTATTTGATTTTTTTGCTATAAGATGTGATAAATAAAGCATATAAAATAGAGAATGTATGAGTTAGTGAGGTGTGGTGTGGTTCAATTTATATATAAACATCAATAGTTGAGGTATGAACCATGGTACTAGAGTGCATCATAGGGTAATGACTGTAAATTAAAAGTAGATGTAAGAAAGATGTAGAATGAAATGTGCTATAGTGAGAGTAATGCACTGAGTACTTTGATAAATCTACAAGGGAAAGATTTTATGTTGTATAACACATTTTGCATTAGATATGTAATGGGTAGGTGACTAAATAGAGATATCTGTTGTAGATCTACCAACTATACAATGTGTGACATGGTAAAGTGTTGTAGAATTCATAATGTGTGTAGTGTGCATGTGTTGGGTTCATATGTATGCCCTCAACAGTCAAGTGTGAATTAAATCACAGATTGCTTCATTGGGTAATGGCAATACAAATAATACATCAATGTGTATGTGATTGAATTCCTATAGATGCATAGGATGATGGATATATTGTGATTATAGAAATGGTGACACCTAGTGATGCAACTGTAGGATTAGAGGAGTTTACATTGGCATGATGTACCCCAACTTTGTGTGATAACAATAAAAATCAAGTAATAAATCTACGAGATCATCGTTGTCATGGTCAGATGCAAATGGAGAATCATCGGAAACTTGCTAAGCAATAGTGTTAGGTAATCCAAATAAAGATCCATTGAGGGGTAGATTGATACATGCCCATAGCATATTCTTCATCATTAAAGGGAGGTAATGGACATCCATGTGCATACCAATGGGGAGATTTGTGTATAGCAAAGAAATGAATTGTTCCAAATTAACACAATGACCGAAGGGCATAGGAAATGAAATATCAACATGATCAGGGTCTAACTTTCCCCCAATGTAATCAAGAAAATATTTCCCTAGTGTAAATGGAAAAGAGCTAGGGGATCATGAAGAAATATTGTAAGATGAAATACAAGCAGACCATAAGCAATATGGATAGTGATGAAGCCATGATATAGAGGATGATCATGAGGTGGAAGAAATATATCCTTGAAAGTGAAACCTAGAATGAGTTAAGCCAACATGTTTTACGTATAGTGTTATTATAAATACGATCAAGTGAAATATCTTCCCAATAATAATCATTTATTAAAATTATATGGTGCAATGGGAGCACGTGCTAATGGTGGATGGACATGTGAGAATAAAGTGGGTGGGAATGACATCTAATTGTGTGGATAGACCCTTGATAAAGTATCATAGCATTTCGAGTGGCGGGAGGGACGAAGATGTGGATGGAACGACCTTTACTATATAAATAGTAACTTCTAAGTTAGGTTAAGAATCCACAGTTGTAGTTCATCAGTAGTAACAAAATGTGGACTAGGGAGCATAGTTGTGTGGCCGTGTTTTCAATATTTGAATGGTTCACTATCAATATAAATTGTGTATTCAATACCCTCATGCAAGAATTTAACACATTGGAGTATTGTGGAAGGTACAATTTGCATGACATGAAGCCTTGGTCTACCAAGCAAAAATTATAGAAAACTATGAAGCCCATGATAAAGAAAATGTGTTAATGAGTTTTTTTCTGATAGTAATGGGTAAATTAATATGTCCTAATTATAGATGAACAAAACCATCATATGTGTGAAGAGAAAGAAATGAAGGCCCAATATTAGTACTTGAAATACCTAAAGCCTTAAGGAATGTTGGATTTCATAAGTTAGGTTCAAATCCATTATCGACTATACCTCGGTTGATACTAATATTATGGATGTACATCATGATGTATAAATGAGGATCATTGTCAATAGGAGCAAGATCAGCATTATGATTATTCTAAAAAATAATGTGGTGAGAAAATGCATCTATAAATGTGTTATAGACTAATTCTTTATAATTTCAAAAGTAATTCCAGTAGTAGTCAAGAAAGTGATGATCTTAGCCCTTAGCTCAAGATGCAGAAGAAAAATTAAATTAATAGAAATATCCATGATGAGAGGCTCTTAGAAAGATGTAACAGAAAAAAAAAAAAGTTTGAAGAGGTCGGTTTCACAAATTTATAAGAAAAATATGAATTAAAATGTTGTAAAAAAAAAAATGACAATAATGTTTCTATTGTATCAGTAAATTATTAATCAATAATATACATAAAGTAATCCAACCAAATGAAAAATATAAAATATTAAACCCTAGTTGCAATAAAGGTAAAGAATGAGTTCACTATTTCATCAGATATTTGAAGGTACACAGAGCAACAAACACAGAAATCCGAAGCATGGACATTAGATAGAAGCTCTTAAAAAATGCGTATCTTAAAGACTAAGTTGCCTACGGGTGCCATAATCCTACGGGTGCCTTACGGTGCCATAATCCTATAGAAGGCACCTGTGACTACAAAAATCCAAAGAAAACCTTTCTTTTACTGGCCCGCAAGGTGTTTCCTATATTTTTCCTTTGCTCACCAGCACATCACACAATGTTTTCCAAGGTCGTTGAAAACCTGTAATGAAATAATGACTTGTAAAACTATCAAAGAGATATCAAATACAAAAAATGAAATCATGTAAATTATGGGTTGGAATGTCCTTCAACTATCAAACAAGTGATTATTAGAACTAGTCATTGAACTAAATTTTATACCCAATGTAGTCTATGTGTGTTGTTTATAGAATTATGCCCTAGGTAAAATGGTTTGAGGTGGATTACCTGTGAAAGCGGAATGTGAAAGGTAGAATGTGCAGATCATTCACGTGGTCCAAGAAGATTGTTTATAGATCCTTTTTTGGGAAAGACTACCTGTAAATGCAAAGCAATTCAAAAAGAAGAGTATCAAATAGGCATAGGGCACTAGACTTTCGAGCATAGGCTAGATCTAAGAAGTGTTGTGTTTTGTAGAAAAGGATTTCAATCCATTGTTTGATAAAACTTTAATTTAAATACTAAAGTGAATAAATAGGTCTTATTGAAAGGTAATGATTTAAGTTTCTTATACACACAATAGAATTAGATTAAATTCTAGATATTGAATATAACACTAAATATAATTATACCGGGGTTTGTTCGGGTCAGTAGATCTTTCAAGGGTTTTAGTAAGCTTCTGAGGTTGGTGGGTTGAGCTCTTGGCTGAGTTTGGGTGGATGGAAGGCTAGATATTTTACGAATATTATTATCAATAAAGACAGGTATTGGTCGGGTTCCCGATGGTAGTATAGAAAAGGAACCAATGGCAGTCAAGCAACTGACGTTGGTAGGGGAAATTGATGGGCAATTACTAGAAATGGATTTATAAAAATCTCTGTGATTGCACAGAGATTGAGAGGGGTGTAAATAGGGTTGTAATATTATAAGGTAGTCTCAAGAATATTGAAAAGGGTTTGGAAAGGGTGTAAAGGCTTGAGATTGTTGAAAAGTGGGTTAGTGGGAGGAGGTGATATACGTGTGATGGAAGAAATGGAATACAAGAAGAAACAAGAGATCTACACATGAATAAGCACACATGATAAAATCAAAATACTTATTTGATATTTCGTAAATCCTAGGAGTGGAGATGATTGGTGGTTGATAGAAGAAGAAATTTCTGGGCCCAGTACCATAGTAGCGCAACCTATGTGCTCTTGTGCATATTCAAATACTCTAGAAGGAGAACTAATTGCTTTTCTTGCACTTTTGATTTGTTCGATCATCATCTAGATG
>CM034153.1:672667696-673124030 GCA_019776745.2 Taxus chinensis | reverse complement strand
TATTTGTGAGGTTTTAAGTGTTTATGTGAATTTGCATGCCCACTGGAAGCTTACACTACCAGCCATTTCATTTAGCAGGGAAGTGACCCCCTTTGAGTCACCAGAAATGTTTTTGAAATGGGGCCTCATAATCAATTTTGATACACCAAAACTTGATACACTTGTGTGCCTATGTTTATAAAAGTGTTTTCAACATCTAGGTTTGATGTTTTATGATTTTTAAGGATAATACTAGACAATGTGCACAAAGTGTTGGAAGGGTTTCATGGTCTTAGAACATTCTGTTAGCATAATTTAGCATAGGCATATTTATTGCATTTTATTGCATTGTCTTTTATTTAATAATGTGCAACATGTGCACTCTAGTCTAGTGACTTGCATTCAATATTGTTATGTTGGATAACATTCAATATTGGTATTAGTAGTAATTACATGTGCATGTGAGATGGGTCTTATCATCTCGTAGTTGGTGTCTGCTAGGGTGTCATGTCTATCCATATGAGGCTGTCTAATATCTATAAATATTACAGCTCTTGCATTGTAATGTAATCTGATTTCATGATCAATAATATTTGTGAGGCTTTCGTCCCTCTTTGGTCATTGCAATCTTATTCTATTATATCATTTGGTATCTAAGCTATACCATTATTATCATTTGGTATCAGAGCAGGTTCTATCCAAGCAAGGTTGAAGAGGAGCACTATTGGAGAGGATCCATTGGAGAAGAAGATCTGCATCAAAGGAGAGCCATTGAAGCATCCCGCAGCCTCCATTCCTCCCAAGCATCCATCAACTAAAATTTGACCTATCCACTTATTTGGAAGGTAAATTTTTTTTATTAGTCATTGGCATAGCCAATTGATCTAACATATTGGCGGAATATTTCAGATTTGGAGATCTTTAAAAAAAAAAAGGAGAAAGATCTTGGAAAAAATTGCAGATCTAAAAAAAAAAAAAGGATTTGTGAAAAAAAAAAAAAAGATCTTAAAAAAAAAAAAAAGAGAGATCTTGAAAAAAATTGCAGATCAAAAGAAAAAAAAAAATCAGATCTAAAAAAAAAAAAAATCAGATCTGAAAGTGGAGGTGTGAAGAATTCGGGAGCAAAGGTTGAAGCAGTCCCGTCAACAAAATTCCAGCAGATAGCTCTTAGAAAAAAGGACGTAACTTTTTCATACAATGTCAGATTGATGTGCCATTTTTTTTTCTCGAAAGATAAGAAGGAGGTACAAAACTTTATCAGTTTACATCATCTTCAGATTTGGCCTCTACATGTGACGAAAAGTCTGTACAAGTCGGATCATTTTTTTTTTCTAAAAAAAATCAGATCTAGCTGGTAAATTGGTAAGATCAAAAAAAAAGATTCCAATTCTTCTGAAATTTTGTGGGTTTCAAGAAAAATATTGTATGATGCTGCTGTCAAAATTTTAGAAAAACCCAGATCACGGTTTGTGAGAAAAGGTGAAAACAATATTCAGATTGTTTGTTTGGATCTTGGGAACAAACAGGTCAGCGGTTCAATTCCCACTCTCTCCATATTTTTTCTTAAATTATTTTTTTTTTTGGAAAATTTGGAGAAATTAATAAATTTTGGGAGATTTCTAAATTTAGAAGCTCACCAAACACATTTAGAGCCACCGCTAAATTTAGCAGGAAAAACACCTATTGGGGGGTAAAAAAATATTTTTGGCCTAAATTGTGTATTTTGTGATTCTAGACCCTTTTTTGTAAAGAGGGGGGGACACAAAAACTTCATTTTGATGTACTTTGAGAGGATGTTGTACTAATCTTGGTGCATAAAGTGAAAAAAAAAAGGTGCACATTTTTTATTTTATGTTTGGTTCTATCACACAAGATCTTTGATCTCATAGTAGCGTTCGGTATATACGATGCCTCTGGGAAGCGCTTACGGGTGATGCCGTCGCGACTACTACTGCACTTAACGCCTAACACAGCTGCCTAAACGTCGTCTGGGCATCGACCCTATAAAATCGACGGGGAGTAATAAGGACACAATACACACACATTTGAGCCCTCCCATCCGTTTGTGCTTGCACAAACCCCTCTCCGTACTGTCTAAGTACCACGTACTAAATTATTTCACGTGCGTTAACACCTCTTTCTGTACTGACGGGTATATTGAAAGGGTGATCTTCTTCCACGTACCGACGGGTATATCGGAAGGGAGCGTATATAGAAAGGTTTGGTATATCGGCCTGACGGTATATTGAGAGGGAGACCATAAACCTGGAGTGATAAGAGCCTTACCTTTTGTCAGAAATTCAGAGTTTCAGAAATTCAGATTACAAAAATGGGTGCACAAGCACCAAAGTTCTTCTTTCCAGATTCACAACTGCTTAGAGGAGACAACTATGCTGTATGGAAACCGAAGATCAAGATGTTACTTGAGTTTGAAGACCTATGGACAGTTGTAGATGGACAAACAACAAGATCACTTGATGATGGAAGACAACAAGTTCAATTTGACAGGGCCAATCAAAAGGCCAAGTTGATCATCTTGTTTAGCATAACAGACGATGTGCAACCCCACATTAGATATGCCACATCAGCCAAGGATGCATGGGATAAGTTGAGCACAGTCTATGAGGCAAAGAACAAGAATGCCATCCTCAACCTACTATCACAACTGCATACTCTCAAGTTCAAGCACAATGAGAAGGTTGAAGTTTTTTTTTAGACGAGTTGCTACTTTGAGGGCATCTCTATTGGCATTGGGAAAAGAGATAAGTGATGAAGACCTCGTACCAATTGTGTTGCGAGCACTTCCTCCTTCCTACAGAATCTTTGTGACAACTATCAATATGAGTGAACACACAGTCACCTTTGAGAAGTTGGTCAATCTACTCCAACAAGAAGAGGCAATGAACAACAAAGATCAGGAAGATGAGCAAGCACTATCTTCCAATCATAAAGGAAAGGGAAAATTTCAGTCCAATCACAAGAAGTCCCAACAAAATCAAAGTCAACGAGACAACACCAAGAAGTGTCCCATTTGCAATAGAGGGGGACATGACATCAAAGATTGTTGGTACAATTCCTACAAAAAGGGTTCATCAAGCAATTCAAAACCCAATAACCAACAGGGTAACAATAATTCAAATAAAGGGAAGTCCAACAACAACAGCAATCAAGGGCAAGAAAAATGGTAATTGGCAAAGAAAACCCAAACAACAAGGGTACATTGCCGAACATGAGGATGATTCAGATGAAGGACACCACATGTATTCTGCTCAATTTGATGAAGAAACCAAGTCCACACAAGATATCTGGTATGTTGACTTGGGTGCAACTCGACACATGACTGGACGTAAGGATTGGTTCTACACACTGCGTGACTCACCTAACAAGAACCATGTGTCATTAGGTGATGACTCATCATACAGTGTCAAGGGGATTGGAAACATTTCACTACCTCTTGGAAAGCATGACTGCAAAATCACAAATGTATTGTATGTACCTGGGTTGACCAAGAATTTGCTATCAGTTAGTCAACTCCTTGATCACAACTTGAAGTTGGATTTTGACAGTAATAATGGAGAAAAAGTGTGCTTGATAAGAGATAAGTCAAGAGGTTCCAAGATTGTAGCAAGAGCCTCTAATGTGGGACGCATGTTCCAACTTGATTTTGTCCACAAGGATGATCAAGCTCTAGTGGCCAAAGACACACAATCTGCAGAACTATGGCATCGCAGATATGGTCACATCAGTTTTGGCTATCTCCAAACACTTTAAAAGGGCAACATGGTGAAAGGATTTCCTACACTCAAGCACAACACTGACAAGTGTCACAATTGCCTAGCTGGAAAGCAACACAGAGTACCCTTCTAGAAGAACACATATAGAGCTAAGGGAAAGCTTGATTTGGTGCACACCAATCTTTGTGGGCCCATGCAACCAAGTCATTCTCAATGTCAATACTTCATGCTTTGTGTTGATGACTACTCAAGAAAGATGTGGATATATTGTCTAAGAAACAAGAGTCAAGCCTTTGAGACATTTCAGAAGTTCAAAGCACTTGTTGAGAATGAAGTTGGTTGCAAGATCAAAACTCTCCGCTCAGATCAAGGGGGGGGAATTCACAAGTAATGAGTTCAAGACTTACATGGAAGCTCATGGGATTCGTAGACAAATTCATCCTACTCACACACCACAGCAGAATGGTATAGTTGAGAGAAGGAATCGCACTATCATGGAAATGGTGCGATGTATGATTGATGACTAAGGTTTAACAAAGACATTTTGGGCAGAAGCTGCAAGAACTATAGTCTATTTGTTGAATACAGTGCCCACAGTAGCTCTTGAAGGAGTGACACCTCAAGAAGCATGGTCAAATCGGAAACCATCAATTACACACCTAAGAGTATTTGGGTGTAAAGCTAGCATGCACATACCCAAGAAGAACAGGAACAAGTTGGATATGAAAGCTGAGAAACTGATATTCATTGGATACAGTGAAGAAACACTTGGGTACATATTATGGGATCTGAAAGCAAAGAAAGTATACACAAGTAGGGATGTTGAGTTCTTTGAGAAGAAACAAGCAGATGCTCCACTCAACAACTCAACAAACATGCAGAATACACCTCTTGTGAAGATAGAATTTGATGTTCCCACTGAAGATGACAGTGATGAATTGGATGATGGTGATCCACCACAATCCAATGGAACAGCTAATAAGTTACCTAAATGGTATACTCAATTAATAAGAGATGCAAATTTGGATGAAGCATTGAGCACATCATCCAATCCTGGACCTAGAACTCGCAGTCAAGCTCGTGAAGAGGTCAATTATGCCCTAATGAGTAGAGTTGTTGAAATAGTTGAGCCATCTACAGTTCAGGAAGCCCTACAATCAAAAGCTTGGAAATATGCCATGGATTCAGAGTATCAATCAGTGATGAAGAACAACACATGGCAACTTGTCAACCTTCCACCAGGGAAGAAACCCATTGGATGCAGATGGATATTCAAGACTAAGTACAAATCAGATGGGACTATTGACAAGTATAAAGCAAGGCTTGTAGTAAAGGGGTATGCACAACAAGAAGGCATTGATTATGAGGAGATATTTGCTCCCACAGCCAAGATCAAGACAATCAAGATGATCTTTGCTCTAGCTGCACAATTTGGTTGGAAAGTCCACCAAATGGATGTGAAAAGTGCCTTTCTTAATGGAGATTTGCAAGAAGAAGTCTATATGACTCAGCCAGAGGGTTATGTAATGCCTGGAAAAGAGATGATGGTATGCAGACTCATAAAATCTCTATATGGCCTAAAACAGGCACCCTGGGCATGGTACATCAAAATTGATGAGCATCTCATAAGTCATGGATTCGAAAGGAATCCTTATGACCCCTATCTCTACCTCAAAAAGCAAGGGGGGGGAGATTGTCATTGTGGTTGTTTATGTCGATGATCTAGTCATTACAGGCAGTTCTGTGAAGATGATCGATGCAACAAAGAAGGATTTTAATCGATCGTTCGACATGACAGATCTCGGAGCTCATGCACTATTGTCGTGGGTTGGAAGTATGGCAAAAAGAGAATCATATGTTTGTGTCATAGTTGAAATACACCAAGACAACACTCGAGAAATTCAGGATGATGGACTGTACTCCTATTGCTACACCTATGGAAGTGAGACTTCAGTTATCTCGTTCCGATCCATCACCACCGGTGAATGCAACTCTCTATCAGAAATTGATCGGGAGTCTCATTTTCCTGACACATACTAGACTAGATATCAGCTTTGCAGTCAGCTATTTATCACGCTTCATGCAAGAACCGAAAATATGTCATTGGAAAGCAGCAAAGAGAATACTAAGATATCTAAAGGGTACATTTGACCTTGGTCTAGAGTACAAGAAGAATGACAATTTCTTCTTGACAGAATATTCAGATTCAGATCATGTAGGAAACATGGATGGTAGGAAGTCAAAATCAGGCTTCATCTTCTTTATGGGATCTGGACCGATATCATGGGGAAGCAAGAAACAGAACTTTGTTTCTCGCTCTTCTACAGAAGCAGAGTATCGAGCTGCAGGTGAAGCTGTTTGTGAAGCAATTATGGCTACGCCGAATACTGGAAGGAATTGGTCTACCACAACAGAAATCTACTCCAATATATGTTGATAATGAAGGAGTTCTAAATCTTGTTCGTAATCTAGTATTTCATGAGAGAACCAAGCATATTGAAGTACAGGTTCATTTCATACGTGAGAGCATGTCTTGAAGCACAACATACAGCTCCATTTCTGTCCTACAGAGCTGAACAGAAGGTAGATGTTTTCACTAAGTCACTTGCACGTGAAAAATTCACACTGTTCAGAGAGTTCCTCTCCACTCCATTGGAAACTATGCAAAATTAAGGGGGGGGGGAATATTAGCATAATTTAGCATAGGCATATTTATTGCATTTTATTGCATTGTCTTTTATTTAATAATGTGCAACATGTGCACTCTAGTCTAGTGACTTGCATTCAATATTGTTATGTTGGATAACATTCAATATTGGTATTAGTAGTAATTACATGTGCATGCGAGATGGGTCTTATCATCTCGTAGTTGGTGTCTGCTAGGGTGTCATGTCTATCCATATGAGGCTGTCTAATATCTATAAATATTACAGCTCTTGCATTGTTATGTAATCTGATTTCATGATCAATAATATTTGTGAGGCTTCCGTCCCTCTTTGGTCATTGCAATATTATTCTATTCTATCATTTGGTATCTAATCTATACCATTATTATCATTTGGTATCAGAGCAGGTTCTAATCCAATCAAGGTTGAAGAGGAGCACTATTGGAGAGGATCCATTGGAGAAGAAGATCTGCATCAAAGGAGAGCCTATTGAAGCATCCCACAGTCTCCATTCCTTCCAAGCATCCATCAACTAAAATTTGACCTATCCACTTATTTGGAAGGTAAATTTTTTTTTTATTAGTCATTGGCATAGCCAATTGATCTAACATATAGGCGGAATATTTCAGATTTGGAGATCTTTAAAAAAAAAGGAGAAAGATCTTGGAAAAATATCCACTTGCTCAACACTTTTGCATACTGTGAATTCAACTAATTTTTTCACCTTTAGTTACTCAAGATAGGAAATAAACCTAAAACTCATGGCCACAATCCAAACCATCCAAATCTTGAAAGATACCTCCTCATATGGGCCAATGTTGGGAAGTAGGATGTCTAGATGTTTGATAAATAGGATAAGGAAAACACATATACATATACCATATCCAATCAGAGCTTGAAATGTGGCCCAATCACAACAAATCAAAGTTTGGGAAAGTAGAGAAGCTCGATTCAAAAATTAGGTAGGGAAACTGTAGAACCAATCATCAAATTCCACATGGATCCGATCCAAAGATCTCATAATAAATCAGAGCCAAATATATGGCTCAATCACATGCAATCAGAGATAGTTACATGAAATTGGAGCCCAATCACGTCCTGCCATGTTGTTCTATCCCCAATGCCCGTTAAGATGGATTAGTTTCGTTTGGAATACGTCAAAACAAGCCATCATATATTTAAACAAACATTCCACAATATGTTTTGAGCAGATATTTTAAATCAAACATCATTTTTACGGTTTAGAGATATTTTTTGAGGAAGAATGTAGATATACCACCTTCACCTCTCTCTTACACTACGCCTTATCTTTTATCCTTTCTAAACATATTATAAAGTTAATTTCGAGATTTTATAGTGCAATCGCCTGCCTTTTTCATGTATATATCAGATTTTGCATCTCTTCATCCTTAATATCATGTTTATTGTAGGTCATATATGTCTTGTGGCCTATGTTATTTCTTTCTTTTCTATTTGTGACCTTCTTACCTTCATCACCAGTGCTCGATTTTGACGTTCAATGTTACATGTCACAATAATTTTCTTTGACGGTCTAAAAATTATATGGATGTCATTTGAATTTCAAAATATATATATGCACGCCAAATTTATTTTTATAATAACTATTACTAAATACAAAAATTGAATAAAATTTTACATTGAAACAATAAATTTAAATGACTTTCTAAAACTAAATTAATATAAATAATTATAAAATGAGTGTTACCTTCTTACATCCAAGTTCCAATTTGCAGCAAATTCAATTTTCAAATTTCACATTTATTACATTAATTACAGCTTCTAATCTTTACTTATAAAAAATCAAACAAACAACAATAAAAAACACAATTACAAATCAAAATCAATAAAAAAGGTAAACAAACAATCAAATCAAACTAAAAAAAGAAATCAAACAAAACTAATTCTAAATCAAAATTAATGGATGGTTCTATTTCATAATCATTAATAAGATATTAGGATTATATTATTTTTATTTTCTTTATATTTGAAAATTTCTATTTTTATTTATATTGTGTTTTTCAAAAATCTCAAATAAACTTAATATATAATATAATATTTAATTTATTAACTTTCTTAATTATTGTAACTTTCACACACACACACACACACACACACACACACAACGGTTAAATTTGTAATATACATGCCATTTTGATGTTTAAATTATATTTTTGCATGTTAATCATGACGGTCATATTTTAAAAGTGGATGTATTTAACATCCATCTAGTGCCATCACAAGGAACACAAGGGTTAGTTATTCTGCATACACTTCATAGGAGGGAAGTTCATTCTATTCTATGCACATGTCTATTACATTTATTTATATCTAGGTTAGAGGCATTTCATGCCCTAGGCAACTTAAGGTAGTTGCCTAGGGCCCCAAATAAGGAGGGCGGTTAAATTTTGCAAAAACAACACAAATTTCAGTAGGTTGGTAGCCTTTACTTCAGATTGGCTTTACATTTTGGCAATGGCAGTTTGACTTTGAAGCGGTGCGGATACATGTAACATCATATGGGATCTGGTCCCCCGGATATATTATATAAACCACAGACTCCACTTGAAACTTCCACTAGAATCCACAGATAAGGACCTGCCACCTGGATAGTGAGACTGAGGAATCTTCAATTGACAATCATTATATAATTAATTTACAATTGATTATTACAATTTGCTGTACCTTTGCGGATTTACTATGCTCATTGACTCTTCCAGTGAGGAGTGAGGGCCTAAGGCGTCTAACAACAACTGAGAAAAGATTCATGCATGTACCAAAATAGTTGTATAAAATCATTTGATTTTTATGAAATTTGATGTCTTTTTCCTTTTTTTATCCTTGGACAATCAATTTGACCAAGAATGAGATAATCCATGCTGTCCACCATATGGATTCATGCCAAAACTGCTGAAATTTGTCTGTATGCAAAGATTTATCCTATTTTATTATTACAGCTCCATCTTCTCGTAAAATCTTAACAGCTATTCTGGAGGCTTTAAAAATTACAAATTACAATTCATTGAATCATTCACTAAATGAGAATCTTCAGTCAGTAACTGTATCACCAATAACTGATTCACCGAATCACCAAAGTTCCAAATCGTAAATGAAGTTTGAAGAAAAAGTTAGTAGGGATGAATCATGAGGCATGTCAGTGACTGGAGCTTGTGACATCTCCGCATCAGATCTTTCTCCAAAGCCTAAGCTAAGAAATCAAACCATAACCTTGTCTACTCTTACATTTGATGTTGCAATAATTTTATTCTTAATTAAATAAATTATATATTGCATTTTGATTTAATTATTCAAATGGATAAAACTAAAAAATTAAGTGGTGCTCAGTTTCGAAAAAGAGATAAACAAAAAATTGAGGAGGAAAAAAACCTTTTGAAAAAGATACCTACAATAAATATATTTTTAAGTGCATCAAATGAAAATTTAAATTCAAATGTAGTTTTTAATGAAAATGAGAATTATTCTTCGATAAATGAGGTTAGTGACAAAAATAAACAATCAAAGACACAGTCAATAGGAGATGAGAACACACAAGAAAAGGAGAAAACACAAGAAGAGGGAGAACAATGAAAATACTATTGTTAAACCCATTATTAATGAACATTTCATTGTAGATCCCGAATCTTGCAAAATGGGTAATAGACAATGATACAATAGAATATATAATTTTAAATACGCAAAAAGAAGATATGACTGTTGATTTTTCAAATTAAAAACACCAATACTCAGATTGTTTCAGATATCTTTCTAAAGATTTGTTTCAACGGAAAATTTTAAACAATGAACAAAAATTAAGAGAATGGTTGCTTTACGCTTAGTCAATAGGAGTTGTTTATTGTATTCCTTGTCACCTTTATCAAACAAAATCAACTAAATTTTCCAAAATTGGATTTAATGATTGGAAAAATGCATCAGCTAGTTTGAGAGAGCATGAGGATTCCCCTGATCACAGAACTTCAGTTCTTAATTGAATCACTCGAAGTAATGTTTTGGGAAGCGTGGATTCTACACTTGTAAGTCAATACCAAATTGAAGTAGAGTATTGGAGAAATGTTCTAAAGCGTATTATTGCAACAATGAAATTCCTTGCTTCTAGAGGTATTTCCTTTCATGGTGGTGACAATTTATTAGAATCTTCTAGAAACGGAATTTTTTTAGGGTGTTTAGAACTTATTGCAAAGTTTGACCTATTTTTGGCAAATCACATTTCATAATATGGAAATACAGGAAGAGGAGTTCCATCCTATTTATCTACGACAACATGTAATGAATTTATTGACCTTATGGCACAAAAAATTATAAACAAAATAGTTCAAGAACTCCATAATGTAAAATATTTTTCAATTATTGTTGACTAAATGCCTGATGTATCTCACACTGACCGGTTAGCATTTTTGGTAAGGTATGTTTCTCAAGAAGGAATTCTAGTTGAACTGATTTTTCAAATACATTCCTTCGATTGGACATAAATCATGTGATTTAGAAGCTTCTATACTAATAACACTAGATGACGATGACATCAATATCAAAGATTGTCAGGGGCAAGCATATGCTAATGCAAGTAACATGTCTGGAAAATACACAGGTCTAAAAAATAGGATTAAAAATCACAAATGCATGGATGAGTTTGTACCTTGTTCAAGGCATTCCTTAAATCTTGTTGGATCTTTAGCTGCAGAATTTTGTATAGCAACTATAGATTTTTTTTTCACTACTTCAACTTATTTACACTTTCCTAAGTGCCTCAACTTATCGGTGGGAAATTTTATTAAATTTTTTGGATGGAATCTGTCCTGCTGTAAAATCCCTTTCTGAAACAAGATGGTCAGCTAGATTTGTTGCAATTAAAGCACTTTTCTTGGGATATAGTAAAATTTAAGATATTTTCCTAAATATAGAACAAGACAAAAATTAAACAACTACCATGCGGCATGAAGCAAAGTGTATTCATGAAAAACTAGACAAGTTAGAAACTTGGGTGATGTGTTATATTTGGCATAGCATTCTTGAAAGAATGGATGCAACTAGAAAATATCTACACAAGGTAGACATTGACTTAACAGTGGTTGTGACTCAGTATAATTCATTGATAGATTATATTCAAAATATTAGAGAGGATTTTGATACATATGAACAACATGCTAAGATCATCAGTGGAAAAGAAGAGTATGAAATTGATAATAAAAGAAAAAGAAAAAGAAAAGTTCAATTTGATGAAACAAGAGATGTTGAAATTCCACAAACAGGAAGGGATCGTATGAGGGTGGAGGTATTCTATGTTATTATAGATAACTAAATAAGGGAATTATCAAGAAGAAATGAAATATATATTGTGTTAAATGATAGGTTTAGATTTCTGAACAATTTAAAAGAACTTGATAATGAAACAATATTGAAATTCTCTAATTCTTTAGTAAAAATATATAACACAGACTTGGAGACCTCCCTTAACATTGAATTAATCCATTTCCAGGCATTAGCAAGATGTGAAAACTTGACAAGTATATCATCAATGTCAAAATATTTAAGAAAAAGTGAACTAGACACCACGTTCCCGAATCTAGATGTCGCAATACGAATGTTTCTTTGCATTCCTATTGCAAATTGCAGTTCTGAGAGAGCATTTTCCACTTTAAAAAGAGTAAAAATCAGTTTAAGGTCAACAATGGGTGAAACTAGATTAAATAGCCTTTTTATTTTGAAAATTGAATGTGACATCACTACAACAATAAATTATGATGACATAATTGATAGTTTTTCTATGGCAAAGGAAAAAAAGGCCTTTATAGCTTTAAGTTAATGTGTTAAAAGTTATAATATAATTGTTTTAAAAAAAATGCACATGTGAGGTGAGTGCTTGATCTCGGAGGGGGGGCGTACTCTCCGAGTACTACCTAGGGCATTTTGAAACCTTAATTCGCGCCTGATCTAGGTACTTTTCTCGCTATCAAGTGAGACATGCGCAAGATCAAAGAGGGCATGATTTTGCACACAAAAACATAGATTTGCATTGGGTCTAAGATATAGTGTAGTGATCAATCATAAGTTCACTATTTTGACAGCTTAGGACAGTCTGACCCCTCATTCTACAACTTGTTTTTTAGAATTTGATGTCTCTTTGAAGGTTTTGAAGGTTATTATTTCATTATAACCTACAGGAGAATTCAGAAGCCAAATCACGGCATACAGGTGACCAAAAGTGAATATTTGTGACACCCTTCCAACCCCAAAAAACTCAGATCCTGAGGACCTTTCAAGACATTAGTGCTCAGAATCGAGACAGTAACGATGGCGGGTGCTCCTAACCCTTCCATGAGTGCCCGTGTCGGTCCTCATCCAAAATTCTCACAAATTTCTGAGCATGATTACGACATTCTATACTTCCATTTTACCAGTTTTCCAGTTCATCATACCCTCAACATCTTTGTGAATAAACTAATTATTGTATCCCTTCATTTTGTAGCTAGGTTTTCATACTTTCTTTCTTAGTTTTGTCAGATATATAATGTACTTAATTATACATTTATTTACTGTTGTAATTGCAATCAGATTAGGATTACATTTCCATATTTTTAGCTTAATCACTAACTAAAATGGTTATTTTATTTTAACATTGATGACACTAATATATTTGTATTCAGGATAAAGGTTTTTTGGTTGGGGGCCCTACCTAGAAACAGAGAGGCCAAAGCTCAAATAAATCATTACAAAGCCCAAGAGAACAAAACAAGGCTGTAAGAAACAAACAACCAGCAAGAAACCAAAAAATAACAAATAGAAAGCACAATATAAGCATAGTCATTTCATCTTTGTCTTCTTGTGGAGGACAAAATTCTAGCCATCATCCACAACAATATCCTTGAAAACCAAATGCAAGAAAAAGTTCATCCTGAGATAATATTTATACCTCGAGTCGTCCCATACATTTAAAATTTAAAGAGATTCATTGTGAAGATAGATGGGGGCCAAGTCACTGAACGAGTTGGGATTTGAAAGAGGAACATTAAGAGTTGGGAATTATTTTTCAAGACAAGGTCCAAATCACTCAAAAGAAGGGACCGTCACTTGAAGACCAGAAGAAGGGGGGAAGGTGAACGATCAATGGAGTCACTCCCATGTGCAATGCTAGCCAATGACACAGTCTCAAATAACTCCCCATGAAAAACACAAACAAACGGTATGTCACTCAAAGTTGTCTCAACCTCCATTTCAGCTAGCTGGGATTCCCTAGGTCGTTGAGTAGTTGACACTAATATTTTAACTATAAGTTTCTCTAATAATACTACCCAATCCACATTAGGCATTGTCACCTCATATCTCCTAGTTGGTCTAAATTTATTAACAACCACTTTTCATATCATGGATATTGATCTTCATCACAACCTTGTCTTAAAGAATGCATGGATCCATGTTATGTAAGTAGCATCCTCGAATCTTCACCAATATGTCAAATTCAAACATAATGAATATGAGCATATTGTCTTAGTAAATCATAATCCTTTTAAACACAATAAATTTGATATGTGTAATCTATATCAACATATTATTGATTCTGCTTAGTAATCCATCCCTATGGAAAAGTTACCTACTTATGTTGTGTTATCAGCTAATTTTGACTTCGCAAAATTAATAAGCATTAAAATTTTGAATTTTTTCAAAAGTATTCTTTTACATGTTTTATCACCCTCATCACGATCGTCTTGTTATTGTGATTGTTTCGATCTTTGTTTTGTTCATTTCGGGCGAGAACTCCTCTTGCCAGGTCACAAAATGCATTAATAATTAATTAATTAATATTTAATAATTTATTACCCGTTATTTGATAAAATCAATTTTATTGATTTTTGGGTTTTTAATTAAATAAATATTGATATAATATTTATTAAAGTTCAATCGACAAGATTTATTTTTAATTGCTGGGGGGAAAGTAAGCTTCCGCTTCCAATTGTCGGGGATGCCAAATTGGCTTCCCGTACCCAGATTTCCCCTTTCCTGGAAAATAATTTTTTGCCCCGCTTATGGGGTTTCTTCTACTAATTGTCAATCCAACTGGTTGGCAAATGGGAAAAAAATCTCTAAATCTCCCACATGGGGAAATATGGTGGGAATTTCTAGCCTAACTTGTCATTTCCACTAGCAAATGGATATCTTTTTCCCATTTTCCCCTAACAATTAATGGAACTACCCAGAGAAAGAGGAAGTTGTTTATTTTAACAGGACGAAGAATAAATGGTTATGAAGAAGCTTCTTAAATCCTCATAATTTTCTTCCATTAAAATCTGTGGAAAAAGTCATGCGAAAGTAATTAAGAAGCTTGGAGGATTTTTATTTCCAACTTCTTATTATTTCCTTTGTGTGAAAATGTTTGCCGAGAAATATTTTCTTTTCGACAGATTCATTTTCATCACATGTTTTGAAGGAAAAAAAATACCAGTTTACTGCACGAATGCCATTGTGAAGGAGGAATACACATTGTAAAAGAAATCAGTTCATACTCAACCAAGTGAGAATCCCACACAGGAGGAAGAAGAAAGAACATTCTAAGCATTGCTCATGTAGGGAGGAAAGAAATAGTAATTTCCATGCATTGGAGATCATGTGAAGGGGGAATATGCAGCATATAGGAGCAAAGGCCATGCAAAAGCCAAAGAAAAACCAGTCCACACAAGCATTTTTCACATAGACTCATCCAAAGAAAATTCCATGAAAATCAAGAAGGAAATACCACTCATTTGCAAGAAAAAATGGTCCTCACATGCAGAAAAGGCCATGCATTCATAAAAAATTCCATGCCATTTGTTTTAGAAGAGCCCACATAGGCCCAAAACCAACCCATGCGTGAGGAGGAGGATCTTTCACATCATAAAATAGAAGACAGAGAATAAATTTCAACGTAGGTTATAAACGAAAGTATTTTCCACGCATTTTTCAAGAAAGAGAAGTCAAAGGATATGTTCTTGTTTTTTTGGAGAGGCCAAAGCTAGAACATAATCCTCAACACAACCAAATATATAGTTATGTCAATTTAATAACATCTGCCTGTAGTTGAGTCCTCATAACCCGTCAATGTTCTCTCTCAGTCAGAAGATGATCCCTCTCAGTGGTAACCTATTATACCTACTTCCTCAAAGTAGCCTAAAATTTGGCTCCCTACTACACTTATCTATCAAAGGTCTATACTACAATAGAAGCTATGTCCACACCCTATAGAGCCATGTCTCTCTCAAGCAGTAATGGGGCCACTGATGTCCCACCTACTCTTGGAATAAGTCCTGGAATAAGTCTATATCTAGGCACCTGTATATTTGTTCCTCTCTATAGTGACCTAAGTGGTGATCACCAACCCCCACCTGGTGTAATCTATCTTGGGGGTGATTCCCATCCATCCCATCAATATCCACCATCCCCACCTGCTGTCATGTGTGAACTTGCTACTTGAGGTGGTGAAGGTGGAACTTGTACAAGGGGAACTTGTTGTTCCTGCACCTTTACACCCTGCAAAGGAATTAGATGTATAATAGGCACCTGTTGTGCTTGTACCTGTGGCTACTACCCTAAAGGATGTTGTGGGGGTGGAACCTATGGCTATACCTATATCTTTGGACCCTGGCCTTAGGCCTGTAAATCCACCTTCACCTCCGATTATCCTGATCCAGCCATGTCTCTTAGCGCCTGACCCTGTAAGCCTTGTGTTATTGTGGCTATACCTGCATCTATCACATCCTGCGGGATCGTAATATGAAAAGGTAACATTGTCACACACCAAAACCCATAATCTAGCATGGTCTGGGGGTATATCACCTATGCCTATGGAACCCATGGTTGTGGGACACCATGAATAAAGCTATCTTGAGATTACTGTTATCTAATGCATGACTCTAAATCAAATGTCTCACACATCCTATGTGTATACCATATATCATCTCCCGATATACCATAGATATGGCCCAACTTTTGTTGCATCTGGTCAACATGATACCACTCTATAATACGACTTTAACTTCCAATAATAAAGTGCTCAACATCCATAATGTTGAGCTCTACTACACCACCACGCCACTAATATAATTGGTAGGGACATCAAGTGACCATACAGATTTATACTTAATCGAAGGCACACCTATAATAATATGTATCACCCATGTGTGATTAGATGTCCTCTCCCACTGGCTCCCATCCCATGCAAGAGGGCTCATCTAGATCCCTATCTCGTAACACTCCAAGTGGGTGCCTGTACGATGGAAAAGCAGCAAGCGAGTGTGGGAATCTACAAGTGACTCTTCCGCGTACCCGACCTCCCGAGGTCGTGCCGAGACAGCCGGTGGGGATGGAATACAGGTAGTATACGGATAGACTAGTTAGGTAATCTAATATCTTCGACACGCACTAATGGAATCTGCGAATCTAAGGCAAAGAAGGCCCTTCTAACCTGGACCGGTGTGATAGATCGATCAGCGAGGATGACTGCTCGAAGGCTCCAATCAATATCAAGCTCTGGCGTGATTCAATCTATGGGCTACGGAATGCGTGGAAAATGACCTGGGATTGTTTCGTGTATGTCTCCTGATAAGGTCATATGGTGGATGATGAATACAATTGACTCTACGGATGATTTTCTGGCCTAGTCCAGAATTCTCTAGCTTCGCTAGCCGCTATATCTAGTAAGGACAGTTGTTCGATGATGATAGGTGGAAGTGGAGTGGACTGAAATACTAGTGTGCGTAGGCCAGTGTCTATATCTAACTGATTTGTGGATTCGTTGGGCTGTGGGATCTGTGGATCATAACCATAGACTCTTGGTTGTTGCGGTCCTGTTATGGTCATACGCGAGATCAAGTTCTAATCCCTAGTATCCAGTAATCGTATGCCTTTTCAGCTATTACGTTTAGAACCAACAGTTGTGTGATCTTCTCAGAATACCTTACAGGCGTTCTCGCAATTTGGATTCTTAAGCTAGTATCTATAACTAAGAGGGTGTCTCCAGCGTCTAGCTGTGGAACTAAAGGATCACACCCGAATGTTTGTTCTCTTTCGAGCCCTTCTACAGTCATGTGGATATTTTCTAGGGTAATCTGTAGTTTGGCTGACTTGACCAAAACGCATGTGCTTGGTCGTCTTCTATGTTTAATCCTCTTAACTGTGAACTGATCAGTTGGAGATCTGTGGTTGTTCGGAATACTTGTGTCCTGAGATTTTGGTCTATGTCAACTATCGCTGTGGCGAGGTTTGGTTGAGGCACGATTGGCTCAAATATATATTCCCTGGGCTCCTGAGGTCCCGTGACTGTCATACGAAACAAAATGTAATCTAACTGTAATGAAATGAATTCTAACCACGTGAAATAAATCTAACATATATAACCTTTATATTTCTAAGAAATATTCTAACAGTTCTAAGAAAAACAAACTATTTTTAAGCGTATCTAGAAATAATAACTAAACAATAATTTAAAACAGACAAGATAACCGAGTGTGGTTATTTGCCTGTGTGATTTGTAGAATTATTCTAAATAAATAAGATATCCTGTCTAATCTACCTGCAAGATTCTCGATCCTACCTCAGAAGTGAGGAGTGAATCATAGTTTCTCAGAAACTATCAATCCCCACAGCTTCCCTGGCAATATCGAGAATAGAATGAAAATGAAATAAAGCGATTAACTACTCTATTTGATATAAATCTCACTAGAACTTTGAAATTTTAAAACCTGGACTCCGCAGAATAGTGGCGAATCCGATGGTGTATGTGATCTCGTCCCCTCAGTATGATCTTCTCGTTCTTTCGTGTTCACTTGGATCCAGAAAAGCGTGTAATGCTAGCACCGATAGGAGTAGATTTTGGGACAAGGACAGCTCAGAATGCAGACCGAGAATGTGAGTAGGAGAGGGATAGCGCAAGAGTACAGAGCTTGGCTTATGCGATTCCTAGCGGGATTTTACTGCGATTCATGCAACATGAAGCGACCAGGACCTTTGACTATCCTATACGAAGAGAAAAACCTGCAACTTTGATGGTTTCCTAAGCTATTTCGTTCCAAAATAAAGACACTGCTTGCACAAGTTGGATATGTGGCTTACTAACAACTGAACAAAGCTAACCAGGTATATAATGAATTGAACTAAGAACTCTAAGTCACAGTAAAAACAAATCTACAGCAAAGAGGAATTCAGAGGCAAGCTTCTAACTGGATTGGATGGAACAACAGCACTGCCTGCACAAGATGGGTCTGTGGCTTACCAACAGCTGAGCAATACTAACCAAGTATGAAATAAACTATGCTGTCAATCCTAAGCGAGCTAACCAAAATACTAAAAACCAGAAGACTCTAACAAAAAATGGTGGCCAAAACTCCAGCTCAAATTCTTCACACAAACTCAGCCCAAATTCAGACCATTTGCATGTACACAAACCATGCATTTATAGGAATTCCAACACTCAAAAACCAAAACCAAATTGAACTCCTAAACAAAAAACAAAGGAAAAACACTGTTCCAGGGGACCAAAAACATTAATGCATTCTCAAGTCGGCAAATAAAAGCTGGTAAATCGTGATATTTCACGCGGGTCGCGTCAAAAGAGCATTCTGGAAAACGCGCATAGGACTGCCACTCTGAGCAGGGCGGCGGTTACAGGACCATCGTCCTGTTCAGGGCGGCGGTTTCGTCACTGAAGGTCAAGAGGCCAAGGAAAGAGGGAAAAAGGGGAAAACAAAGGGCGCGGGGGCTAAGCGGGGCATGCAGGATGTTAACGTATACTCCGAGGGCTTTTCCGGATCCCGAACACCTTGCGAGGAGACCTGTATCATCATCAGGGCACTTGTTACACTGTTCTGGCAGTATAGTACCTTACAATTTTGGGTACGTACATATTGCCCCCTCGGAGAAGCGTTTTAGCCATGAAGAGGCATAAAACGGTGGGTCCGAGTATGGCAGTCCCGAAATGGGGAGTTAGAAGTTATACCTTACACGTCCGTGTGTCGAAATGACGTCATCCAAAATTCCCGCTACCTGCAAAATGAAAAGAGAACTCAAATGCAGATAGATACAATAATTTGGAAAACAAACACTAAAATAACAGGGAAAGAGGATGTACCATTTGTGCGGGGATAGGAACTTACCTCCGTCGGTGCTCCGAACCTGCAAAAAATTCATTTTAAAACGAAATAGAACAATACATATATGAAAGTGGGCCCATTTGCGCGAGTCGATTTGATAGATTTTGAGCTCTGGGACCCACGGTGACGGTTTCTTGCGCAAATAGAGTCGAAACGTCCTTAGTGAGATAGCGATCATGCCCCCACGTGCAGAACGCCACCCCGTGAGATCACAGGTTGGTTTTCTTTAATTTTGCATTTTTCCCCCTTCAAATTTGAAATGGTAAATTCTTTGCAATGGGGGGGGGTATTTTTGAAAATGCTAGGTTCAAAAGGTCCACCTAGGGGGGGCGCCTACTGGGTAGGATTTGTTTTTAGTTAAAAAGGTCATTTTTTGCTCATTTTGGGCTTTTTAGGTTTTCAGACCGCGACCGCCGCCCTGGCCAGGGCGGCGGTTACACGACCGCTGCCCTGGCCAGGGCGGCGGTTACACGACCGCCGCCCTGTTCAGAGCGGCGGTTACACGACCGTCGCCTTTAAGGCGGCGGTTACAAAACCGCCCCCTGCTCAGGGCGGCGGTTTTGCACAGAATGCAAAAGAACTTAACTTTTGAGATTACACTTGTATTTTTATCATTTCTATATGCTTTTATGACTCTCTCGATATTGATTAGATACTAACTTGCTCTGTTTTGTGCGTTTTTGGGTGTATGCAGGCGAGGGAGGAGTACATTAGATGGAGTCGAGAGAGGGAGTGTGATTGGTTTCCCGGGGTGTTGGATGCCCTTTCTCAGGATGAGGAGGATACATTATAGAGGGCCGACATATTGCGTATATCACGCGTGCCCCATGTCACACCATCTAGTCACATCCTTTGTGACTTATTTTCTTATTGGGATGCAGATCGGAACACTTTCCGACTGCCAGGGGTCCGCGGTGAGTGGACGATTACTTTGGAGGATGTTTACCGTATCCTGGGGGTCCCGATCATCAAGAGGAGGCTCACACTAGAGACAGCTGGGTCCAGAGCACAAATTGCACAGTGGGCAGGCTACATGGGGGATGCAGCTATCTCCACGGGGCCGAAGAAGGGAGTGAGAGTCAGATCCATTCCTTCTTTGCCCATCCCCATATTTCGACAGGCTATCATGGGGATCCTTGCCTCGAGACTGATCGGGGACAAGGGAGGGGATACCTTATTATACTGCTGGGCCCCCATCATTGCACAAATAGAGGGGCATGGTCGGATATACGCCTGGGGCGCAGATATTTTGGGGACCACTTATCACGACTTATACAGGGTGGTCCGTTTACAGGGACAGTCTTTGAGCCACCCTACTCTAGTTATGAGTTGGGTGTATGAGCGCTTCATTCCCTATGGCAGAGGCGTGGAGGTGGCAGATCTCGGGGCTATGAGGGTAGCCAAATGGTCAGACATGTCGGTGCTTAGAGCACCTCACCAGCCAGTAGCTTCCCTCACCACAGCAGATATGGAGGCCACACCGTACCATCTCATGGCCGGCATTTGGGGAGAGGAGGCTCTCACATTGATCTCTTGCTCCACCACAGGGAAGCTTATTGACCGTGTGGGATGGGTGGAGGTACATCCTTTCGGCAGGGTTCCTCAACAGTTCGGCCTCCCATATGTGGGCATGCTTCCTCCAGTGGCACCAGTCTATAGATCAGTCCGGGAGGCTAAACGGGGGCCTAGAGGTCGTGGTTGGACAGTGGTCACTCCTGGTATTCCTATTGCAGCGATGGGGATTGTTCGGGCCAGAGGGAGAGCTAGTGCGCCTCGAGCACCTTTACTTCGGATTACTGCGGGTCCTGCTCATAGTAGCGATGACCCTATAGATATTGACTCCGATTCTGAGGAGTCCACAGAGGGAGGGTCAGAGGAGCAGATGGATGACAGCGATCCTGAGTGGCATGACACTCAGGATATTATGTAGGCAGAGAGGGAGGAGCAGAGTGCAGAGAGAGAGACTCTAGTTTCAGAGGAGCCACTCTCTCAGGGCCGTGGTGGAGAGGATGAGTCCGTTGCGGGACGTCATGTTACCCCTACTACAGGAGCAGCCCCTCAGTCGGCAGCGGCATCTGCAGCGGACGCTGGCCCTAGTGACCCATCTTGGAGGCCCGGTGACCCAAGTAAGTCATCCTCTCTCCCTTTCAGTGTTATTTTGATTTAGGACTTGTTTTAACTGCGATCTCTCCTTGTGTTTGTATCTTGTATATTTTATCCTCTTGCCTAGTTTCTAATTCGTCTTTCTTCTTTGTTTTGCAGAGACTGTCGACTAGTGGCAGGATCTAATCCGTAGGGTATGCACTGATTCTCTGATGATCCCGATGGATAGGACCTGTGCGGAGCTATCTGTAGATGCCGGGGAGCCCTCGGCAGCGGGCAGGCATACTGACATCTTCGCTCCCGTTTGGCACGTGGCCAAGATGGTGTCGACTCTACGTACAGAGTTGGCAGGCTATAGGACAGCCGAGCGCCTTGTGAGGAGCCATTCTCGTGGGGAGACCACGGCTGCTCCTCGAGACCCTGAGCCCTCCGTGCATTTAGAGTTCCGGCATAGCCGGAGTCCCAGGCGAGGGCGCGCACCCTCAGAGGGGTCGCGTAGGGGTTGAGAGGCGACTTGGCCTTGTATGCTTTGTACTGTAGATTCTTTTGTATATCACGGGCTCTTTGAGCGTTTTGACCATGCCTAGAGCATGATGGCATTGTATATAAACATTGATTATTTATATATATGCATTCGTTTTTGGATCAAAACTTTGTCACTCGTGTTTTCCCTGTCTGTTTCCAGCTTCCTCGTGTATACTATGATGTATGTTTTATATGCTTTCTAGAATGTATGCAATGGAAAACAGATGATGCAAATGTTTGCTTTCTTTTTGTTTTTCATGGTGCTGATACATGGTAGTGTAGATATATTGTGATCTTAAATCTTAGTTTCTGTGAGCAATTTGGATACCTCATGACTGTTTTGGCAAAGTGATGAAAATAACCAGTATGATGAACAGATTAACTTGCCCCACTCCTAACTCCATGCAACTAGTAAGATGCGAGGGCTCATCACCAAGAGCCAAGAAGGGCGCAAGTTATGAAATATGGTGAAATGATAGTAATGAAAGATAGACGAAGCTTTGGTGGAATCAAATTGAAAACTACAAGCTTACTCTACCTGAATGACTTCATAGTTTTGGATGCAACTTGCTTTGCGGTTTATCTAGACTTAGACCCGTAGATGGCCACATGGTAGACAAAATCTGGGTTTTTAGGATTTTAACTCTCTTGGAATTTTGAACATCTGATTCATTCATTTTTGACTCAAAGTTTGAATAGTTTGTTTATGACCTTTTAACGTTTGCATTGTCTAGAGGACCCCCTACACTTTGCCCCATGCTACTAGTAAGAAGCGTGGGTTTATCACCGTGGGCAAGGCATAGGCGAGTAAGGGTATTTCCATCCTTTTCCAACCCTACGTCACTAGTAAGAGACGCAAGCTCATCACCGAAGGTTGGTGGGGCAAGGAAATGTGTAAAAATAATTTTTTTTGTTTAATCACTTTTTGACTTATCTTTTTGAGTGAAATGTCAGTATATGCTTGTTTCCAAAGAGATGTGTTTATGGGATAGATGTGACACCATGAAGCTTCTAGAATAGACCATGGGCAAGACACCTATCCTAAGAAGAAATCAAAGTGAGAACAAACTTGCAGATCTTGGTATGGTTACCGTTAGGACTTCATCATGTTTGATTTTATTTGATAAAAGATTCCAAGATGACTTGATGATATCGAAGATGGAGAGGTGTGATTAAAGAACTTTATGCCAGAAACATCACGAGTTTGAAATAAATTGCTTTGAGAATAGATTCCTTGATCACAATTTGTGTAAGAACAAGTGGACAAAATGATCCTAATCTATATGAAAATGCAATGTAGATAGTTATATAGGTAGCGTTAGCTGCTTATGCGTAGAAACGCTTGAGGTGCAAGGAATTGACTGTTTCACCGAATTCCTCACCTTCTAACGTACATAAGAGATAATCACCATTTCCGTAGTCCTTCATGACTCGGTATGGGCCCAACCATTTGGACCGGAATTTCCTTCCTTCGCCGGTCTTCTTGTCGATCCAGCTGTCTAGTCTTAGAACTAGATCACCTTCGTATATATCATGTTCATAAACCTTCTTGTTATACTACCGGCACATTTGGTCAGCATAAGCTCTATTCCGTTGTTCAGCATCTAACCTAGTTTCATCTAGGATTTCTAATTGGGAAAGACGTGCTTCTCTGTAAGCGTCTTCATCCAGAATCCCTTGTAGTGAAATGCGGAGGCTGGGTATTTCAACCTCAAGTGGGAGAACTGCTTCTGCCCCAAATACTAGCGAGAAAGGAGTTGCTCCCGTTGGTGTTCTTATTGAGGTTCGGTGGGCCCACAAGGCCGGGTATAACTTTAAGTGCCAATCCCGTTTGTTTTCTTTTACCGTTTTAAGGAGAATGGCTTTCAATGTTTTGTTTTTTGCTTCAGCCTGCCCATTGGCTTGGGGATAATACAAGGAAGCCGTACGATGTCTTATTTTGAATTTACTGCACAATTCACGAACTTCTTCATTCTTGAAAGAAGTTCCATTATCGGAGATAATGATTTGCGGGATACCATATCTGCAAATGATTTGATTCAGAATGAACTTAGCAATCACCAAACCAGGTACGGTAGTAAGAGGTATGGCCTCCACCCATTTGGTAAAATATTCAGTGGCCGTAATTATAAAATTGTGGCCGTCTGTGGATGAGGGAGAGAATTTCCCTATTAATTCTAGGCCCCATGTAGAAAAGGGCCATGGAGTAGCGATTGGTTGCAGAGCTTGTGCTGGCATGTGGATCTCGTGGGAGAATTCTTGGCACTTATGACACCTGCGTGCAAACTCTATCGCGTCATGTTCTAGAGTGGGCCAGAAATAGCCCATTCGATGTATTTTTCAAGCAGTGGCATGGCCACCGAAGTGGCCTCCACATATACCGCTGTGAGATTCATAGAGAATCCTCTTGGATTCCTCTGTGTCGACACACCTTAGGAGCATTCCATCGAACGCCTTTCAATAGAGAACTTGCTCTATAATGACGTACTTAGCTATGATAATGCGTAACCGCCTTTTTTGTTGCGGTGTAGCTCCTTCTGGATACCTATGGTCCATGATATAGCTAATGATATCAGCGTACCAAGGGCACTTAGATATAGTAGGTCGGGTTTCGACGTAGTATACGCATTCATCTGGAAAGTCTAAATCTACTAAATCACCTCTGTCTAGTGGGTTATCAGCTAACCAATCTGCGATGATTTGTCCTTTTATCAACTTCTGATTTACAAATGTTAATTCGAACTCTCCCATTAAGGTTATAAAACGTCCAGCTTTTTTGGACAAGGACCCTTGTGTGAGAAAAGTCCGTAAATGGTCTGTCTTTACCATGACCTTCGTTTCTTGATTCAGCATGTAATGTCTTAGGTGTTTAGTAGCAAAGACTATGGCAAGGCATTCTCGTTCTGCCTGTGTATAGCGTGTTTCATAGTCGAGCAATGTTCGGATAATGAAATAAATCGCACTTTCTCTCTTGTCATCATCTTCTTGGGCCAACATACAGGCCAGCGAGACATTGGTAGCTTGCGAATATAGGATTAATGAGAGATCGAGCTTAGGTGGCATTAGCGTAGGTGGTGATAACAGAAAACGCTTAACTGCATCAAAAGATTCATTGCAATCTTCAGTCCAATCGATGCTATAATCCTTCTTGAGTAAATTGTTGATTGGATGAACGGCGAAGCTTAGGTCCGGGATAAATCTCCGGATTGCACCCAGCTTTCCGAGAAATGATCTGATTCCAGATTCGCTCGAAGGTGGGACCATTTCGAGGACAGCCCGAATTTTGGTTGGATCAACATCGATCCCTCGTGACGATATGATGTAACCTAGGAGCTTTCCTCCTGTTACACCAAATACGCATTTCTCTGGATTTAGCATGACTCCGTATTCTATTAGACGTGAAAGAATGATGCGGAGTACTTCGGGATGGTCACAACGCTTCTTGGCCTAAGCCAACAAGTCATCTACGTAGGATTCCACGATTTTATGAATTAAATCATGAAATATGTATGTCATGGCCCGCTGGTACGTAGCACCGGTGTTCTTGAGACCGAATGGCATAACAGCGTAGCAATAGGTTCCCCAAGGATTTATAAACGTGGTTTGAGCTTGATCTTGCTCGGATATTCTGATTTGGTTGTATCCCGAGAATCCATCCATGAGAGACAAAATTTCAAAACCAGCTGTTGCATCAACAATAACATCTATGGATGGTAATGGGAAGTTGACCTTAGGGCAAGCTTTGTTGATATCTCGAAAATCTATGCAGATGCGTATCTTTCCATTCTTCTTGAGAACGGGAACGATGTTAGATACCCATTGGGAGTAGTCAACTAGCTTGATGAATCCTACCTAAAGGAGTTTTATTACCTCCTCTTTTACCATGAGGGCTACTTTGGGCTTCATGGGTCTTGATTTTTGTTTAATTGGCTTTGCATCCGATCTAGTGATGAGGTTGTGCACCGCAATGTGGGGTGTGACTCCTGTCATCTCCTTGTAACTAAATGCAAATGCTTTCTGATGTTTTTTGAGAACCTGAGTATGTATTTCCACTTCTTCTGGTGTCAATGAAGAACCTAGTTTCAATATTCTTGGTTCATCTTCTGTCCCAATGTTGACATCGATTGTTTCTTCGATTAAAGAGGCGTTACCCTCTTCGAACTCAGGTGGTGCTGGAGGTAAATCTAAATCATCCCCATTTTCTATTGCGTATATGCTAGGTTCTCTTTGTGAGGGAAGATTCGTTACGGGATTTCTGAAGTAGGAAGACGAATGTGGAATCAGGGATAAATCTAGCATGTGATAGGAGAGATGTAATGCTGCATAGGCATTTAAATAATCCAAAGTAGCCACATCATTTCCAACATGGTCTAGGATGGTAGATTCACTTCCACTAAAAAGAGGATTTGTCATTGTTTTTATTAATGGTTCGTCACGAATGGATACTGCGAAGTGAGTATCTTCTAGCTCATTGCTTGGAGTAAAACGTGACGCTGAAGTTGCTATCGAGTCAGCGAGAAGATTTTTCTCTCGCGGGACTGCTTCAATGGATATGAAGTTAAACACCTTGCTTAAATCTAATACAACATTTTTGTAGAGTTGTAAATGTTCGGCTTTAGTTTCATTTATTTCAGAAACTTGGTTTGTCACTAATTGCGAGTCTCCTAAAACTATAATATTATCAACACCAATTCTTCTGGCTAAAGTGAGACCAAGGAGGAGGGCTTGGTACTCAGCGCCGTTGTTTGTGCATTCAAAGTTTAACTTAAAAGCGAATGGGAGGATTTTATCCTTGGGCGAAGTAAGAATTATACCTGCCCCCGCTCCATAGCGACATTTAGCTCCATCGAAATGGAGAGTCCAATACTTAGCTGGGAATATAGAGGTTGGGGCATTAGTTGCACTTATGTACTCTATTTCTACCATACAAAGATCCTCTGCTGGCAAGGAACCAACACCTAGGGAAAATCCCATGCCTACTGAATCGAATGGTAAGAACATTGGTGAATCTTGTTCTATCAGCTCAACAATTTTTGCAGTAGTCCCTAATGATACTGTTTCTTTAGTTTTACCTTTAGGGGTTGGAATTGTTTTGGCTATGCTGGTAGTTTCAAGATCCGTCTTAGGTATCAACTTTTCCTCTGGCTTTGAGTCAGTGGGTTTGTTATGTTGGTTTGTTGGAAGTTCAAATTCCAAGTGTACACCTGGTATTTTCTTTAAATCAGCTAGGTGCACGTCAAATGGCTTTGGATCACCTTTGGCTACAAATACCTTTTCTAGATGCAAGAATCTTACTTCTTGAAATAATGTAGAAGGGATTGCCTTCATGCGGTGTATCCATGGTCGGCCGAGGATCATATTATAATTGGTTTCCCGATCTATAATATAAAACTCAGTCAGGATTGTTTTAGGTCCCAAGGTGACCGGCAATATTATAGTTCCTATCGAAGTGGCTTTAAGGCTATCATAGCCTCTTAACGTATTTCGGGTGGTGGAACAGTTTGTTTCACCATACCCTAATTTTTGGAGGAAAGAGAAGGGGACTATGTTAACAGCAGCCCCATCGTCAACCATTGCCCGTTTTACGTAATTATTGTAAACCCACACTTGCAAGTGTAAGGCTGGATCGCCTCGGCGTGCAATCTTAGCATCTGTAGGCATTTTACTTATGTCGAATATGAATTTGACATCTATATCTGCCTGTCCCGGAGGATGAACATCAAAGTCTATATGATTTACCTGTGTTTTAGGTGGTGGAGTGATATTAATTAAATGACCTAAGCCTAACGCCTCTAAAAGAGCGGCCCTATGGGCAGGGGAGTTCTTTAGCAAGTCAAGGAACGAAATATGCGAGAAGGTTTTTGTTAGATCATTAATTAAATCGTAAGCACCCACAGGTTTTGTTATAAGTTGCTTGATGTTATCCGTGTCTGGCAAGTGGCTTGGACTTGGTTGAGAAAAATATTCTCGTGTCCTTGTTACAGCTTCAATGGGTAATTCTGAGTCTAACTCTACCAATCCAACTACCTTAGGTCGTGGTTGACTCCCTAGTTGGGGCGCAACTAATGGATTTAGCGAAGTCGAGGCTTCATGATCATTGTTTCCTATTATTGCACCCTTGTTTATTCCCGTTGAATTTAGTCGATTATTATCGTGATTTGGGAGTGGATTGTTAAAGATCTTGAGAGGAGCATTCTGAGGGGAAACTGCCCCTGCGAACGTATTGGGTGGCGATGGCACAAGATCTGCCAAAAACAAATCTATGAAGAATTGTCTTTGTTCTTCCGGTAAACGTTGCATGAACTTGTTGTAGTCACGACACGTTCTAGTGTCATGACCCCGAATTTTATGGAAACCAAAATAAGAATTGGGATTGTAATTCGTGTTTTGTTGGTTTGGTGTGTATTGTGGCCTAAAATTCCGATCAAACTGTTGCCTATTAGGACTAAAGTTTTGTTGTTTCTAGTTTTGACTTTGGTTTTGATAACCAAATGAGTTTTGGCTCAGTCCTTGCATGGGATTTCGCCGTTGTTGTTGTTGTTGTGGATGATTAAAATCCACTGTATTGACCGTTGGGGTAAAATTGTTGTTTCGCTGGTTGTTTGTTTGTGACGGAGTATTAACAACATTTACCCTCTTGGGCTGGTCGGTTACCCCATCCGTTGTTACCCCACGATTTTTGTTAAGGATTTTGGGTCCTTGATTGACGTTTGTGGTAGTTGTAGTATTTTGAATGGAGGTGATTAACCTCCCGTTTGCTCCATACGTCTTACGACCACTATCTATTACTACCTGGTCTATTCGTAGAGCGTTCTCAAGTACTACATCATAAGTCCTTAGTGGGAACTTCTGGACTTCTTCCTTCACTTCTCTGCTGAGAGAATGAAGGAATAAATCACATAGTTCCATCTGATCCATGTTTGGAGCGCTTGCCAAGGAATAAAGGACTGTGCGCCACCTTTGGATGAAATGGGCGACAGATTCATTATGTTGTTGCTTGATGTGTAAGAACTCCCTGAGTCCTGTCCTTAATAGTTTTTTCATGTCAAAGGCTTTGATGAACTCTGACACAAGTTGTTTAAATGAATGTATGGAAGCTTCAGGTATTCTATAATACCAATCGAGAGCAATGCCTTCCAGCGTTTTGGGGAATATTTTAGCAACAACCCCATCCCATGGGAGTAATTCTCGAATGGCTGTAGCGTAAGCTTTGATATGCGCATTCGGATCTCCCTCTCCTTTGTATTTGGGAAAATCGGGAAGAGGCCTTTGAAGCATAACGCTTCGTATGGTGAAATCTAAGGGCTCCTTCAAATATTCTGAATAAGTCCCTATCGCATATGTTTCAACCATTGATGGTGTCTATTGAGGAGGCTGTGGCGGAACGGGTTGTTGATATGGCATAACGTACGCGTTGGCAGGGGCATAAGGCAACCCCTATATTTGGGCAAACATGCCGGGAGAGGAGAACATATCCCCTTGTGGTGATTTGGAGTACATGTTTAAGTACGAGGGGGTACTATCCAGGAATGGATTGCTCTGTACTAGACCAGGAGGAACAGTGCTAGCGATAGTGGGTCTAGTTGGCACTTGTTGTGAATACTGAGGAGTCATACCTAATGTGCCTACTCCTGTGAGGAGATCTACTTGGCTAGGATGGGGCGGAGGATTGGAATTCCTTGTTTGTATGAATCTTGAATTTTGACTTGCTTGGGCAAGTTCTAATCCTCTAACCTTCTCTATTAGAGTTGAAATGACTTCGTTTGGTGAAGTCACGATATCGTGCCTTGGTGGCGTTTGTTGTATACTATGGTTTTGCGGAGGTATGTGATATCCTGCTATGAACTGATCATTATCTTGCCAAGTTTCTCCAAGAATATTTCCTGTAGAGGTATTTTCTTGAAAAGGGGTCTCGGGTTGTACTTGTAAACCTCCTATAGGTGGGTACATACCCCGGGAGCGTTGTTCACTCCTAGGATAAGGTATTGATTGTCCATCGTCTAAGACCAGGTATGGATCTGATTGTCTACTAATATGTGGTCTGAGTAGCATTTGAGGAGACGAACTAGATTCTCCAGTAAACGTCATATTGTTTGAACCTGAAGGCTCTGTTTGTTGGGTTCGAGGGGGTTGATCTAACTCCTCAGTTTGAAAAGACGAACTATATCTGATTCTTGGGGTTTGCGTTGACAACTGATTAGTTGAATAGTTTTCACCCCATACTGAGAGTGAGGGTGATGATTCCCTATTCTGTTGGGCGTAGTATGCCTCAAGACCCAGGAGGGGTCTGCCGTATGCATCAAATCCCGACATATTCGGGGGGTATATGAATACCTGCAGAATAATGGGAAAGAGCGAAGGTGAAAAGAGAGAAGATGAAACTTCTCAAAGAGAAGGTGAAACAATTGTTTGTTTCACGTCGGGTTCACCAATTTTGTACGCTGGAAAAGCGACAAGCGAGCGTGGGAATCTACAAGTGACTCTTCCGCGTACCCGACCTCCCGAGGTCGTGCCGAGACATCCGGTGGGGATGGAATACAGGTAGTGTACGGATAGACTAGTTAGGAAATCTAATATCTTCGACACGCACTAATGGAATCTGCGAATCTAAGGCAAAGAAGGCCCTTCTAACCTGGACCGGTGTGATAGATCGATCAGCGAGGATGACTGCTCGAAGGCTCCAATCAATATCGAGCTCTGGCGTGATTCGATCTATGGGCTGCGGAATGCATAGAAAATGACCTGGGATTGTTTCTTGTATATCTCCTGATAAGGTCATATGGTGGATGATGAATATAATTGACTCTACGGATGGTTTTCTGGCCTAGTCCAGAATTCCCTAGCTTCATTAGCCGCGATATCTAGTAAGGACAGTTGTTCAATGATGATAGGCGAAAGTGGAGTAGACCTGATTACCAAGGTGCGTAGGTTAGTGTCTATATCTATTTGACTTGTGGACTCGTTGGGCTGTGGGATCTTTGGATCACAACCATAGACTCTTGGTTGTTGCGGTCCTGTTATGGTCATACGCGGGATCAAGTCCTAATCCCTAATATCCAGTAATCGTATGCTTTCTTAGCTTCTATGTTTAGAACCAACAGTTGTGCAATCTTCTCAGAATACCTTACAGGCATTCTTGCAATCTGGATTCCTAAGCTGGTATCTATATCTACGAGGGTGTCTCCAGTGTCTGGCTGTGGAACTAAAGGATCACACCTAAATGTTTGTTCTCTTTCGAGCCCTTCTACAATCATGTGAGTGCTTTGCCTAGGGCAATCTATAGTTTGGTTGATCCGACCAAAATGTGTGTGCTTGGTCGTCTTCTATGTTTAATCCTCTTAACTGAGGACTGATCAGTTGTAAATATGTGGTTGTTCGGAATACTTGTATCCTGAGATTTTGGTCTATGTCAACTATTGCTGTGACGAGGTTTGGTTGAGGCACGATCGGCTCAAATATATATTCCCTGGGCTCTTGAGGTCCCGTGATTGTCATACGAAACAAAATGTAATCTAACTGTAATGAAACAAATTCTAACTACGTGAAATAAATCTAACTGTATAACTTTTATTCTTCTAAGAAATCTCTTAACAATTTTAAGGAAAGCAAACTATTTTAAGCGTATCTAGAAATAATAACTAAACAATAATTAAAACAGACAAGATAACCGAGTGTAGTTATTTGCCTTGTGTGATTTTGTAGAATTACTCTAAATAAATAAAATAGCTTGTTTAATCTACCTGCAAGATTCTCGATCCTACCTCAGAAGTGAGGAGTGAATCATAGTTTCTCAGAAACTATCAATCCTCACAGCTTCCCTGGCAATATCGAGAATAGAATTTACTGAAATAAAGCAATTAACTACTCTATTTGATATGATTCTGACTAGAACTTTGAAATTTAAAACCTGGATTCCACAGAACAGTGGTGAATCCAATGGTGTGTGTGATCTCGTCCCCTCAGTATGATCTCTTCATTCTTTCATGTTCACGTGGATCCAGAAAAGCGTGTAATGCTAGTACCGATAGCAGTAGATTTTAGGACAAGGACAACTCAGAATGTAGACCGAAAATGCAAGTAGGAGAGGGATAGCGCAAGAGTAAAGAGCTTGGCTTATGTAATTCCTAGTGGGATTTTACTGCGAGTCATGCAACATGAAGTGACCAGAACCTGTAACTATCCTATACGAAGAGAAAAACCTGCAATTTTAATGGCTTCCTAAGCTATTATGTTCCAATGGATTGGATAAAATAAAGACACTGCTTGCACAAGTTGGATATGTGGCTTACCAACAGCTGAATAAAGCTAACAAGGCATATAATGGATTGAACTAAGAACTCCAAGACACGATGAAAGCAAATCTACAGCAAAGACCGATTCAGAGGCAAGCTTCTAACTGGATTTGTATGAAATAACAGCACTACCTGCACAAGATGGGTCTGTGGCTTACCAACAGCTGAGTAATTTAACTAGAGATGTAAGTGAATTCAAGCTATGGCTTCTAAACAAGCTAACTAACTAAAACACTAAAACTGAGGGAATGAGACCAAAGATCAAACTTCAAAATCCAGCCAAGCTTCAGACCATTTGCATGTGCACAAACCATGCACTTATAGGAATTCAAACACCCAAGAACCAAAACCAAATTGAACTCCTAAACAATAAACAAAGGAAAAAACACTATTCCAGGGGACCAAAAACATAAATGCTATGCTCAAGTCGGCAAGGAAAAAGCTGGTGAATCATGATATTTCACGCGAGTCGCGTCAAAGAACGTTCTGGAAAATGCGCACAGGACCGCCGCTCTGAGCAGGGCGACGGTTACAAGACCTCTGCCCTGATCAGTGGTCACGAGACCACCACCCTGCAGGGCGGTGGTTTCATCACTGAAGGTCCAGAGGCCAAGGAAAGAGGGAAAAAATTGGAAAACAAAGGGCACAGGGGCTGAGCGGGGCATGCGGGATGTTAACGCATACTCCGAGGGCTTTTCCGGATCCCGAACACCTTGCGAGGAGACCTGTATCATCATCGAGGCACTTGTTACACCATTCCGTAGTACAGTACCTTATAATTTTGGGTACGTACAGAGGCCCTCGCACTAACCCCTATTGATATATATGGGGAGGATATATATAGCCCTATAGATTTAAGGGGGTCAATTTCTCTTTCTATTATGGTTCATGGACCATATTGAGATAATGAGAGGAATTCTCTATGGTTCAAGGACAATATCGAGAGGGACTTACTTCTCTATTTTTTGAGGACCAGATCAAGCTAACCATCTCGAGGACTTATACTTCTATATTTTTAGAGGACTAGATAAAGTTCTTTATATCTAGGGGAGGGAGTTACTACAAATAGGCCCCACTAGATATATAAGTATAGGGATCCTATAGATCTGTCTATCTGGCTATCGAGAGCCCCTGATAACCTACTATAAAGTCAGATAGAGCCCAACCATATATTAGGGTTGGGGGAGAGGTGCCTATCTAATCTGAACTATGGAGTTCTATAATACAACGATCTACACATACTATATAGAGAAGAGAAAGGAACCCTCTAGTACTATTTTCTATATAGAGAAGGCCATATAAAGAAATAATGGATGATAGGGATTATTTCCCCTATGATAGAGGTTAGAGCACCTAATCTGTAAACTATTGAATAGATCACCGTGCTCATGAAAAATGAACGAAATATGATAAGTTATTTTTTAACTAATATAATGTGTAATAATGAATCACAATTATACTTCAAAACTAAGAAAGGAGATAAGGTCTATCCCAGAGAAACCTAATGTGGGAAAAAGTTGAGTGGGTAAGTGCATTTGCTTCCCTTCACTATGTAATTATCCAAAAATACAACTTATTACCAATAATTGGCATACAAGAAGCATTATCACTCCTCCTAATTGTATCTACTTGCTCATAATTTCTCAATAATGAATACCTCTTCTAAAATGAACAAACAAGAAATAATTCCAGCTTCTCCACTTTTCTCACATTAGAATTCACTTAAAACAACTAGCTTGAATGCTCTAAAAACCTTATATTTATAGTTTATCTAATCAGGGACATATGTAAAGTAAAAAAAAATCAATTACAAAGCTAAAAAATTTGTAACTATTGTGATCCTGAATTTTGGAACCATCTCTCACAGGACTGCCACTTAACATAGACTACTAGTTGTATAACCACTAGAGTGGTTACATAACTTTTTCTCTACATAGATTGGCAGTTACATAACTGCGGGGTTTGTTACCTAACTTTCAGCTGAGAAATCCACCAAATAGAAAAATAATGGCCTAAAACATCATTCGAAGGCATCTAGATCACCCCCATTCTGAATGGACCATCTCATAAAGAAAGCATAAGATAAGAACATGTAGATCAAGTACAAAATATGGAGATTACATAGAATTTGGTATTTATAGATCCATTTTTGGATCATACCTCCCTAATTGGTATATTTTATCCTTAAAAGATTTAAGGACTAATGAGGTGAGGAAATATCTTCCCAATGTCCTTTTTGGAATGCCACTTGGATTTGGTAGGCAACTAGACTTTCAACCCAATCAACCACCTTTCTTGCACCCCTCTCTATGTTTTCCTCTCTTTCCATTGTAAAACCACATCTTCCTCCAATTCTAGTTGAATGTCAAGAGTGAGATCCTCAATAGACAGAAGCAATACCCCCATTTATTTATCATCGAACATGAAGGGATAAAAAATATGTAAGTTTTCAACATTAACAACTATATAGATCATCCAAGAAAAATGCATTCTTTCCCACTTGTTCCATAATCTCAAATGGGCCATATCAAAGAGGCTGAAGTTTCTTATATTTTCCTTATAGCTTTTCCTAGCTTAAATAAAACCATACCTTATCTCAAACAAGGAAAGAATGCTCAGTCCTATGTTGATCATGTTGTGCTTTCTACATGTCTTGTGAGTGTCCTATTGAATTCTCTCAATGAACGTTTTAGCCTTTTGGACCTCTAGTTGCACTTTCTCATAATCCCTACATGATAATTTCAAAACAACATCAAAAGCACTCTTAGGAAAATAACAAAAACATGTTTTAAAACAATATTTACTAGTCAAAGCATAAAACTGTGTTATTATAAGATTTTTATATATACACCAAGTTGGCATCCTAGGTCATTCGATGTTTCCATTTGTACCCTCTCAAGATTTTTACTAAGGTATGATTCATCGACTCTATTTTCCCATCTGTATGTGGATGAAAATATGTAGACCTCTTCAAATTTGTATCCATCTTCTCCCACAATGTAGACCAAAACTTTCCTACAAACTTTGAGTCCATGTCCTAACACAATAAAATCAAATAAACCAAAGTGAAACCACGCATTAGAAATAACACAATTTGGATACATCACATGCCTCTATGGTCTTCTTGCAAGGAAATAGAATACACATCTTGCTAGATTAGTCTACTATGTTTAAAATATAATCATGACATTTATTAGAGTTAGGAAAACTGTCCACAAAATCCATGGAGATACTCTCCCATGGTTAGGAAGGAACTAGAAATAGTATATATAACCCCAACTTCCTGTTAGTAGGATTTATTATACTACATAAAACATAACCCCTGATGAATTTAGAAACTATTTCTTGAATTTTTGGCCAATAAACATACCTTTGTAAGTGTGATAAAGTATTTTTCACACCAAAGTGACCAACTTCCGTACAAGTTTGTGTTTCTCTCATCAATTGCACTCTTTCCCCCTTAGGAACCCAAAGTTTTGCATTCTTATAGATAAAACCATCCTAGAAATAGTATTATCATCTAGGTGAAAATCCATCACTTGGAGGTTTCTTCTGAAAAATATCTACAAAATATGGATACTACTCATAACCTTCCTTATATGCTTCACAGAAAAAGGATCAAGAAGACTTAATGTGCCCATAAATGAAAGAAAAGGAGGTATAGATAACATATCAACTAACTTTTTAGTCACACCTTTCTTATATTTAACAATCAAATAATTTTTTTGTAAAAAAACAATCCATTTATAGTTTTTATCCTATTGAATTTTTTTTTATCTTACAGATGTTAGAGAAGTTGACGATCCATGTGAATGATATTTTCCTTATCCATCAAATAAAGTTTCCTTTTTTTGATAACCTGAACAAGAGCATACAATTATTTTTCATATGTACAATAATTATGAATTACACCTTTGAAAAATTCATATTGATAACATACAGGTCTACCCCATGAAGAAGAACAACCCCCATAACATAGTAACTAGCATTGGTTTCCACCTCAAATTGTAGTTGTATGTTAGGTAGTGCCAAAACTAGAGAATGAAAATTGTAATATTTTAATCACTCAAAATAAATGTGTTGTTTCTTACCCCAATAAAAATCCCATGTTATCACTTAATGTAGTGGCATTTATATGAATGAAAAATTCTTAATGAACTTCCTCAAATACTAAACTGCACCCATGAAGCTCACGGTCTCGATTAAACTAGATGGTTTAGGCCAATTCTCAATTTCCTCTATTTTTTTTTGGATCAATCCTTAATTATATATCTCCAACCACATGTCCCAAAAAATACAAGCGACTATTGTGAAAACTTCCACTTCTTTTTATTCAACACAAGACGGTTCTCCTTAAGAATTTATGAAACTTCACACAAATGATCAATATGCTCCTCAAAAGTTCTATTAAAAACTAGAATTTCATCTAAGTACACACTAAAAAAGGAGTAAATAAATGGCTCATTATCTCATTCATCAATCTCATTGGTGCATTGCATAGCCTGAATGGTAAGCAAACCATTCATATAACCCTTGTCTGGTCTTGACCACTATTTTTCAGCTATCCTCTTCTTTGATCCACACTTGATTATAACAAGACTTAAAATCAAGCTTAATAAAATATTTAACATGTTGTAACCAATCTAATAAATCATTAATGAGAGGAAGAAGGTAATTATTATTGATAGTTATTTTATTTAAATCTCTATAATCAACACACATTCTTTATGAACTAAATTTGTTAGGTACTAAGTTAATATGAGAACCACATGTATAAATTCTAGGATGGATTTTACATTGTTTAGTTAAATATTGTAACTGATATTTTACCTCATTGGAATATCAAATATTTCCTATATAATCCCAAGCTTGAAAGTGGACTATCAAGTAGAAAATGGATTTCAACCTCAATTTTCCTGACTAGGCAGCCCTGGAAGTTTCTAAAATATGTCTCTGAATTGTTGAACCAGCTCTACTATTTATGTATTCTCTTTATTATAAAAATTTCTACAATTAGTTTTAGATGTAACAATACCATAATATAACATATCCCTCAAAATAAGTAATTCAAACTTAGCACTAGCATTAATATGCTTTTTGTATTTGTTGGCACTTACCAAAGATATCTTTGAATCTCTTGAATATGCTAAAATGACGTAGCTCTTACCATCCTTCACTAAGCACTGTTGGTTAGCTCTCCTCATGAAAATAACATCCTTGATATATAAATATGGACCTCAAAATACTACACCACACACATCAAGGGGAACAACATCCAGAGTAACTTCATCAATAAACTTTTTTTCAATACCAAAAGTGAACTTACACTGCTTAGTAACCTTGATATTTACACATTTCTTTACCTAACACAATGAATATGGAATTTCATGATTATAAGTTTCCAAATTTATCCTTTCCACTAACTCCTTACTAATTAAATTAGCTTGATAACATGTATCAAAAAGAGCATCCACCTTAGTTTTCTCCACTTAAATGTTTAAATGAAAAATCTTCGATAGTTCATTTTCCTAAGCAATACTGTTAGTACCCAAACATACCTCTCTACGGATGAAGGCACAACACATAACATCATCCACCTCATCGCTGTAAAATACTTCCTCTCCATGGAGGGAAACCATAGCCTTCTTTTTATTCTTCTTGTTTATGAAGGGATGTAATTCCGGGTGGAGCTTCCATCATTTCTCCTTCGAATGAGTGTCAACATCATAGTGCCCATAATGAATTTTAGAAATAAAAGTAGCATTTTTCATACCCTTTCATTTTCCTTGGTCCTTATGCTTGGAATCACTTTGTTTGTTCGAAGCATGCTGAGAGGTAGTTGAACTCTTTTTCTTATCCATCTCCAAATAGTGAACTTGTGTACAAGCTTCATCTACATTTGTAGGATTTTCCAAGAGGATGGGTCTCCTCAAATGGCCATGGATTCCACCGATATACTTCATCAATAGGTTCTAGTCTGCTACATCCTTCCCCATTTGAAGAGCTTTCTTCTGGAACTCACTAGTATAATCCTACATAGTTTGGCCTTATTTCTACCTGAGTTATTGCCAATACATGGACCTCTCTTCCTCATAACAAATAGGATAAAAATATTTTTGGTATTAGGAGGTTTTTCTCATCCCAATGATTGGATTTTGAGGATTTTTGTGCATGGATGAAGGGTTTTTTCTAGGATGACCTATATGGGTTGGTTAACAATGTTATATTTATTATTATGGGATGTTTTTAGGATGGTGTGGTTGATATAAAGGAGGTAAATTGACCTCTTTTGATTTTAATCAACGGGAGGCTATAAAAGTGATGTTTTGGGTAAGTTGCTATTATTCTTTTGGAACCCATTTTTATCTTTATTTTGAAGAAAAAACTTCTAAAAAGAAAACCCCTTTGGACCTAGCCAAGAAAATTTGGAATTTAATTCTAGGTCAGTATATGGTGGCATTTTCATGAGGAGGATTTAAGTGAAGAAAATATGGTAATTTTTCTTTGATATTGAGTTGAAAAAAGGAGGTAAATTTTGATTTCTTCAAAGAATGTGTTTAAATGATAATTTCATAACCTGATTAATGTCATTATAGGTTTCTGAAGATTTTTCCAATATTATATTGAGTTTAAGTCATTTTCAAAGAAGAATATTTTCTTATGTATTCATGAGATAAGGTTGATTATCTTGGTATCTCTTAATTGTATCTTGTTGACTATTATTGAAGACATAAAGTCTTTGTGATATAATTTTAATATACATAAATAGTGGTGATTTGATTTAAATATCAATAAAGAGTAGTTTTGTGAATATATTTTTATCCTTACTTTGAGTATGTTTCATTGTGAAATAGATTATTTTGTGATAATTTATTGATATATGTGTTTCATGAGGATGTGTGTTTGATTTTTTGAATTATTACGTGTTCAAGGTTTTATTAGGGAATTATTTACCCCCTTATCACTCCTTTTCACTTTTAATAATATCATGATAAAATAAATTCATAATGATGGATACAAGGATGCATGAGTGGAATAAGTATGACTAGATCAATCTAGTAGGCCTAATCCTTGCTCTGAGGTTGTCAGAGACAACAAGAAGGCCTATAATGATAGATTGAAGACACGAGGATGATGGAGAATCATGGTAGATGAATGAGAATCCTTTTGAGGTTGTACATGATGAAGAACATGAAAATTTTATGAACTATGAGTTGAAACTAGCTCAAGTAGCACAATTTCTAGGTTCTAATGTAGGCTTAGCTTGGGGAATGTTGCAAAGAAAGATAAGAAAGATGAATTCAAGCATGATAATTATGTAAGGAAATTTTAGAGAGGTTTTAAATGATGATATAGGTCATGTCTCATCCTTTAGAGATATGTTTGGGGTCATATTCATGAATTTCCTTGAGGAAAAGCAAGATAAACATGTACAAACCATGGCAGCAAAGAGGGTACATGGATATTTATGAGAAAAAAAAAACCTTTGCATATGTGAACAAGATTACTCTAGTTATGTGGAAAAAATTTCATTCAAAGGTGAAGAATAAGTTTGAACTTAGAATGTTAGATCATGTTTTTAGTGCTATCGATCTCTCAAAATGGTAGTTATCGGTTGGAGGGTCAAGTTTGAATACCTCAAACATACGTAAATATTATGCATGGTGCTTATAAATATTAAATCATGTTAGATCATGGAATATATAATAATTTTATATTTGGAATGATAAAGAATAAAGGCTTATAATTTATGAACAAATATTTACAGTGGAAGTTACTCTAAACCCTCTCAAAATCCACCTTTGAGAGCGATAGGAAAATTATAGAGATTCTAGTTTTTAATTAACATCAAAATGTAAAATTTATAATCTTATGTCATTAATGATTCCTCATAGACCATGTTTGTATTGAATTTATTCTCCATGTGTAGCTTTACTATTTATAAATACCTCTATTTTGTAATATTTTGACTATATAGTCCTATAAAGAAGATTTCATGGTATAAGATAAAGTTTGGAAGAAATCATAGGAGTTATTCTAAGATTCCATGAAGTTCATTAGGTAAGAAGTATTTATATATTTACGGTGAATCATATCAATCAGGTAAGCCTACCAATAAAATCTAGACAAGATAAAACCACTCATTTAGATTTTAAGAGGTCTTGAGGAAAATACATAATGTTGAGGTGAAATATGGTCTTGGGTAGTTGATACATGTTCCATAAAATTATTAAGAAAAAAATTTGTTGTGGAGAAGTGACTTTGCATACTAGCTCAAATGATCTAAAAATTTCATTTCAGGACAATTAAGAAGGCCTAATTCACGAGCTTGAAAAATTCATTCTATCCACTTAATCCATTCAGAAGAGAAATTTATCATTAAGTAGATGTTATGGTGGAAGTTTATTTTCAGTGGTTTACCATGAAAATTATTTTTAATATGTTATTTTTAAATAAATGTAAGACTACTTTTTAGAGCTTTTGAACCATCTCGAGTTGTCCCTAATATTCAAGCACATTTAATCTCTAAGACCTAATATGAAACAAGATATGAACTAGGTAGTTTCTCAAGACATAGATTCCTCCATAAAAGTTATTTGACTACCTTGAAACCATGGATGTGTGGCTCAATGTTTGAAACAACTTGCTTTCTGAAAACTAATGTTCAGTGCTTAAAAGGTTCTTGGTATCTTATCCAAATTAGTTTCCATTTGACTAAATGAAGGTATAAGTCTTTCTTATTTACATCTAAAGGTGATCTCAAGATCACATACCACCATATACAAGCCTTGAGAAATAATGAATACTCATGCATTAAGTTTGATGAATCATTTCTTCGACAAGGCCTTGAGTCCTCCATGACTTTTTATGGAAAGATTTGAAGAAGATTTGAAGAGAAGTATCGATGGTTTGATTTAGTGATTTTCAAGCACATGGTGATGGTGTAAACCTTGCTTATGATAATTTATCCTCAAATCATTGCAAGAATTTTTTTTAATAAGGATTCTCATACAACAATATCAAGTATGTGTTTGAAACTCTTACACATAGTATGAAGTTTTAATGAAAGTTAAGGAAGAAATGTTGGTACTTGAATAACTACAAAGGATTTATAAAAAAAGGAAGGTGCATGTAATTTTTCCACATTCTAATAACACTTGGTTATTATTCCTTCTTATTACATGACAAAAATTATATGTTGGAATGAAAAAAAACTAATGAGAACCATAAAAAATTAGGTCTGTAGAGGTCAGTTTGAAAGATTTTTAGGTGAATTCAAAATATTACAAAGTTTAGATCCTTTCCTTGCTCATCATTTTCATCATAAGCATCTTAAAATGCCTTGTAAGAGTTGTAAATTAAATTTACCTTAAATTTAGTTATAATGATTGTAAAAGGACAATGTTTTAGGTGATTTAATCTCTCTTCCTTATTTTAGCTAAATACTTGGTATTTGAAGAGTTCTTTGCGAGGTGAAGTGTAAAAGGTATTATAGTATTTCTCTCTATCATATATAAATTTCTTCTTGTGCATGAAAATATGTTATTGAAGATAGATATCTTATAATGTATGATGACTAGTGTAATTAGGTGAAGGTGCATGAAGAATTAAACATGAGAGAATATGTTGTGGAAGGAGTATGAAGACATAAAAAATAAATGAAATTAAGGTGTATGTGATATTCATCCATGAATGTAATTTTTACATTAGTATGTATGCTTGAGAGATAAGTTTTTTTAATGTGATATCCAATAAGAAAAACATGATAAGTGTGTGTGTGTGTGTGTGAAAATCCTAGTATGACTATGTTTGCAAAATATTACAAGATGATAAATGAGATGTATCAAGGTGAGGAGGGTGAAAATTGAAATATATTAGAGCTAATTTAGATATCATAATTTTTTGTACTAAGAAAATTAATTGAGGGTGATCAAATAAATATTCTAGAAGACTAAGTAGTGGCTTAGAAAATAAGGATTTGAAGCTTCCATGTAAGTTGTGGCTTGGAGAAGTTCAAGTAGAAGCTTGGATAAATTTTTGGAATTTTTAGCTTCTAAACAAGTAGTAGTTTGTAGAAGGTCAAGTGGTATCCTAACTAAATTTTTGAGTTGTAGCTTGAAGTTGAGTTGATGCTCAATAGTTTACATATTTTTAATCTTTATATGAAATTTTTTCCAAGTTAATGCATTTATTTCTATCGGTTTTTATCCCTTAAAGGGTTTAACAAACTAAAATTTTTATTCATGTGTATTTTCTTACTCGTTACTCATGTTTGAATATCATTGGTTATTCATGTGTAATGGTGATCTATATTAAATAGTTTGTTGAGTTTTTGAAGATTTTTCAAAGTTTTGAGAAGTATTGATTAACCCCTCCCCTCTCAGTGATTTTTTTCCAATAATAAGTACCCCTTATGGAGGATTGGAAATCCGTAAAGAGAAAACTATTATGAGTTAATTAAGCCTTTTAACCTTGAATTTAATCAATAAACCCTATTATTTGTTAAATCCCTCTTTCATATCATATCTATTTCCCTCTAAATCATATCTATATATATTTCTAAGCTTATTGGAGCCAATTAATTAATCCTAGTTAATTAATTAAATTATCTCCAACTCCAATGAGTTGTTAATCACTTGTGAATTCCTCTAATCAATCTTGTCTCTTCTAAATCTACTTTATCCTTTATCCCACATTCATTGGGATTCAATCTTCTACCAAATTGTAAATCTATATAAAGTACCCTTCTACCTTCCTTCAAACCTACACCTTGATAAAACACCACACTTTTGCTAGTCATTCATATAAGCATATGATAAGATTCTTCTTCATTTTTGGAATATATACTTCATATTTGCATCCATTATTTCATATTTTAGTAGGTAATGAATATCTAAACATGGCTTTGTAGCCATTTTAGTGAGATCCTTTCCTCATCTAGAGACAACCCACTAAATTGATTGCTTATTATCTAAATAGGTTCATATTTTTGATAGAAATCATACACTAAAAGAGTAGGAATGGTTAGCATTAGGTGATTTCATTAATTTTTATGTAATTAGAATAGTTATTTTCTTTAAGCTCTTATCATTATGTTAATGGTAGATTTATCTTTACTTTGAGACTACTAGGTGTTAGTTTCTTTCATTAGCATAGTAAGTTTAGCATATACACAATGTTTTTCTATTTGATAGAGAAGAAGATAAGACTTTGAAACATTCCATTTGGATTTTTTGCACCCTTCTAGTGCAGCCCTTTTCAAGGCCACTCGGCCTTATTTACTGAAGGACAAACAACCAAATTTATCCAATTGGCTCTGGAAAGTTGCACCCACTTTGATCTCCGCTTATCAGTTTTGAAATTCATCTTTTTCTCATAATTATTTGTATAGTAGAGATTAAATTGGAGGTATTAAACACCTCGTTATGATGTTGGGATCTTTTTTATGGTCACATTCCATGGCCACTTGCACCAAATTGCGCAACAACAAATTTTGAGGTCGTGAACCCATGTTGAACCTTTAAAGTTTTTCTAGGGATGAGATCTGTGTAGTAGTTTCTTACATCCACATGGAGTTGAAATACATTGTTCAGAGACTATAAATATATGGTTAAAAAAATACCATAATAGTGTGATACAACACATTGTTAACCTCCCTTGCAACCAAAGAAAAATTATATGTATTGGAAACCATAAACTGCTGTGATATGTATGTTCATATATGATTTTTTTACATAACTCTTGATAGGATACTCTTTCACCCATTTTATTGTAAAAAAGGAAATGTTTTCTCTCTATACTTTTCCTTTCTCTTTCTTAAAACTGAATTGAAATCATGCTCCAAAAATATGGAAATTAGTTATGTTATTTTTCTCTCCTTTAATTTTTTTTTGCATGATGATAGCATGTTAGAGGGAGGGTAGATTCAGGCCATCAATTTTATTTGACTCATGCTCACATGGTTTTTTAGGATGCAAGTAAGATGGAAAATATTGGTATAGCAACAGATTTACACAATAAAACAATAGATTTCTTATTGATGTTATCATGCTAATACAATGGCTATTATATAGCCAGGAATGTTGTTGAACAACTTCCTATAAAATAGGAAGTATACAAAACAATAACTTACCCGTACTAATATATTGTTATACATTTGTTATAACAATATAAACATACTAACAAATTATAATAAACCATGTGAATACTAATTCCTAACATTCCCCCCTTAGTGTTTACATGGTAGAAAAAAATCCACACACTCAACTGCAGTATGCTCACCCCTGTGGCATGTCCAAATCTGTGACTCATGACCTTGATCCAAAAGAAAGGCTCTCTCCTTCCATGGTTTTAAACAGGCTTACCACAAACCTTGAAGTGACAGGAACCTCATCAACTGTCGACCTCGTGTGGTTTTCTGGATACTCCCATAAACCCTTTCAAGATACATGAACTAACTTACTCTGGTGCTACTGTTCACCACTATGCTTATACATCAGGGAATTATGTAGGAAACACAACTTGCATATCACAAAATTGCACAAAAGAAGATATACTGAAAAAATTTCACATTACTTCCTATAAGAATCATAATGTTCTTAATCATAGTCTCTGTCATTGATCGCTGCCACTCGATCTAGAACAGCATAGAAAACTGCCACTGCCACTAGAAGCTTTCCTTGACTAAGTCGTTTTGGGTGCAGAATGGGAATGGAACATTGGTATGTATTCCCCCCCACAATGTGAAATTCCAAATAAGAAATCAGAAAGGGAAAAATGTATTGTGTTGTATCATACTAACTGGATCTTGTTGTCTTGATCTTGCTACACATGATCACCATTGCCAATGAACGTATTCACTGACCGATCATCTTCCAACGAAGTATGGCAGTCAGAGGATCTCTGCAGTCAGAGGATCTCTGTAGTTTTATGCTCTCTTATACAATTATTTTCTAGTATTAACAATAAATCACACCACTCAAAGCAACAAGAACACTGCAAACTGAAGCACACTGAGAAAATGGAAACCACACTGAAAATCATATACTCACACCATACATATGCCACCATAGCTTCCGCGCGGCCCCGTCATTGGTGGCTGACGAGAGGTCGTTGTTTGACCTCCTTCCTCTGATGCCTCCTTCCTCCATTAGTACATACTACTTAGGTCAGAGAAATGTGCTCAGACTTCTTTTCCGAACTTCTCATTTTTGATAAAATATGGTCTTTGTATTCTTTAGTTGTCAACCTTTTTATTTTTAGAGATCTAGGTGGTTCAAATTCACTGTCACCTTCATATCCTTCTTCTAAATTTAGCATAGCTGAATTTTCTTGATCTTGTATATTTTTTATGTCTCTTTCCATGGTAATTGGTTCCATGAGAATACATTGTTTTCTTCTTTTCTTGACCATTGTGAGATAGGTGTCGGATACAACCGAAAATGCACCCTTTTTTTTACAAAATTATTTACCTAGACAGACTGACAATAAACCTTATTTTGATGACTCAAATATTTAATTTTATGACTATGAAACCTAAATGAAATAAAGAATATTTTATTATATAATGGACATGATTGACTCCACAAGTCTAGAACCCTTAATAATAAACTAAAACATACATAATACAAAGACTTAATAAAGCTACTTTTTGTTGATGAAGACGAATAATAAAAACACTTTGGAAAATAAACATAATACAAAAACTAAGCTATAAAACTAGACAAGAATATTTGACACTTATGCTAAGACCATGGGTTTAACCGTAAGACCACCAACCTCACCTAAAAATGTTTGAACCAAAACGTATTTGCATTGAAACAAACGGCTGGACCTTGTTCACGAGTAGATGCCACGTGCATACAGATCTGCAGAACTCAGAGCGAATTCTGGAGTAATCTTAGAAGCCGGCATTTGATATTCACAAAGAATAGGTCGATGACTAATGGATCTGTGTAGAGTAATTCACTGGAGAATGAGCCGTGGTTTTCCAAACCGTGAACACTTTGATAGCAGGTCTTTATATCAAATATGTCTAATCCACCATGCACGATGCCCTGGTAAAAAACTTTGAAATAACAGATCTGAGCGAAAAAAAATACACAGAAAGATTTGATGCTGAACTTATGGGACGTGTCCAGTCCGCTGAGAGGAAGTGCATATCTGTTGGTGCAAATGTGGAGTAGAAGGGCTCTTTACAGCAATGCAAGTACAGATTGAATCGACAGATCCGTATGCATGGTATACAATACACGAAGCTTGACAGATAGTAAATCTAATCAGCTGTATAAATATATAGTTGACGTCTCCTCTTCACGGAATTCTTCTGGTTAATTATTCTGGTAAAGTTGCGCACTTCCACAAAAACTAATAACAAATAATCAATCCTACACTCAGAAGGAATATATCAGGCTTTCATGAATTGGGGCAGTAAGAAAACAGGCGGTGCCCCTATTTCTCTCTAATTCTCCATCAGAGGTATGATAAACCTCGCTCTGATACCAAATATTGGTATAGCAGCAGATTTACACAATAAAACAATAGATTTCTTATTGATGTTATCATGCTAATACAATGGCTATTATATAGCCAGGAATGTTGTTGAACAACTTCCTATGGTAGAAAGGAGTATATCTATGGTGTGGTTTTAATCCTTTTTGTGTATTATTGCAATTTATATATGTTATTGGAAAATATATATGTATTTATATGTTTACACTAAAGTTTCATTTCACTATTTGCTTTAAAAAAATATTTTCCTTGTCATTTATGAAGTTTTAATAAAGTTATAATTGTTCTTTGTTATCGAGTTCAAATAATTAGCCAAATTTTACTAAATTCTCTTTTTGGTTTCATTTATAACTATTTTCTGAAACCTACATAATGTATGGTAGAAAGGAGTATATCTATATGAATTAAAAGGAAATTGTTCTCTAAAACCCTTCATTTCATCATCTTCCCTCGATTTTTACACAACTTGTAGGTGAGCGGTGACACTAGGCATTTGAGAACTAATTTTGATTCATTCTGTATGGAGTGATCCCCGATTTTACCATGACCCTCCTATATTTTGTTTCTTACAATTACTATATAATATTTGTACCCTCATGTTTCATTCTTGATAAAACCTCATGATGATGAGTTGTGCCCTTGTTTTTAATTCTAGAAATCTCATATCGATTAGATAACTCATGATATCACCTTACGTATAATATAATTCGTATATTTAATGAAGCAATGAGTTGTGGGAAAATTTATGGTAGGTCCAGTCATTGGTGTCGTTATAAAAATTGATCTTATTTAAAATCCTCTTAGGTTACCCATAGTGTATCCTAAAGGAAGATAGCTTATCTGGAATGTCTATTAGGAGTATAAACCTCTAGAGATGGTCCTAAGAATGAGTTGAACCTAAAGTAAAGTAAAATTCATGATCTATTCCCTAGACTTAGTATTTAGCATGTATGTACTTATGATATGAGGGATTGATCCACGAGTGGAACTTACATCATAATTTACCTATGTATGGGACTACTGAGTTGAAGCTTTTAATCTTCTCATAAATAGAAGTTTTACCTTGGAAAGAACTACCTTTTTTGTAGAGGTTGTGAGGTAAGAATGTTATACTTTGCTAAGCTTTTCCTATTAGTTAGGTGTAGACCACTTTTGGGTGTTAATTAAATTATTCAATCATGGAGCTCCCCTGAGATTTAGGGTGAAATACATTTTAATGTATGTTTTTCCAACGAGAAGGATGGTGGCTAGAAGATAATATGGTGTATACAATTATAATTGAATGTCTCTTTGTAACATGTATATAATACTTAAATTGACTAGGAATAATCCAAACTTGGATAAGTGTGAAATCATACTCAGGATCTTGATGGCTAAGTAAAGGAAAAGTATTCTATGAAACTTAGTTGATAAAAAAAGTAGTCAATATGAAGTCAATGTAATGACGCAAGGATTACGAGAACATGAGTAAATGAGAGGAGATTTTGGAACACTTTTTAAATGTCACATACACTTGGAATGATGTTGACATGACTAAAATGACTAAGATAATTTTCATCAAAAATACAAGTAAAATAGTGTCTCATTTATGATAATTCAATGATTCAAATGGGAAAACTTGCAACTATACTTAAGGAAAGAACAATTTAAACCATAATGTTAAATGATTAATAGTTATAAAAAAGATAATTGGATACTTGTCTCTTCTAACTCAATACAAACACTCTTCTACATATCATTAACAATGAAAAATAAGTATTTAAACTAATTAGTTAGATTATTGTTATCCATATTTCACCCCTAGGCCAAATATTGGATCAGCCATGACCCTGCATTGAAGGAACCTGAGAAAACTCATTCAGATCTTGCTAATTGGTCGCAGAAGGACTCAACCATGGAGTGGCGGAGGCCGAGAGAGACTAAAGGACATTGTGCAAAAGAAATGACTCTGTCAGGTCCGTTTCCACACCCTTAAATCTATTCTTCGAGTCACAAGTTGACTCAACTATGGGATAGTAGGGTCAGACAAGAAGGGGGCAGCGCTGCAGAGGAACCAGAAACAAAAGGGGGAGAAACAGCAAATATCCGAAGCCCTCAGGGTCAAAATGGTTTAGGAAAAGGTGCAAAAATGACTAATTATAAAAGTGTAAGCAGAAGGAGCCATGTGTCCTAACGGTGCTTCTCAAAAGGTGAATCCAAAAAAGGGATCCAGAACTTGCGTCAGGCTTCCACGTGCCCAGAGCCCCAAAATAAATTACGGGGCGTTGAAAAGTCTTCAACTAAAAAGGAAGTGCCAGGTATCAGTTTGGCGTAAAACTGGAAAGGAAGCCCAGGGTAGAGACCCCCAACTTGTGCCAGCCCTCCACATAACAAATGGTCAGACAGAGTCAAGAGGCGGGCTTCAAAATTGGCTAAGTATAAAAGTGTAAGTGGAGAGTGCCTAGTTCTAGCGTGGCGCATCTCTAAGAGTTAGTCCCCAAGGAGGAGACCCAAATGAGAACGAGCTTGCCACGTAGCCCAAAGTCTAAAAGGTAAGGACCGTTGAAAAGTCCATAGATCAGCAGAGGTTGACAAGTGTCAACTCAATGCTCCTCCAAAGGAAAACTTTGGTCTGGGTTTTCAAGCAAGCACAGTGCCTCCACATGTTATATCAAGAGTGATAGAGTCAGTTGAATAGTCAATGCACAAATAGACTGGTGGAGGCTGCCAAGTGTATCTATGGCGTTGATTCAAGGATTGAACAATGAATGGGTTTCCAAACGAGTGCCAGACTGCTGCATAGTCCCAGGGAAAAGCGGGCCTTCGGGGGAAAATTTGATTTTTTTTGCCCCTTGCTATCTCAAAAGGATAGAAGTTACAAAATGGCCCGTAACTCTGCCCAAGGAAAAAGTCAGAATTTGGGCCCGAGTCAAAGCCAAAGCAGACCTTCGAGGGAAAAGTTGATTTTTTGCCCCTTGCTATCTCAAAAGGATAAAAGTTACAAAATGGTCCACAACTCCACCCAAGGAAAAATTCAGCATTTGGGCTTGAGTCAAAACCAAAGTGGGGCGTCGGGAGGCAAAGGTGAAAGTTTTCCTTTTGTCAAAAAGGCACAAAGATAAAGATGGAAGCAAATTCCCCAGCCAACCAAAAGGAGCCACGTGTCCAGGCGAAGCTTCGAGGCTGCGGGAGTTTTTTTTGAGTTTTACATTTTTGCACAAAAGGGAAAAAGATAAATTGCGGGCTCGTAAGCCTGATTTTGGCTCCAACTTGGCTGCCATGTGTCCCATACTAAAAGGGGGACCCATTTTTCAAATTGTTTTCCCGCCCATTTGTACGGACTCGATACAAACTTCGAAGGGGCATATCTTTTGACTTAGGGCTCAAAATATTGCAAATCTGACACCGTTGGAAGGATCTTGGCTTCGACCATGTCATGGAGGTCTAAAACTTTAATTTTGAGGAGGTTAGGAGAAGGAAAATAGAGGAAACGTCTTTGGGATTTTAATGCAGGATCTGCCTGCCTCAACAACTAGATCAGATTTGATTTGTTTCGTTGTTTCCTCTTTCCTTCAAGGCGTTGAACCGAGGATTGATGCAGTGAAAAACAAATTTGGGGGTAGATTTTATCAGAAGCATTAACAGTAGTGGTTGAATTTTAACTTGCTTTTCCCACTTCTCTCTCTCTTTCTTCTTTCAGGTCGAATCTATAAATTCGAGGGTAGGATTCATTGTAAAGGGTTGGACATTCTTTGTTTTGCAGGATCCCTTCTCCTCTTAGCAAAGGGATTTGTGGGGCTCAGGCCTTCCATCAAAAATTGTAATATGTTTCTACATTTTTGCTACCTTGTAATGAATTGTATCAATCTACAGAGCAATAAAACGACATCTGTGATCAATTTTAGATCCTTTCTTGTCTCGTTTGCTTTCATCTGGTCTTCCATTACAGATCTAGATACCTTGTGTTTGTCTACTGTATGAATTTTGTTGATTTGTGTCTATTAGCAAAGTAAGTGTTCATCATTCCTTTGGTGCATCACTTGGTAGTTTATTTATTTCTTATTTATTATACTCTTTTATCCCTGTCTCCTTGGAAAGTTTTAGATTAGGTATAGAGATAAATCTTTTCGCAAATCCTTACGTATGCACCTGAACAGAGGGATAAGGAACCAACCTTTGATCTGGAGAGATTTTCTAATTTTTGCAAGGTCCCACACCTTGGGAAAAGTTAAATGTTATGCAATCACACCAGATGACCCTACCTTAGAAAAGCAAACCTATAGAACTCATTTGGGGGTGTTGTGATTTCACACTAACAATTACCTAGCTAGTTGTAATAATTTCAAAAAGGTAAAAAAAGAGTACCCATTGTGCTTAAGTGTTATATTGAGTAAAGATCTCGAATTTTTTTCTTCCCTCAGATCTAATAGACCTCCTTTTCTCTTCATGTGAAATTCCCTTTTGGTAATGAAAATTATAATCCAAACCAACTAAGATTGTCCCTTAAAAAATAAATATTATAACAAGTACTAGTAGCCTCATGTGTTGGTAAATGTTCCTCTTAGCAATCAGAATGTATTATGCAATTGCCTTTCGGAAATAAGAAAAATAAATTAAAACACTATAGGTAACATGTTAAGTGAAATATAGAAATTGAAGTCTATTTTTAAGTAGAATGAAGTTTTACATGTTAACTGCTCTTTAGGTATTTAAGGCCAAATAATGAAATAGGATTGTAATAAATATGTAAACGTGAAAATTCTATATTGTGGAGAGTGTCTACCCATAAGTTTATATTGTAGATGGATCGGTATTTTGTACTTTTCATTTGGAAAAAAATGTGGATTGATGGTACATCATGTGTTGTTATGTTATAAATGTGGGTTCAAGTTTGTGTAAAATGTCTTATGTGTTGTTGAAATATCCCAAGTTGATCCCATTTGGCATTGTGTATCGAGTAATGTAAGTCCAAACAATTTTTTTTGGTAATTTTGTTATATTTGTGTATTGAAATTATGTGCATCGTGTGTTAGAGTGCCATCATGGCAAAGAAGGTGTTGGGTGATTTGGGTGTTTGGTATGATGTGGAGAAATTCAAGAGTTAATTTGGTGGGTGGACCAACTTTAAATCTGATAGGGGATGTTGTGGCTAGAGATCGCCAAGTGGTTACGGTGAGATATTTTGTCGGTGAGAGATGTTGTCCCCAAGTGGTTGCGCCGAGTCATTCCTTTTTGACATGGCTTCTCTTTTACGTCTTTTCGATCAAGCTTAGGTTTCTTTTCTTGGTTGGTCTTGTAGTCGCTTAAGTATTCTCTTGGTTTGTGTCTTGTGGCTACTAGTAGAGGTGTAGTCTTGGTTCCTCAATGTTATATTTTTTTGTCTTATTTTACTAGTGAGTTTTTTGGTCCCCTCAAAACCAACTATTTACCTTATCTAAAAGAAATAATATTATTAGAATCTAGTTAGAAAATTAAAAATCTATTTTAATTATTATCATCATTATTATTCATCATCATCATCATTATTATAATTGTTAGTATTAATACTATTATTAATAGAAATATTATTTAATTAGCAACAATATCAATATAATCATCATTATTGTTTATTTTTCATCCTCATTTGTGATCATCATCTTCATGGTCGTGATCACCATCATCATCATTTCAATCGTCATCTTCATCGTCATTGTCGTTATCATACATGTTTAAGTTTTAGGGGTTGAAAATCAAAATTTTGTATAATTTTTTTATTGTTCAGCATGAGTGCTACTATTGCAAATGTTATGTCAATATTTTAGGGCTCTGATGAGCTTTTAAGGTTTGACATTATCACTTAGTATTTATAGTTCATGACTTCATGTTCTACATTCAATGTTTACATTTAATGTGTTTGTATTATTTTTTCGTTTTGGTCATTATGTTTTATAGCTTTCAAGGATTTTTTGAAGCATTAAATGTCAAGGGTCTATGCTTAGTGTTTACATTTTACAATATGGTTTTTATGGTTTTTATGTTTTATGTCCATGGTTAAAATTTCATGATGGCGTATTGAGTAATTATTCAATTGAAAAAATCCCATTATCATTCAAGGTGTTTGAAGGGAATTTAGGATGTGGTTTTAAATCTCGTGATAGTGTGTCATCGTTTATATTAATCAATGCAAACCATAAGCATTTAGGGTGTTTGAGGGGAATTTACGATTTCAAATGAGCATTCCATGTGTCATTTCTTCGTATACATTATTACAACTAAATTATGTATGGTGACAATACATCGTAAATTAGAAAACACTTATATTTAGCCCTATGTGTTAGACTATAAGTTATTAACATAAATATAAATTCTAGATGTTATATGTTTATGTTATACATTTGTCTCTAAAAATTAAATTACAAGATCCCCAATCATTCATTAGTTTAAAATTAATTTTAAGGCTAATCATTAATCATAACTTTGAAAAAAATCCCATTAGCATTAATAGTATTAAAAGGGAGTTTAGGATGTGGTTTAAATATCACAATGATGTATCATTGTTGATGTGATTTAATTCAACCCATTATCATTTAGGGTGTGTGATGGGAATTTAGGATGTAAAATGATCATTCCATATGTCATGTCATCATATACAATGTTGTAACTAAATTATGTAGGGTAACTCTACATCTTAAATAAGAAACACTTATACTAAGACCCTATATGCTAGACTATATATTGTGAACATGAAACATAAACTCTAGATCCTAGATCTATACCTTACATTATAATCTCTAAACCTTAAATATAAGCTCCCAATGTCATATTCACAATTAGGGGTCAGGATTTGCTTCAAGAGTTTAAGGTTTCATCTAATTTACATAAATCATGTTTGTTTCTCACCATTTTTAATTTATAATTTACATACATTTTGAGTTCACATTTAGGGTTTAAGGTTAACATTTTAATATTTTAGGATCTCTACTCAGGGTATAGAGATAAGTGTTAAAGGCCAACATTTACAATTTATGTTTACGGTTTGGGGTATAAATTTTACATTTTAAGTTTATGTTGAGTATTTTGGGTTTGTGGTAAACAATGTGCTTAACGTATTATCATTGCTCATAGTTATCTATTATTATTTAGTTTTTTTTTTATAGTTTGGGGTTTAGTATGTATAGTTAAATCTCATCTAAATTGTCATCATCATCCTCATTTTCCTTGTAGACCTTTTTTTTTCCATTGTCATTTTCATCATCTTTTTCCTCGTCATCATCACTAACGTCATTGTAGTCATCATCTTCATCATTTTAAATCGTCGACACCACAACCACCAATATTATAATCATATTTATATTTATAATATCATTTAATGTAGAATTTTTAATATATGGTTCAATATGTCCTATAAATTATTAAGGTCATGAATTATCTTTTTTCAAATGAGCACGCCACATGTCATGTTGTCAATGAGTTATGTAGTGTGACACTACATCCTAAATAAAACACATGAGTGAAAACCCATATATGCTAGATTTATACTCTACACCCCTGAATTTTAGACCTTAAACACAAACCCCAAATGACATTTTCATAGTTATGGTTCATATTTTACATTAATATTTTAATGTTTCATCTAATTTATACATAAGTGCATGTTGTTGTCACTATTTATAAATGATTTTAAACATTCATCTCATTGGGAGGATTTTAAGAAAACTTTCAATATTTGTTCCTTCTCTAAAATAATCTTTTAAATTTGAAAATTGATTTACATATTATGATATAGGTGTAAACCATTGATTAAGTTACCAAGATTTCATTATCGATGTTGACCATATACCTAAAAGAAAACAATAACCAGCTTAAAAAAAATTCAGCATGAATCCATATCGTAAAAATGAATCACCAATGTAACTTTGTAATCACTCATGCTAACCTGCAAATACAAATCCCTATACACAAAGCACTATGTTGGGTCTGCATTTCAAGGTTTATGTTTTGAGTTTAGGTTTTACTATCTAGGGTTCAAATTTTTGGTTTTCATTCATTTTTCAATATTTTCACTTTACGATCAACGGTTTAGTGTTTAATACTCAGGGTTTAGTGTTTTTAATTTTCTTTAGTGGATAACATTTCCTCTTTAGAGTTCACTACTTGCCATGTAGGGTTAAAAATTATACACATTTCATTAACAATAAATATTTTCATTATCACTATCATCCTTCCAATTTCAATAATTATGTATATTTCCATGGTTCATGATATGATGTTTAGTATTTAGGTTTTGTTACGTGGATTGTGCACCCATATAATCATCAAATGATCTAGTGCAACATGGGAACATCACAAAGGTGTAGGACCTTAGCTCCTTGGGATGAACATCTGAAGAAGGCTGATATCCTTATAAACTAAGTGCATCTAATATAAGATTAGATTGTGAAAGCTACAGTATTATAAAACAAACTAAACTATCCTACTTTTTTGAGAAAAATTTAGAAGGATAATTGAAGATATACTAAAATAAGGTGATGCACTAATAGTTCAATGAACAAGTAGATTTGTTTCATGTGCACATATTACTTCTACATAATAATACATGACATGCACAACTTCTTATTCCCTTTTTTAGAAAAAAAATGGTTTATATATATAAAAATTAGAGATGATAGAAGGGATTTTCTCTATTCCACAACTGAGATAAATAAGTTTATAAATCAGAACTTGCAATTTAAATAAAGAAAGATATTTAATGTGAAGGTAAGATAAATCATCACATACAAGGAATTTATAGCATTCACAAGTATTGAATGAGTTATTTGAAATATGATACATTAAGTAGTCGAAGGAAACATATTGTTCTTGTATATTACTAAGGCTAAATACTGTATATGAGAACTAAAAAATGGTAGAGCCTCCCTTACAATAAGATCTCAAAGTCTTGTATTACATAATGCATTCTTATATTTTATAGATTAAGAGGGTTGAGAAATTATATCTACTCCCCTTAATCATTGCATGCTAAAAATAGAATGCATTTACAGTTGAGAAATAATATCCCAAAATAATAGCTAAGTGATCATGTAGGTTTTACTGAATCAAACATGCAACTCGAATGGTATTACATCTTAGATACTATGAAAAAATGGCAGCGAAGTTCATTTAGGATTAGTGCCACCCTTTCCTTGATCTAATTCTTCTCCCCCTTCTTCACCAGCTACCTTGTGCTAGTTAAGAAATCATTCGATGATTTCTTGAACTTCTTTTTCCTCTAGTCCACACGTATAGAGATTTAAGAGCTTGACTTATTCATCTTCTCTAATTAGTTTTCCTAGTAACCTTTGTCATCTGACTTATGAATTTGGTTGAGTTGGCTCAAGAATTTTTTTTATAATGTACCAAATTGTGAATATATTCAAGACCAAAGGACTTGGTTAACTCATTATCTTCATTTAGTAGGATCTTGAACTAAGCAAAAATTTGTCCCACCGGGATTACCAAAAATGGTTGTCTTTTGAGGAAAACCAATTCATTTCAAAAAAATTGAAGCAGTTATTTAACCTCATAGAGGTCATTTGAAGGAGGAGGCGCAAACCGAGTTGGTTGGTTAGAAACTTAAGGGAGAGGGGTAATGGTTGGATGATTAGTGGGAAATTCAAGATATAGAGGCATTGGTGGCCTTGGAGCTATTTTTCCAGCGTGTATCAAGTATTTTTTAGCTCGTATAGTAGTATCATAGGCATCCAATAGCGTCCTTCCACCCATTGATTAGATCATGACCTTAACATTATTGTTCAAAGATATTAAGTAGTACAAGAATGTATTGTTCAGGGAAGGCTTGATAAGCCAGTGGAATCCTATTCCATGTCTTTTAGAAACAAAAGTTGAAATATCCCATGAACTTGTGAGGAGATCTCTTTATAGTAGTTAATTATTCTATAAGAGACAAATGGTCACTCTTGTCTTTGAACTGATTACAAGATTTTATCCTAACTCATCCTAGTTGTGTATAGTATCAAGTGGTGAACCATTCAAGTGGTTTCCCCTTAAGATAAGTATTAAGAGGTTGTATGCACAAAGATGGGGGGCCAAAAAGAGGACACAAATCCATTTTTTGACCATTTTGGGCATAACCCGCTTGCATTATGGCTCGGTCACCCTATAGTGTGAAAAGGTAAAATCTAGGTCATGTTATAATGTGATCACATTATGGATCAGTTTTACCAAGACGAAACACGCTTGTGTTATAACGTGCTCGCGTTATGGTTTTCTATGTGTTTTTCCACATTATACCTCCCAAATGGACATATTCTGCATTGGAAACAGGAACGTGAGCGCGTTATAACACGCTCACGTTTCATCCTTTTGGGGTTTGGAATACCCAATCCAAAGGCTTGGATTTCCAAACTAGAGGTTTGGACTGTGTATTGCATGATTAAAACCGTGTTTGACAGAAAAATATGAAAATTTAACATGTGCACCCCAATATATTGTGCATTTAAACATAATATTCAAAAAATATATATAATACGATGTCAAGATTGTTTTTACCTTGATGATGATATAATTCTTTCTAAAATATGATTAGTTTAAGGCTTTCATCGATAATTAATTTTACTAGTGCCTTGTTTTCTTACAAAAACCTATGTATACATTTTGGTGCAAATTTTATGATTTTTTCATCCAAATTAAAAAAATGTGATTTTTTCTAAACTCCATTCTACATGCACTCAAAAAAGAACTAAAAAATGACTTTTTTCTCAAAGTTAAGGGGGTGCACACACAAATATTTCATTTTCAGTATATGTGCACTTTGAAAATTAATAAAAAATTATATATTCATCCAAAAATTATGAAAATTTAGTGGGACCTCGTACATGGCCTTAGCTAAATTTCTACCAAAGGGATTTGAAATTTTTTTTATACTACTCAAAAAATGGGGGGTGCACAGACAATATGTTCTTATCATTTTTACACAAAAATAGACATACTTTGTGTGAGCACAACATTTGAGCCTCTTAATCTCAACCATTTTCAAAAAAATATTATTAGTTTAGAAACTAGATTCTGAGCTCTACATCACTTATTCTCGTCACTTTGTCTAATTTTGAACATCAACATGATAAATTATTCAATGAATTTTAGGTTTCACTAATTATAGGAAAAATGTGTACCTTTTTTACCCCCTTTTGGTCCCCCATCTTTGTGCACTTACCCAAGAAGTTTGACCGCTACATTATCTTCTGTAATGTTGTGAACTAAGAATTTGCTAGCCACATATAGAATGTACTCTACGAGAGTGATGTTGGTCTCACCTATGTATAAAGGTAAAATTTCAAGAGTTGTTGAAGATATAACATCGCGTTAAGCAAGTGCTAGAGCACTGCCACCATTGAAAGTAGGAAAAACAAGGTTCCGCACCGTCATTATAATAATAAGTTGATTTATCTTTGGAGAGGGCAAATATTTCATATGGAGGGGGAAATATTTCATATGGAGGTGTTGAAGGTGCTCTACAAGATGATAATGAAGCTCCACCCTTTCTTCTTCTTTAAGAAGACAAAGATAATTAAATATTTTGTTGGTTTCCTTTCTTTGAAGAATATTTTGTATGAATTATTTGCATAAGTACATGCACTAGATCCTAAAATAAAGAGCTATGGAGTCACCAGGGTACCTCTGATTAATAAGTTTTTTAATAGAAGTACCTGTTATCATTTTTTACCCTCTTGTACAAAAATTGAACAACGCCATATAAGCCATTTTTAGTTGTTGCAGGCATAAAATTGATCAAACAGATAAATCATGTCTTCAGGGGTCATATTGTGTTTTGCTACCTTCCGGTTAGCTAAAGGATCCCTAGAAGGTAAAAAATGAGGACAAGGTCATTTCTTGAGAAGCCAAGATACATGTAGCTAGTTTCAAACTCAAGACAACAGGTGTGTAGAGGTTGGCTCGGTTCCAAGGAGCTTGGTGAAGAAACCAACAAGATAAGTATCACATGTTTTAGCTAAGCACTCAGACATGCGAGCTCAGTAGCATACATGAGGTAGCTCGCTTGATTGTCTAAAACAAAGACCGAGTTGCAAATCAGTAATGAGGCATGGCTCGAGTAGGATGTTAAGGCAATGTTCATGGTCAGGTTGAGTAGAGCTTGGGAAATGTGGAGAGAAGCTCGATGTAGAAGGGTGAGCTTGATTCAAACTCAGCGGCGGGTTCGCAGGGGTAGGACGAGCTCAGTACCGAGCTAATAGGAGAATGATAGACGAAATCAAATCGAGCATGGAGATGATAGGTTCAACAATTATTGGATAACTTGGGTGAGTTCGAGAATGTTCACTACACACACCAAATGGCTTGGTAAAAGAGATCATACGGTTTTCATGGTTTTTAATTGACGGGTTAGGGGTAGCTCATAATTGAGCCCGTGTAGTGAGTTAACTAAAGCATCCCCTTTGAGATTTGTAAGAGGTCTCAGTTTGAACCTTCAGGAGACTCATAGCAGTGTTTGCATGGACAATGGAGTTAAGCTGAAATGTTTGGTACATGAAGGAGCTGAATTGGATATGGCGTGTAGGTAACTTATTCAATTAGACACGACATAGGAAACTCGGGTTTGGGATGAGTTATCAGGCTAAAGTGATTCGCAACTTATGGCTCAACAAACGTTTACACAATGAGTGTGAGCATCTGTGGTCGACTGGTATAGTGTCGAGTGACCTGAAGGTTCGCTACATCAAGCTTGTATGAGGTAAGGTTGAGCACATCGAGTTGTTGAGTTAAACGATCTCTCAGGTGTGCCGAGTTAAGTGACTCATAGGAACTGATTTGCCATCGAGTAGCTATGGAGCATTCAATTTGGCGCATGTAGGAGAGGCTGAGCCTGGTAAGTGAGTTGTGACCAACCCGTTGGGACACGGAAGGTTGAGGCATTAATAACCGATTTACAGAGGTGTTTGGGAAAATGACAAGCTCGACAATGAAATAAATTTAGGGCTCATGGGGAAACTTGTAGTCACACGAAGTATTGGAGCTCACAATTTGTATTGATGCTCATCATGTCATTACAGAGGTAAGAAAATCGGTCATGGGAACATAGTGATTTGCATCAAGCTTAGAGCTCACATTGAATATTTGGGTTAGCTCTGAGAAAATATAGAAGGATCAACATGAGTTAGGAGAGGTTCAGATCGAGCTTAAGAATGATTCAGACTCATTGAGAAATGACAGAATATAATGATGGTCGAGTTGATAGCTAGCGGCTCGGTCATTCAAGATGGAACTTGCAAGGGTCGAAATATGTGAGCTACTTGGGTTGAGCTCGATGGTGCTTGAGTTGCGAAGGAGCCAGACTGCTCTGGTCTGAGAAAACGATTATCTCACCACATCATGCAAGGAGAATATTAGTGAGCCAACATAATGAGTGATCAAAGTGAAAAACAAGTGTGAAGACACTATCCATGACAAACGAGGTAAAAGAACGAGCCAGGTTAGTTGGAGTTCAATTCAGTAAGTGTAAGAGGGCAGTGTATTAGGCTCAAAATCAACGTTGGCTCAGAAAATAAATGAATATATGTCCTGAGTGGAGAGCTCGTTGAGAATTCATCATAGGACCAGGGGCTCGGCATTGAAAGTGGAGCAAGTTGAGCTCGGGAACGAGGCAGGAAAACAAGAAAAGTCTTTGGAGTTTTATTTCAGAAAATTTCTTCAGACAGTTCCCTTTCGGAATTTCAGATTTTTTGGGCCTAAAGATGTCATGAGCATTAGATATTTCTAAAGCCCAAAACTCCGAAACTCTGAATTTTAGAGTTTCAGGTTTTTGGGATTCAGAAGTGTATGGTTTTGGAGTTCGGAGGTAATGTTTTCGGGGATCCGAGCTGCAGAGTGTCGTGGGGAGGTCCGAGTCTATCGCCGAGTCAGGAGGAGGCTCGAGTATGATGTTGAGGAGCCATGGATCGAGTTACATCACACATAAGGGGTTCTCTAATGAATGGATCGGTGACTTGCAGAGTTGGCGCATGTCGAATAACAAAAAATAAAAGCTAATAAGGGACATGAACAACAAATATTAGAATGCGAGAATGGGGACGTCTCTACCAAGTTGATATAGCTCATATTGAAGGATCATGAATGCAAATAGAGGTTGATTTATCATGATAGATATGGCAAGATTATGGCAATTCAGAGCAAGAAAGAGATAATGGTGAGTGATTCGATAAACGAGATGAATCGTGAGGAGGTCAATTAGAGGCTGAGTCAATCAGAAAAGGTTAAGGAACCCGGTGCTTGAGCATAGATAAGAGCTGGTTGGTGCCGAGTTGTGGGGAAAGAGGATTCAAAATCGAACTCACCAGGATCGCTCATGTCACAGTTAGCGGTACGGATGGAACCATGCAAATATGATAAGCTGCAGGTCGGCCAAGTCTGTAAAGAAGGAAGAGGCTCAAACGTGGTGTAAAAAAGATAAATGCATGGTCAGAAGGTAGAGTGGGATAGAGGCGAAGTTGTTGTGTTAGATCAGGAAAAATCGGAAGGGGCTTGGTGAACCAAGATGGTCAGGATCAGGGAGTTTGGTGGATTAGTTTTCACGAGCGAGTCATTGGAATGGTAATGAGTTGAAAACCAATGCTAGTGTACTCAGCAAAACTGGGGGGTCATAGATTATTTGTTCGAACAAAGTTTGCAATGAGTAAAAGTCGAGCCACCTCTACTAAGTCATAGAGAATACTATCTTGCATTGGAGACTTTAAGTTACCAGGCTTAATGTGGGAATTCAAAACGTGAAGATGGTAGGATAACAAACAGGCTGATCAACATTGCAAGAAAGGCATTTTGAAGTCAGTGATTGGGTTTTTTTGCGGTTACAACCATATAAGTAAATGTCTTTGAAACAAAAACAAAAGGATAACAAACTTTCACCGAAGTATTATGGCCCCCTATCAAGTATTGCAGAAGATTGGTATTGTAGCATACAAATTAGAAATTCCACAATCAACCAAAATACATCCAATATTTCATGTTTCTTTCCTGAAGATCAAAGCCATGATGGAGTGGAAGGTTCCAAAAACCCTAAAAAATCTACGAGGATTTTTGGGGTTTACAGGTTATTACTGAAGATTCGTAAGGAATTATGGAAGAATATCTGCACCTCTCACAGCTTTATTAAAGAATGACTCCTTCCATTGGAGTGAGGATGCAACCAAAGCATTTGAGCAACTAAAGGAGGTCATGTGTACCACTCCAGTCCTGGCTACTCTATATTTTTCTAGAACATTCATTGTTGAATGTGATGCATCAAGGGTGGGTATGGGGGCAGTTCTCATGCAATAAGGTCATTCTATTTCCTTTTTGAGCTATCAATTCAAAGGTAAGAATATTTCCAATCTGACTTATGAGAAGGAAATGCTAGCCATACTTCATGCAGTAAAGCAATGGAGACCATATCTCATAGGGAGACACTTTAAAGTGAAGACGGATCATGATAGTTTGAAATACTTCTTAGAGCAGTGCTTATCATTTGAAAAACAACAAAAATGGCTCTCTAAGATGTTGGGATATGATTTTATATTATCTATAAGAAAGGGAAGGAGAATGTAGTTGTGGATGCTCTTTCATGGAAAGATGAATCAACTGCAGCCTTGTTATGTGCCATATCCATATTACAGGAAGATTGGATAGATGAGGCAAGGTCCGAATGGAGAAATGACCCAACCACACAAAACCTCATTCATCATCTCCAGAATGATCCAAGCATGTCTGAAAAATTTGTATTGAAAGGGGATGCTTTATGGTATAAAGATATATTATACCTATGTAAGAACTCCACTCTTAAAAATAGGATTCTATCTGAGCTTCACTCTTCTCCAGTAGGGGGGCACTGTGGATTCTTGAAGACTTATCATTGAGTCAAACAAGATTTATTTTGGGAAGGTCTCAAAGGGGATGTCCAAAAATTTGTGGCAGAATGCATGGTTTGTCACCAAAATAAGGGTGAAACAGTTCGATCCCTAGGTCTTCTACAACATCTATCTATTCCTAGCCAGTGGTGGGAAGAGGTTTCCATGGATTTTATCACAGGATTTCCTAGATCTGAAAGAAAAAATGTCATCATGGTTATGGTGGATATACTCACCAAATATGCTCATTTTTTTGCCCCTTGGCACACCCATTTGCTGCAAGCACAGTAGCAACAACATTCATGGACACAATTCAGAAGCTTCAGGGAACACCGAAGATTATAGTAAGTGATCAAGACCCTATATTTACTAGTAATTTTTGGACTGATTTATTCTCATCTTTGGGTACTCAGTTAGATCGTAGCTCTTCTTATCATCCCTAGTCTGATGGGTAAATAGAAGCTGTAAATAAGTGTTTAGAGGGATATCTCTGTTGCTTTACATCAGATAAACAAGCAAGATGGGTCCAATGGTTGCCACTTGTAGAATGGTGGTATAACACTTCCTTCCATACTTCATCTAAAATGTCTCCTTTTTTGGCACTCTATGGGTACCATCCACCATCCATCACATCATCATTGAGAGCACAACCGCGGGTTAGAGAAGTAGAAGAACACATTCAGTATCAACAAGAGGTCCTCTCTAGTCTTAAGGAGAACTTGGTCATGGCACAAAACCACATGACACAACAGGCTGATCAACATCACACAGAAAGGCATTTTGAAGTCGGTGATTGGGTTTTTGTGCGGTTACAACCATATACACAAATGTCTTTGAAACAACAACAAAAGGATAACAAACTTTCACCGAAGTATTATGGCCCCCTATCAAGTATTGCAGAAGATTGGTACAGTAGCATACAAATTAGAACTTCCACAATCAACCAAAATACATCCAATCTTTCATGTTTCTTTCCTGAAGAAAGTAATTGGATAGAGAGTATCAGCCCAAACAGTGTTACCTGAGCTCGATGAGGAGGGGAGAGTCATCTTGGAACCTGAATGCATCCTTCAAACACACTCTAAAGATTGAGGACGTGGGTTATTACTGAGTACCTGATCAAGTGGAAGAATATGGACAGTGAAGATGCAACATGGGAAGATGAAGCATTCATGTAGCATAATCCGAAAATTTCCAACACTGGGGACAATATTGCTTTGAAATGGAGGGGAATGCTACTCCCTTGATTTAGTGTCATATATAGATATATGTGTGGCTGACATGTGGCTAACATAATATATTATCTTGTCAAATATAATTTATTTAAGCTTATGTATGCTTAGTAGGTCAACCTAGGAGGTTTACATAACATAGTAGGGTATATATATGACTTATTAATTCATACACGACCATCCTATTGAAAACTTGAGTCTTATTGTATGGTTTGGAGGTTGTCCCCTTGAAGTGGATAACTTATTGTTCTTGCATATTGTGATCTTTTCTCTTTATTTTGGTGTTCTATTATGGTTGATATTCAAATCTAGATAAGTGATATCATTACTTCTTCAAGGATTGATATTGCATTTTGTAGTCCTTCTCTTAAATACTTATGTGATCTCCTGATAACCAAAGATGGAGAGATGAGGTCGTTCTAAAGAGTGGGATAATCGTGATGGGATAATCCTGATCCTATATTTGACTTGTGTGAAATGTTTGCCTATCTAATTTAGCCTAAGTTGACCTAGGAAACTTCTACATTTGAAAAATTATTGTTTGGGTTAGCCTAGAATATTTATAGAATTGTTGGGGGTTTCTACACCATCTTAGTTTAGGAATCGATATGAAAATGGAAAAAAAATGACCAGAAGTTTGAGGATGCAATTTTTATATATCGTGAGGATTCTTGATGAGACAAATATGAGACAAAAGTGTGACCTAGAGGCTATGGAGTACTAAATTGAGTGAGATGCATGTAAGAGTAATTTAATTATTTGTATTTATGGGAATACACTAGAGTAAATTCCAAATGATTATTGTCAAGTGCCATTGGTCTTAGGGTATTATACATAGATATGGTATTTTCAAGGTAAATAGGGAATCTGTGAAACTCAAGTTCATTAGTGTACTTTATCTAAAATGTTGTGTTTGGAAAGTTATTATTTGGATAGTAAAAATGACCTTTTGGGTGAATTTTTTTAATAATTAGATTTTCTAACCTTTAGTTTATCTAAAATGTTGTGTTTGGAAAGTGTATTATTTGGATTGTAAAAATGACCTTTTGGGTGAATTTTTTTAATAATTAGATTTTCTAACCTTTATTTTCTGGATTTTTTATTTTACAAAAAAAGAGTTTCCCAAACCTTATCACACTCAGCACCTCAATCAATGTAAGAATTAAATACTATATTTTAATCTCTAAATTATTGAAAAGTGCTTTTTGGCTTGAGGTGAAACTAAAATATACATGACTTCCTTAATTTTACAACTTCAATAAATGTCTCTTGATTTTCGACCCTCTTTTCATAGATGCACTAATGTAGTTATGTATTTATAGAATTCTTGAATTCAAATTAGGACTCTATTTTTGCACATACCAACCAACAATGTGGGGAAAAATTAAAAAATGTCAAAATCATAGGGACTTGAAATAGGGGTTAAAAGAGACCATAAAAAGCTAACTAGAACCGTAGTAATACAACTTTGGTGAACCAAAACCATAATGTTATTATTTTTGCAAAAGCAAAAAATGGTAAACCAATAATAGAGAGAAACTAAGGAGAAGAAAATGGGGAAAAAGGCAATAATAGAGAGAAACTGAGAAGAGAAAAACAAGATGAACATGAAATAATATAGGAAAACACTTTGAAATTCAAACAAACGTAAGAAACAAATAAGCCAACAAGAGCTTATTCTAGACTGACAGTCAATAAGAACACAAATACACTAACACTATAGAAAATAAATAGTCTCGTGCCATAATTAGGTGTCTACAATAACATAAAACTTATAAAAATGTGTCATATTAAATAGGTGGCTCCATAGACCATGTTCATAAGAATTTCAACAAAATAAACACGATGGAATTTATCATGTAACATTTCTTATAATTAGAGTATTGGATCTAGTCAATTCATATGGTATATTAAGGAAAAATTTAGTGGAAAATATTCATAATTTGGCTATTTATGTATATTTTGAAAGTCCCATTTGGCTATTTGGACATCATATGCCCACCCAAGATTCATTCTCATTACATTTATACATTTTTAAAGATCACTCAATTTGCCCACTCAAATAGCCAGAATGATTTCGAGGTATCAATTTTTTGTTAATGGATCGCCTTCTATTTCCCATCGTATAGCCAAATCTGGTATCAATATTTTTTTAATGGATCGCCTGGTGAGGATTTCAAAACATGTTTAGATAGCTATGAATTATATTAGCCCTTAGATACTAATCACTAACATTTTAGAGGGAAAATTTTAAATTTGATTAAATTCGCCACTTATATATGTATGTGTGTGTGTGCGTGCGCGTGTGCGTGTGTATATGTATATGTGTGCACATGTGCATGCGCGGGGCACACGCGCGCGTGTGCATCTGTGCGTGCGTGCGTGTGTGTTGATATGAAAAATATGTTGGAAGCACCAATTCAAGTAACAATCTATTCAATTAAAGGATTATCTAAGCTTAAAATTAGAATAGGGATTCTATGATATGTGATAGGATTTAATTAAGGAATTCCTCCGTACAATTTAAGCCATAAAAACTTATTGATTGCACCATTGGTTTGAGCATTGGTTCAGACTAGCAGTCATTATGTCAAGCCTTAACAAATTGGAAGATCTTATAAGGCTCAATTTTGATCCTCTGGGCTATCATCCCATCACATTTCCTCGAGGAGTTTGAAGATCATATGCAGGGATAATAGCCTTAACAATGAAGATATTTGTAATTTTTCCTCTGGGACTCCCACAATTCCCGAGGAGTGAAGATCATATGCGTAGAAAAAGTGGAGTGGAGGAAAGGCTTAGCAGTACACCTTTTGGAAAAGCGTTGAAAAGTTTCTGAGTAAAGGAAGACTAGGGTAACAATCTCTCGATCCAAAATAGCATCATGACACATTACAAGAGATTGAAAGATGAGATATAATTTTGATATGATTTGCGAAGAAGGCTTAAGAGATCACGAGTCTACTCGAAATTACTTGAAATGATTACAGGTGGCCAATGGATCAACGATCAAGGTTTAATCTTGGAAGTATTGGGGAAAATGGGTCTAGGTTTCATAGCTCAACAACTTTTGTTGTTTAAATAACGCATATAATGCACTTCATACCATAAATAGAATAGAAAAATGAAATATAACCTAAAGAGAACATTTCATATTCGCCATAATATTTATATTCATGATTAGAAAATAATGTAAGATTCATTTAGCATAATTGTGAAGGCCATAACTTTAATGATTTTTCAATTTTCTCCATAGTCATGTGAAATTTTCCATTTTTGTAAGAATCATTTACATAATTTGCAACCATGATTTTTTCAATTTTCTCCATAGTCCATGCGATAGCCATAAGAATCGTCATCTCTTTACCTTTAGAAAGATTTTCCACCCTTTCTATAAGTTTTTTCTTCCATGGGTGAACCTTAAGATTTTCAACACATAAAATACATGGAGAGAATAATATGAAACCAATATAAAATGAAGATAGGCAAAAACATATTTGATTCAAACCTATTTATCTATTTTGGGGCTCCAAGAGCGTTGCTTGATTTTCCAAATTTCAAAATGAGTTGCTAGGAAACGGTTCTCATTCCTTGGAACCCCAATATGACCACAACACCTTACAAAAAACAAAAAACATGGAGGGAGTTAAGGGGTCATATGTTATACATCCATATGATTAGGCCTCAAGGATTTTGAATAATTTGGTAAACACCACACCAATTATAATGTAGTTCAACATGTATGCCATTTTAATGCAAGTTTCCCACCTCTTTTCACAATCGATGACCTAATACATGCAACAATAAATGTTATATGTTCTTCTCTAAATGTTCTAAATCTAGTTTTTGACTCATGGATGCAATTGAAATATATGATTTTACTTTAATAAATGTCTCTTGATTCTCTATTTGGTTATATGCCCTTTTGTCCTAAATACATTATTACAATTTTGTATTTATAAACTTCTTGAATTCAAATTATGACTATGTGAAGTCTTAGTCTGATATATGTACAATCTGTGTGAATCACTCTCTTTGAGTGTAGAGATGTGCTCTTCTATTTTGAGTCTCTGACTCATGCACTCTTGTGACTTGTCTATTAAGCGTGATCTAAAGCCATGCATTGACCACTACCACTCGTTAGATTCCATGGTTTGAACCTTGAACACCTTTGGTTGAAAATTCACGTGTTTAAGTGGTTTGTGTAAGAGGTAAATAAATATTTTGTTGTACATAAGCTTAAGATATTTTTATTGATATGAATGGTGATTTAGAATTATATTTCTTAAAAAAAATATTTCAAGTTTTAATATTTTTGGAATTACATTAATATTTTTCCACTTTATTCTTAATATTTTTCCACTTTAAATTCAAATAAGAAAATAGAATTGTGCTGGGAACCATGAATTTCTAAAAATGTAAACATTCACTACACTACAAATTCTCCAAAAGAGAATATTATCAATGATTTTTTCAATACCGCATATACCTTATACTATCATATTCCTTTGATTTTGAATTGCCTAATAAAATTTGGTTGTATGTAATCTATACTAAATATTAAAATAGTCTTATAAACATTATAACAAAATTGCTCATCTATCTATATGATACTATATTTTGGGCCAATTTCTTTGAGCTATGCGACATTAATTTATTATCCTGCTGAAGGCATGGATATTGTCTTCACTTTACCAATTAAACATTTGCATTGTTTTTAATCGGATTGTGACATGTGTATTTAAATGGGGCTGGACTATAGTTTTAGGTTTTGATTTTTTTATTCTGGCAACAATTTATTGGTCATTGGCCTTTATGTGCACTGTTGAGTGAAAAAAACGTAGCAGTGTGTGAAACATTAATGCATTGACTATGATGTACAAATTAGGTCGGTTTTGATAGTTTTGAGTGGCTCGAGGGAAAACTTGTTTGTTTTCTTTCACGTTGTTTATTTTCTCATTTTCATCTGCCCACCAGGAGGTGAAGGACTCTGAAGAGCACGGTAAATTTTCATGGCAATGCAATTTAAGTTCTGTGTTTTTTGTTTATGTTAATTTTCCTGTGTTTCTCTGTGTTTATGTTTCTTGTGATTTGAAGTTGCGTCTAATCCCATGGCCAAGTGCATTTTTATCTGTACTCATACAGACCCTGTACTCTACGTCTATCGCATGAACATGTAATCGTCAGTGATGAAGAAATCTGGTCTTAAAAATCGTACAGAAGAAGAAGATACTGATAGTATATATTTTTTCATACGATATTTGTTTGTTTAGTTTTATCAAAGGTATCTTAACAAGATCAGTTGACAAGATCTGTGTGAGTTGCAGTCCAAACCCCTGTCACCAGCTGTAGTTTGTTGCCCGTTTCGAAGCTTTTGTCCAATGTCATGAGCTTATTGCTCTCTTTTCGTGGCTTTGTGATTTTCTCAAACGAACTGAAAATGGTGTTTTACTTACACAAACAAAGATCAGTTGAATATCTTTTATGTGTCTTTACTCTCGGGGCCTACAAAATGCCTTAAAAGCCCAAATATATTTGTGACCCAAAAAGCCACAAAACTATCCCCTGAATAGAAAATAATATACTGACACCCATGGATTTTTCTAAGAACACATAAAACATAACAAAGACATTAGAATGAATAGAATAAAATAGTGTGCAGACTTATTTTCCACCTGGTATTAGGGGCTAGGCCAAAATAATTTCATTCTCTAGCATAAAAAAATGTTGTTTCTGATTGTATACAGCATGCGTGAATTGATTTAAACTGATATTCTGATCTGTTATTCAATCAAAACAGCAATTACTCAGTGCATGCTAATAAATGAATGTGCCTGTTTCTACCAACCTTCATGTATTTTATAGTTTATATTTTATATTCATCTGGTTCAGTCACTTGCTTTCCTTCATGTATTTTATAGTTTATATTTTATATTCATCTAGTTCAATCACTTGCTTTGTAATAATTGACATCAACTCGCCAGTCTGTACTTCTCGATGTCAACCTATACACTAAATATTTTGAGACATGTCCATGTTCCATTTTTCTTTTCCTTATGCCTTTATGTGCTCTGTTCCAAAGTTCCCATTTTGGCAGAGGCTTGGAAAATGGTCATAAATGTTGTGCAGTTTGGCTTTAAAACCTGCCAATTGCATTTGCTTAAATGTGTTTCACAAATTTCATAAATATGTTTTGAAGGTGCAATCTCTTGGTATGTGTCACTCTTACCATGCTTTCCATTAATGACTTCTTTGAAAGTAGACCATAGAAGAAGGCATCTTCAGTATCCAGTTTCAGTATTCATTTTGTTTATTCTGATTCAAAGCACCTGTGTTATGTACACTGCAAATCTTTGCAGCACCGTTCTCACAGTAGACGATGGTTGCCACTTTGTTTTTCCTAGCTCTTTATCTTTTATTTTGAGTAGTTATTGTATTGATTAACACTGTGTAATTTCCACACAAAGAAACAGTCAAAGAGACAAATCTTACTCAGAGACAATAACTGCTCCAAGTAAAAGATAAAGAGTAGGAAAAAACGAAATGGTGGCCACCGTCTACTGCAAGAATGGTGTTGCACATGTTGAAGTGTGCGTAGCAGAGGTGCTCAAAAGCAAAATACACAAAATCAATACTATAACTGCATACTGAAGATGCCTTCTCCATGGTCTAGTTTCAAAAAAGTCATTAATGGAAAAGCATGGTTGGACAAAAAATAAACTGGCCAGGTTTATAATTAAATACAAGTAGGGCGCAAGTGTAACGAAGCCGTCTTTAGTCAGCACCAGAGACATATGCCAAGAGATGTACCTTCTAACATATTTATGAAATTTTTGAACCATGTCTGAATGAATATGTTTGTGGGTAAGCAGCATACTCATTACAAACCTTGTCACAATCATAAAGACTTTTACAAGTATCTAAAATGTTGTAACAGTTTTATATTCATTCATTCAATCAATCTTAAGCTTATAGTGAATGCACTATAAATAAAATATATACTGAAGCGAATCAAGAACAACAAGCAAGGAAAAATTGTGTGCATCAAGTTAACGATGTCATTTTGATTGCCACAATTCCGAGACAAGGTCAAACTGCGTTTGCTCAAGAAACTTCAAACACATTTAAGGAAATGTAATTGGCAGGTTTAAAGGCAGAAAAATAACATTTCTTGAATGTCGTGGATGAGAATTCCCTGCTTCATATGTATACTGCATATGGAAGCATAGTGAAGGTACGTCATGGCTACCACTTTGTTTTTCCTGATCTTTATGTAAAATATATCGAGCGCAGAACTTGAAAATGATTTGCTGCTGTCAAAGCTGCTATTCCTGCTGTAACAAAATGAGTCTCTAAGAAACATATGTCATATTTGAGCTACATGTCAATGCAAATCTTAAGCTTATAAAAAAACATGTTCTTCACCTCGGATTACTTCGCTTTCAACTATCAAAGCAGAACTTGTGCACATCAGTGCAAGACAATATCTGGATAAAGAATCAGCTTTCAGCCAACAAGTTATTTGATAAAATTCACACTGGATATATTCTATCATTTAGATCGAATAGTTCACAAGCATGCTTCACTAAATGCTGTCCACATATGGCACACATATGAACCACGTCAATTCTCAATTTCCTTAAATGTGTTTCCCAGTTTTATATTCATTCGTTCAAGCAATCTTAAGATTATCGCCTGAATGCACTATCAATAAATATGGCGATGCAAATGAAATCAAGTAACAGACAAGCAAGGAAAAACTGTGCACATCAAGTTAACATTTGAGGATCCTATGATTCTGCCTCAATTCACACAGACAATTTGTTTCTTCACTGCTTTTTGCTGCATGAAACCCTCTAATACATTTATTTAATTAAATGCAATTGGCAGGTCTTAAAGATAGCAGTATTCATTCAGACATGGTTCTTGAAATGCATGCATAGAGAAGCTTCGCCTACTTCATATGTAGTGCCTTGCATATGGAATTTGCATTGTGAAGGTACCTGGTCACTGTTTGATAAAATGTAAATATGTCTTACCGCGAACTGAAAATGATTTGCTGCATTAAAGTGATTCTTCTAACGAAACTGAGACCATGAAGAAGGCATCTTCAGTATTTGAGCTAGTTTTAGTCAATCTGATTCTTGTACATCATGGCTACCACTTTGTTTTTCCTCAGCTACTTTATCTTTTATTTATGAGTAGTTCTTGTGCACATGAGGTGCAAACACTATTGTCAAAGAATCACTTTAAGCTGCAAGTTCCACTTTGCAGTTCTCACTGAGAAAGATTGTACTTTTTCACTCTTTTCTTTGCATCGAACTTTGACTACTGCTTGCATCAATAGAATAACTACTCAACATATGAACCACAGAACAAACACAAAATCCTTAAGACTGTGATCTGAGATACTGAAGAGCTAAGCCAGCTTTCTCCTTTCCTTCAAATTCATGGTTGTCTTGCTATCATATAGATCCAATCGTACAAGATGCCCATTAAATGTTGTGTTGTTTGGCATTTAAGGAGCCTGCCATATTCTGTCATCTTTCACTTAAAATGTGTAACAGTTCTTATCATTCATTCTGTTCAATCAATCTTTAGCTTATGAGTGAATGCACTATAAATAAATAGGGCATACTTAGACAGCGAATTCAAGAACAGAGCAAGGTTCAGAAATTGTGCGCATCAGAGTTAAGCGATCGTCATTTTGATTGCCACTGCTTGAATTCCATTGTACAACCTGGTCAAACTTTACGTTTGTCTCAAGCATGCTTTCAATTAATGACATTCTAAGGAAAGTAGACAATTGAAGCAGGCATCTTAAGTAGGCGGAAAAAGTAACGATTTCTGTGACATGTCATGGATGAGAACTTCCCTGTTTTTCATGCTGTATATCTTTTATATGGAAGCATAGTGAAGGTACATGACCATGTATTGATAAACACTGTCAAAGCTGCTATTCTTGCTGTTCCGCTTTTGTCTCTGAGCAATGATTTTTCTGCTTAAAGTGATTCTTTGCATCAAAATTTGACACTGTTGATCAGTAGAATAACTACTCATCATATTTGAGCTACTTTCAAAATCAAGACTGGATATGCTTACTGAAGAGCTAAGCCAACATTTCTTCACCTCAGATACTTCATGCTTGTCTTCTATCAATATAGATCTTGTGCACATGAGGCTGCAAACAATATTGTGTAAAAGAAATGGCTTTAAACCTAGCAAGTTATTTGCAGTCTCACATTGGATATATTTCACAAATTTCATCAAATATCTTTGCACATATCGCATCACATGGTATGTGTCAGTCTTACCACGGAATTGATCAATGACTTCCTTGAAATGTGTTCCATGGAGTTGACATCTTCAGCAAGCCAGTTTTACTATTCACCTTGTTTATTCTGATTCAGAGCACCTGTGCTATGTACACTGGCAATGTTTGTAGCACCGTTCTCGCTGTAGTATGATGGCTATCACTTTGTTTTACCTGCTCTTTGTCTTTTATTTCGAGTAGTTATTGTATTCAGTTAACATTGTGAAAGTTACACACAGAGAAAGAGTCAAAGAGACAAAACTTGGTCAGAGACAATAACTACTCCAACTAAAAGATAAAGAGAAGGAAAAAACAAAGTGGTGGCCACCACCTATTGCAAGAATGGTGCTGCACACATTACAGTGTGCATAACACAGATGCTCAGAGGTAGAATAGACAAAATCAATACTAAAACTGGATACTGAAAATGCCTTCTCCATGGTCTAGTTTCAAAAAAGTCATTAATGGAAAGCATGGTTAGACAAAAAATAAAACTGACCAAGTGTTATAATTAAATACAAATAGGGTGCTTACTGTGACGAAGCCTCTTTAGTCAGCACCAAAGACATGTGCCAAAAGATGTAGCTTCAAACATATTTATGAAATATTTGAACCATGTCTGAATGAATACATTGTCTAAGATGTCCTTTTCAATTAAATAAATTATCAGCAATTACCATCGATTTTTGCTTCGTAGTGCTCTCCTCAACACTGTGCTTGGTCAATTTTCCATAGATGCAAGATTTGTAACCTGTTACTTAATATATGAACTAGGCAATATGATATCTTTGAGAAACAAGGGATACAGTTTTAAATCATTTATCGGTCATCGTCTATTAGCACGAACCTGTTGTAGGCAAGCAACATACTCATTACAAACCTCATCACAGTCACAAAGACTATTATAAATATCTGAGATGTCATAACAGTTTTATATTCATTTTTTCAATCAATCTTAAGCTTATAGTGAATGCAGTATAAATAAATATATACTGAAGCAAATCAAGAACAACAAGCAAGGAAAAACTGTGTGCATCAAGTTAACAATGATTATGCTTCCACATATGGCACACATGTGAACCACGGAATTCTCAATTTCCTTAGATGTCTTCCGAGTTGCTTCAGCAAACCCGCTTTGACCTTGTCTTCCTGCCATGCTAATGAAAATGACATCGTAAAGACCGTTAAACCGGCAATCATTTGCATTTGAGCAGGCTATATTTTGTCTCTTTCACACAAAATTTGTTTCTTTTACTCTTTCTATGCATGAAACCCTCTGATAAATTATTTAATTAAGAAGGCCATCTTATACAGCGTATTCATTCACACATGGTTCAGAAACGCTGCCTAGAGAAGCTTTGCCACACTAGTGCACTACTTGTATTTGATTGTACACCTGGTCACTTTATTTTTGTCTTACCATGCTTTCCATTGATGACTTCTTTGAAACTAGACCATGAAGAAGCCATCTTCAGTATCCAATTTTAGTATTGATTTTGTACATCATGGCTACCACTTTGTTTTTCCTGCTCTTTATCTTTTATTTTGAGTAGTTCTTGTATTGATTAACAATGTCAAAATTGCTTTTCCTGGTATTCCACTTTTGTCTCTGAGCAAGATTTGTCTATTTCACTCTTTCTCTGTGTGGAACTTTCACAATGTTAATGAATACAATAACTACTCAAAATAAAAGATAAAGAGCAGGTAAAACAAAGTGACAGCCATCATCTACAGCGAGAACGGTGCTGCAAACATTGCAGTGTACATAGCACAGGTGCTCTGAATCAGAATAAACAAAATCAATACTGAAACTGGATAGTGAAGATGTCTTCTCCATGGTCTAGTTTCAAAGAATTCATTAATCAAAAGCATGGTAATACTGACACATACCAAGAGATGCGCCTTCAAACATATTTATGAAATTTGTGAAACACATTTAAGGAGATGCAATTGGCAGGTTTAAAGCCAAACAACACAACATTTATGAGCATCTTGTGCATTGGATCTATATGATAGAAGACAACCATGAATTTTTCCAACTTCTGTCACTTAACATTTGCATTCTATTCATTTGGACACCACTACAACACTTTTTTTTGCTCTTTATGCACTCTATACTCGATAAAATTCAATTTTCTTCTACCTCGTTGCAAGATACAAGTTACTTTTCAAGGTTATTACAGTCTCTTATTTCACTTTCTCTCCTCACCGAAATACAATCTACGCATACTCATTTGAAACCTTCTAAGAGTCAAAAAGCCTCTTATAAATATCTAAAATAAGACTGACCGAACAAATGAACACTTGCTTAAACATTCTTGTTGCATTGCATGATCAGTTAATTCACATCGTGAATGTTTTCTGGCTGACTCCAATCACTTGTCAAAATGGCTCTAGAACATTTTAGCATATGTGCAACTTTTTTAGCTTGTGCTGAGGCCATTCTTGCATTTAGCCTTAACTGAATGAATAGACAGATCTGTTACGCCCTCTGAAATCAGTTTTCCAAAAATGGGCATCTGCAAAAAACCATTTCTGCTTAACTAATTTGATGGTATGCTCCAAAGCACATGCCTTACAACATTTTCAAATGAAAGCTTCTGAGTCCTTTGCTTTCCGCATTTGAATATGCTGTTATAACTATTGTAATTTCTCCTTCCTATTTTCAACGCTCAGCTGAGTTTATTGAAATCCATGTTTTCCCCGCATTGCTTATGTATTTCCGTGAAGCACAATATAGATTTTGTTGATTCTACATGACTCCTACTATAAATGACTGCTTTTTCTTGTGTATTTCATTGCGCAACTTGCTTTATTGTATCTACAAAGATTCTTTTCCTCTGTACTTTGGTTTGCAATACTGACTAAATGCATAACATCTATTGTGTACATTTCAGATTCGTGACGAAAGCAAAATCAGAGAACCAAAGACATTTCATTGCTACTTGTTTGAATTGCTCATGCTCCATTGCAAAAGGTATAAACATTACTCTTCTTTTCTATATTCTGTTCAGGAAAGCTTTTTTTTAAAGAGAAAAAGAACAAACCAAATGCAAAAGAACATCCATGGCTACCACAATTGTTGATGTTGAGCAATATACATTGTCAAACCGCGTCATAGAAAGCATAGACAATGTCTTGCATAGGTTCAACCTTTTCCGAGACTATGCTTTCAAATATGGAGTCGGCGACTACTTGTTTGATTCCTTTGCAGTACTGCTCCATTTTCGATACACATCGCTTGAACTTAGAAGCGGTGCCATTGAACACTTCCAAACTTTGCTCTCTGTCTCCGATCCTGTAGCGTTGGCTTCTCTACAGTTAGAACTAGATCCTCAAAGCCTTTTTCTTATGCACGGTGTTCATAGCTGGGAAACATATTTACATCGCATGAAACTATCTGCAGTGTACTCACCCGAAGCTATCGAACAAGGCCTATGGGGTGACATCTTTTGCATAAAATGGCTTTCCAAATGGCTGAACTTGCCAATATGGGTTTGGTTTGCAACAAGAGGCAGAAATTATCTTCAATTCATTCCAGATAGTCACATACTACCATATTGTATTCTCTTCCATGATTCCAACCCTCTTAGTGGGCATTATGAACCCTTATTCTGGAAAAAATATGCGCCTTTCCCTGAACCAACAAACAATGCTCATCTATTGTCCCTTCAAAATTCTGTAGAAATGCTTTGGAGGGGTTTATCCAATCAACTACAACAACTATGCCTTGTTAGGCTAGAAACAAGTGACAGTATCAATGCTGATAGCCTTTTCACTTCTATTTGCCGCATTCACAACAATGAATTCGACCCTCGCTGCCTGCGCAGGTATGCTGCTCAGGATTTTTGTAGTTCTATTCTTCGACAAGACCATACAATTCTTGACTTTCTCCATACCTGGCTTCACCAGAACCCCATAACAAACATACCGCACATTGGCACGTGGCAAGGCCTTGTGATAAACATAGCCACTTTCCATGACCACAACAATATACACACAGACGACTTCATTATCCATTGGTTATGCCTACTTTTTGAAATAAATATTCAATTGTGGGACTCACATCCTTTCCAAGTTTTTAAGATTTATTCTGGCAATGCACGACTTGGAAAAGCATACAATCTCATACGATTTTCGCTTCCCGAACCACATTTTCATTATGAACTATTGGCTACAAACTCTCGCTATGTTCCGATACTCGGTGCCATATATACATCTGAATATATAGTTGTCCAAATGCATACAGAAATTCAAAGCATAACTTCACAAACATATGTACAAACCACTATGCACAACCAAAATGAGGAACCATTGAAATTTTCTCTTCACTCAATAAAAAAACATATACGGAAACAGACACATAACAGAGCTATAACAGATTCCAATGTTATACATTCCCTGCTACTCAAAGGCCATTCATGTGCCAATTTCTTCAATGCCAAAACAGCTCTCATGTCCACATCGCTTAAGAACTGCAACAGATGACGTTGTCTCCACTGAAACAGTCAACCGGAAAGCAAAAGACTCTTTGCAACTGCAAATGTCAACCGCCATAAAACAATGCAATTCGGCAATGCCAAAATTGTCCCTGTGAAAGCTAAAAACAACTATGCGTAAACATACACAACAAACAAGCAACTCTGCACGATCCATTGCCCGTTTTCATGCCCGAACAAAAGACACACCAATCCATACATGCGGAATTTGTAACCAACTCCACTTCAAGCACAATCTGATGTATTTTACAAATTCAACAAAAAAAACATATGCTCAACTGACATCAACAAAAACAATGCCGAAATCCAATACAATTTGTCGACCATGCTCAACAAGCTTGTTAAATGCCAAGTTACCAAGATTGACATGCCCTCAACGAATTGAACTAATTCCAATGCTTCCAACAGTTGCAATGCTTTCTGACCTTGAAGAGAGACTCGTGTCTCTTCGACTTGCATTTGGTCAGATACGATGCCAGAGCCATAAACGTCCTCAATACACGTTAAAGGGAGAAATAATAAATGTTCCAACAAATATTGACATAATCCAACAAGCATTGCCAAGATACCCAGAAGAAACAAAAACAATTGTTGTGGCGCTTAAACGACGCCTTGAATACACAAAAGCATATCATTCAGGAAATGTGCGCCCCATAATCACTATGGCAGCTCTTAAACAATTATGTGCAACAACATTATATCTTATGCATGAAATCAAACTAAACCATGACTGGGATCAAACACTCTCTGCAACACTCAACTTTGAAACAATTAACAATGAAGAACACAAACATATCCCCTCCGAAAATAACTCATCTGATGATGACATCGATAATGACAATGCGCATGACACACTAATTCATGGTTTCACTGACTCCTCAACTATCCACTACCTTAAAGACAAGATCATAAATGTTGCTCCTTCAGAAGGCTTTACACCATTGGGTATTTTTCAAGACAAATTCTCAGAAGAGATGAATTTCCCAACTTTGTTTTTTGGGCAACCTCACAATGAAACAACAACAAAAACAATCCCATATCAAAAAATAGCGCAATGGGAGTTAATGCACTCAGATCGTAGATTTTCTTATCACATAACAAATATATTTTTCAAAGCAATAAAAATACTAATTGACCAAGTGGGTCGTTCAATATGGCTTAGAATCAGAAAGGGCCAATTAAAAGGTCGAACACTATTTGCCAAAGATGTCAAATACAAACCGAATCTAGAAAACATCTTAAGATCTGATATCGGATACATCGATTTCAAAAAAATACGCATTTCCCCGGACTATATGCAACAAACAAGGAAAAACCTTTTTGCAATGATTCGACAACTCGGCCCGCCTACTTTCTTTGCAACATTCTCGAGTGCAGAGCATTGTTGGCAGCCACTAACCGAGGCCCTCAATAATTTATACACCCAATATCAGAACAATGTCCCTTTACAAAAGCCAACACGTTCAGATTACAACAACTCTAACTTTTTTGTTAAAAACGATCCCGTTACATGCACTCGTTACTATAAACATAGACTCTATGCATTGAGACAATTACTTTGCAAAGACAAATCCTTCTTTGGCCATATAGAAGATTTCTTTTGGGTCACAGAATTCCAAAATAGGGGAAATGCTCATAGCCATTGGCTAATCTGGACAAAAAATGCACCAGTCTTTGGAAACGATGCCAATGACATTATAGAGTCGTACGTTGATCAATACATTACATGTGACACTAGTTCGTTCCCTCAACATATCGCTCAATTGCAATGCCATCACCACACACAAAGCTACAGAAAAAAACAATCCAAGTGCAGATACAATTTCCCCCAGCCTCCAATGACCTGTACAAAAATACTTGAACCTGCAGAACAACCGACAAAATCTGCTATTGCAATTGCACATTCCATTTTCTCTGTTCTAGAGAGCAAACGATACGATACTTGCATCACACATGAAATGTTCCTCCGTGAACTAGGTCTTGACGAAATAACATACATACAAGCAATACAATCAACACTCAAACAACCAACATTGCTCCTCAAAAGAAAACCAGCTCAAGCATGGAATAATAGCTTTTCTAAGAAAATGCCCATGGTTTGGCAAGCAAATACCGATGCTCAATATGTGCTAAATGCTTATGCAGCGGCAACATATTGCTGCTCCTACATGACCAAGATTGATCGAACAATGACAAAAGCATTCGCTAGAATTCACGCTGAGCACCAAAAGATGCATCTCGATGCTATTCAGATGATACAAAGCCTAGGAAATGCAATGCTAAATACCCACCAAATGTCTGCACAACAAGCAGTCCACATAGTTCTTTCCATCCCTTTAAACAATACATCACGAAAATGTGTTTTCATAAACACTTCAAATCCCGAAGAGCGTACATTCATTCTAAAACCTCCAAGTCTACTTCAACAAGAACCAGATGAATCAACAAACATCATGTGCCGCTCTATCATAGACCACTACATAGCACGACCTCATTCTTTGCATTCCATTTGCTTAGCTGACTTTGTTTCCATTCACAATGGTAGCAAAAATAAAAAACCTCGAAACAAGCCGCTGATCATCAGATCTGTCAACTATAGCAAATATGTTGACATAGACAACTATTGCCGTGAAAAGATTTTGCTTTACATCCCTTTTACAGAAAATGAACACAGCCTAAAAACCAAATTTGCAACTTGGAAAGATGCATATGCATTTCAAAAACACACTATCCATTCCAATGAATCCAAATACCATTACACTACTAACAACAAATGGGGTGACATGGACACAACAATTCACGATGTGCAATTGTCTCTCGAATCCTCTGAGAAAATGACAACGATAACTACACATGAACAGCTCCCCTTTGAAGACTATGACATACAACATGATTTACCTTTCCACAATTGACATCAACATTCAGACATTGCAAAGAAACAATTTCAACTAGCAAAACACCCTAGCATCCAAGACAATAGAACATATTTCAAACAAATGCAACTTCTCAATAAGAAACAACAAGCCATTTTGAAAGACATCTCCTTTAAGAAAAATAAAGACCCATCAATTCCTATCTACCTTTTCCTAATAGGAGGTGCTGGCACAGGTAAAACATTTGTTGCAAAATTGATATTTGAAACATTGGCTCGTATTTACGATAGCTCCATGCATAGCGACCCCTTGAAAATCAAAGGCTTGATCTTGGCATTCACGGGAAAAGTTGCTTACAATGCCGGTGGAATAACACTCCATTCTGCTTTCCTCTTGCCTTTCAATTGATCTGAACTATGCCCACTAACCAATGAATGATTGGATTCCTTGGCAAAGCACTACCAACAATTACAACTTGCTCTAATAGACGAAATATCCTTGGTCGGAGGTCAACTTCTATACTTCACAGACCAACGACTACGTCAAATAAAACACATGGCCGCAACTTGGTTTGGAGGGATTGACATGATCTTTTGCGGAGACTTCTACCAAGCACAGCCAGTCAATGACTGTCTTGTGTTTAAAAACCCCAAAATTTCCAGAGAATTGATTACCTATGACTTCTGGAATACACATGTCAAAATATATGAATTGACTGAAACAATGCGTCAGAAAGATGTTGCCTTTGTCTCTGTCCTGAACAGAATTCGCATTGGACAACATTCAGAATCTGACCTTGCATACCTCAATCATACCTGTATTCGGCCAATCCCAGTTGATCCAACACTTCCATTCCTTTTCTACAAAAACATAGATGTTCTTCAACACAATAAAAAAATGCTTGCACTTGCTCCAGGCCACAAAATTGTCATCGACTCTATCGATGAACAAGATACAACAATAGAACAAATGGAAAGCTACTCTAAAACTATAGAATTGCCACAACATATAGAACTGAAAGTCAACATGCTAATTGAACTTTTCGCAGGGAACTACGACATCCAAGACGGATTGGTCAATGGTTCTGACGGAGTTTTCAAAACATATACAACAACAAATGACTTCGATGCAGTATGGATAAAATTCAATGATCCCTGTATTGGAAAACAACAAAGATCAAAACATCTGCAATTGTCAACAATGACAACAGAACTAGATTGGACTCCTATTGTTCGAGTTGTTAGACCCTTGCATAGAACATCGTTCAAGACACCGGTTACAATAAGAAAACAATTCCCTGTACAACTTTGTTCAGCATGCACAATACACAGAGCACAAGGCCTCACACTTGAACGACTTGCTTTCAGTCCCCTTGGCGTATCATCCCATGGGTTGGCATACACTGCTCTATCATGAGTCAGAACCATTTCCAGCCTTTACTTGTTGTCCCCGCTTACGAAAAAAAATTCAGCATCAAACAGACAATCAACACAGAAATGGAACGACTCTGAAATGAAGCTAAATGGAATATTCAGCATGAATTGTCCACAACTGATATTTCTTCGTCTACTATAATTGCTTCGCTAAATACCCGAAGTCTTCATGCTCACAGAGAGGCCATTCTACATGACCATGAATTAATGCAATCTCACATTCTCTGTTTACAAGAAACTCACATTGCTTCCCCCATTGCAATTGACTACCTAGACGGATACCAATGCTTATCTGCACACCATGTCCATGGTCTAGCAATTTTTATTGCAAACAATATAGCTTTCCTAGAAAAACATTACTTTCACAATGCACATGTAGAGTCACTACTCGCAAAGATATTACTGCAACATCAATGCATATCTATTGTCAATGTCTACGTTGCGCCAAATGCACATCTGGAAAACATTTTCATTGTTCTTGACAATGTGTTCTGATCCCTTGATTTAACCATTCCCACCTACATTTTTGGAGACTTCAACATCGACATGCAGAACAAAAATAGGAAAACAACAATGCTTTTAGCATTTATGCAAAAAAACAATTTCAGTTTCCATATACAGCATTCAAGTGTCTTCACTAAAAACATGATCGACCATATATGGTCAAACACAATACTTGAAACCTGTAATACATTTGAAAGATTTGCTTATTGGACTGACCACCCAGCAATTTTTGCTCTCTTCAAAAACACCAACAACAACACTGCACAATTGTAAGTGCATACACACTGTTCTATTGAATCAGGAAAACTAATATCTAGTTTCTTGATTCTTTTCTTTCCTTTTCATTTGACGCTCTACAACAACCATTTACATATTTGAATGCTTTGCAGATAGTTACAACAACAAAGACATGGAACACACCTCCAAGAACAAGGACATTGATAGCAATGATATTTTGCAAGAATCCTCTAAACGGTAATCTTTTTCTAACGTTTCTTTACTTTCTTGTCATTATTCATTTATTATCACACTTATCCTTTCAATAAAATCATCCTAACACCATTCAAAATGCAGTCCAAAACCAGCAACACAGCAGCCATCCTCCATACTTGACATTTGTGCAGGCAAAGTTGCAACTGTATTTGAAGGTGATATCCTCGTCGTCTATGGACCAGCACATGCAACCAACATCTCCCCCTCAAAAGCTGAAATCCTCCATGCTGATTTGGTTGACAAAAATGGTCAAATGACAATCACTTTGAACATGAGCAACACCTTCGTGCACAAATTTGCATCCACTGTGGTCGCTGGCTGCGGCCTGCGTGTTACTGGTTTCACCGTCAAAGAAAAAACAAAGTACGAACGAGGAGATGCAAATTGTTCTTTGTCCGCAAATGCAACAACCACCATGGAAAACATACCCACAGTTTGCAAAACATGAAAACTTACACCTGACATGACAATACAAGAGCTTGTTCATTCAAATGCAACATTCTCCGTTGGGTCATTTGCCGCAATTGTAACAGGAATCCACCACATCAACGACCTTTTCACCGTCTATGTTAAAGACTCTGACACTGAAAATGGAAAAGCAACAGTATTGACACACTCCCTTCTTTCATTTTTATATACATTGCACTGCATTATTCCCTTCAATTTTAACCAGACATGATACTTTGTCATTGCAGGTACATTTGGGAAATTTTCACGTTCCACTGTGTCATACAATAAGAGATGCCATTGCAGCAGGGAACATACCACTATTGCTCTTCAAAAACTTTATCAGACAAGGATTACAGGGTTCACGTGTTGTACGTGCAGGCCATTCATCCTTCATTGACCCTTTAAATGATGAATCTACAAAAACATTTTTACAGTCTCTCATAAACACAAACACAGAGGCAAGTACACTGCAATTTCTCTTTTTTAAGTTATCTTCCATCAACAAATTCAAATCTATCAATTATGTCAACTTCATCTTCCTTGTGCAGATTGCAGGTATACTTCACACAAAGAACATATACCTTCCTCCTTTCCAAGCATTCTGTGTAGAATGTGACCGTCTCACAGAACCTGATCCAGACGACCTGAAACAAATTTCACTTTGTGCAACTTGCAATACATCAAAACCATACAAATATAAGCACTTTCTCCATTGCTCCTTGCAAACAATAGATGACTCCCTGCACTGCACATTGCGAGAGCCATTACTGCAAAAAGCCTTCCCTCTCCTTTGTCAAACACAGTATGAAGAATATCAACAAGACATCTCAAAGACTGTATTTCTTCTCCGTCAATTCCAAATCAAAGGTACATTCACCTTGACAGTTGACAACTCAATATCCACAATCAAAGAAACATAGCTTTCTCTTTTCTTTGGTAAGCATCTGCATTTTCCACTTCTATTCATTACATATCAGTTTAATTCTTTGTTTCCAGTCTAACATACTCGTTTTCTTCTTTCAGATTTCTGGAACATTTTTGCAAGCCATGCACATACACGAACAAATTTCATAACAGGCTCCCCGTATGGCCAGCAACAATCGACTATTACTGTCTATGCTTTTGACAATATCAACAAACAGTTGCCTAGCCTACTTGTTACATATTATAGGCTTTGCTTTTGTTTTAGCATTTTTGTAATTATGTTACTATCAGACAACTAATACAACTCTTTTTGTCTATTTTCATTACTCTTTACTTTCCTGCCATTTGCTTACATATCTAACTATTACTTCACTGTAGCAGACCACCTTTTTCACAAGATTTAAAAACAGGGATCTAATATCTCTGACTTTCTTCTTTTTATATTAAGACATTAATTCTTGTCACCTATTTTTTACTATGTCACCTACAGTTGTTTGCTATTTCTTACAGATTTGTTGTATGTCTAATATAAATTGTTCACTGCCTCGCTTTCAAACAGATTATGCAACCAGCTACAACAACTATGCCTTGTCACACTACAAAAACATGAATAGTCTGAAAAACAAAACCAAACAAAAATGCAATCACTTTCCATGCCAACTGTTACACAAAACTCCTCAGCTAAATTGCAATGTCAGAACAGCCAACACAGCCGCATAATGCACAAAGGCAAACAACAAAACATTTTTGATCTCTCATTGTTCCATACCTTTAGTTTGGCAAATTCATGCCCAGAGGCAGTACAGCTACAAAGTAAAATCTTTTTCTCATGTTCTGCCTTCTGTCATTTAACATTTGGATTGTATACCCATTTCGACAATAGTCCATCACTGTTTTTGGTCTGTATGCAGTCTACACTCCATGAAATTCAATTTTCTTGTACCTCCTTGCAGCATACAAGTTACATTTCAAGGTTATTACAGTCTCTTATCTCACTTTCTCTTGTCACCGAAACACAGTATACCTACTGATTTGAAACCTTCTCACAGTCACAAACTCAAAAAAAGACCTCCTATCCTGCAACACCCTCTGTGTTCAGCCTTAAAAGCCTGAGATGAACCTCTCTAGTAAATTCGTACATAGTCTACCTATTTACAACATAGTCTTTAAAAAACCAGTTTTACAGCATGTAACAAATGTTATTTTTCTGACTTTTGTTTATTAACGACTATGGTCAGAGCTCTGTTCCAAAGTTCCCATTTTGCCAGAGGCTGCGAAGATGCTCAGAAATCTCGTGCAGCTTGCCTTTAAACCTGCCAATTGCATTTCCTTAAATGTGTTTCACAAACTTCATATATATGTTTCGAGGCGCATCTCTTGGTAGGTGTCAATCATAGCATGCTTTCGATTAATGGCTTCTTTGAAACTAGACCATGGAGAAGGCATGTTCAGTATCCAGTTCTAGTATTGATTTTGTTTATTCTTTTTCAGAGCACCTGTGCTATGTACACTGCAATCTTTGCAGCACTATTCTCGCACTAGACGATGCTACCACTTTCTTTTGCCTGCTCTTTATCTTTTATTTTTAGTAGTTATTGTATTAATTAACACTGTGAAAGTTCCACGCAGAGAAAGAGTCTAAGAAACAAATCTTGCTCAGAGACTCCAACTAAAACATAAAGAGCAGGAAAAAAACAAAGTACTGGCTACCGTCTCCTGCAATAATGATGCTGCACACATTGCAGTGTGCATAGCACAGCTGCTCAGAAGCAGAATAGACAAAATCAATACTAAAACTGCATACTGCAGATGCCTTCTCCATGCTCTACTTTCAAAAAAGTCATTAATCGAAAGCATGGTAAGACAAAAAAAAAAGTCACCAGCTTTATAATTAAATACAAGTACCGCATTAGTGCAGCCACTACTGTTTGGCCTTACAATACCATACATTTAGAGCAGCTGAGCTATTTAGCATCGGCCAAAACTACGAACAACAGTATTTCAACCGCCCGCTGAATATGTAGACGCAAAAGATAATGTTCCTGGAAAAAATGGAACAGATATACGTGTTAACAATGTCATTTTGATTAGCACAGTTCCAACACAAGGTCAAACTGCATTTGCCAAAGCAACTTCAAACACATTTAAGCAAATGCAATTCGTAGGTTAGATGTCTATGCTCAGAACACTGTTCCAAACTTCCCATTTTGCCACAGGCTGAGGGAATGCTCAAAAATGTCATCAATATTGGCTTTAAACCTGTCAATTGCATTTCCTTAAATGTGTTTCGACTTGCTTCAGCAAACCCGCTTTCACCTTGTCTTGGAACCGTCATAATCAAAATCACATCGTAAAGACCATTAAAGCTGCAATCATTTGCAATTGAGGAGCCTATACTTCGTCCCTTTCACACAAAATTAGTCTCTTTCACTCTTTCTCTGCATCAAACCCTCTGATAATTTATTTAATTAAGAAGAACATGTTACACAGCGTATTCATTCAGGCATGGTTCAAAAATTTCATAAATATGTTTCAAGGCACATCTCTTGGTAGCTGCATTTGCGACTAACTAAAAAAGCTTCGCCACACTAACGCCCTACTTGTATTTGATTATAAACCTGGTCACTTTATCTTTGTCTTGCCATGCTCTCCATTAATGACTTGTTTGAAACTAGACCATGGAAAAGGCATTTTCAGTGTGCAGTTTTAGTATTGATTTTGTAGATGATGGCTACTACTTTGTTTTTCCTGCTCTTTATCTTTTATTTTGAATACTTATTCTATTGATTAACACTGTCAAAGTTCCTTTTCCTGCTACTCCACTTATGTCTCTGAGCAACATTTGTCTCTTTCACTCTTTCTCTGCACTCAACTTTCACATTGTTCATCAATAGAATAACTACTCGAAATAAAACAGAACAGACAAAATCAACACTGAAACTGGATACTGAAGACCTAAGCCCTGCACAAATTCTTGACACAGTCACAACCGCTTCTTTGTCAGTTATTTGTTCCCATAAGCCATCACAGACAAAGTTAAGGTTTCCATTTTCATTACAGAGGGCGATTATGACAGCAGACCCATCCATTCATCTGAATTTAACTAAATACTGCATGACAAGAATATAAAACTTTGAAAAAAATACGTCTCCTCTGCTTCCAAAAAAGCAGAAGCATTTTGTTCATTTAGATGTCTGATTAATCCAAGGACATCGTCATCTTGGTTTACAAACATTCCCATCTCCTACAATGCCAAGTAAAATTTTAGATGCTCACAATTAAATGCCAATAGTAAAGGCTAAAAAAGATCAATGCCTTACAAACACAACAGACAAAGTTACTAATCTCTTTTCCCTTACGATAACACTTGCAACGACATGTAAAAACGACTCAAAAAAATTGAATTTTAAGGTTTCTCTGAAAAAAGCACAGGATTAAACATGCACAGACCAAAACAAGTAAAAGGACTGTACATATTTTGTAGCTTACGAACTGTGAAGGTATTTCTTACCACAGACCAATTTTCCTCACATAGCACTGCCAATTCACAGAAATCAACCTGCTATGGTACATTCTATTCAAAGCAATAACATGGGTATTCGAATTGTGATATTGCTTATTTCTGTATCAATAAATGTCAACAGATTTCTCACTATCCATTCAATTACTATTTCGTCTCATTTCCTTAACTTATTACCATCAAGTCATAATGTGTTGTGTTGTACCTTCACAAATAACAATTTACTGTGATTTAACCAGACAACTTATGGCATAAACTCAGTCCCTAACAATGTTATTCATCTAAGCTACTGATTATGTTACTTACACCTTACTCTTTTTTGACCGCACATCCGTCTCTAAAGCAGAACACCGTATTCTTCATCTACCTGCACCACCCATGACAAATTATTTGTAACAGGAACCAAACTACAAATACAAAACTCGTTCAATTTGCACAGCTATTGATACGAAATTAATTCTAACCTCGTTTTGAAGTAAATCCTCTCTGCAAACTCAATCTAAGTCGCACAAAACACAATACAACTGCACAACAAAATAATTTCAATGTCTTCTATTTTACTGACTCTAAATTGAGACAATCGTAAAGCACAAAGACATTGATGTCTGTATCGCTTTGCTAATGCTCATAGAAACTCATCTCTACGATTATACTCTGTGCGTCCCTTGCAAACACAAATACAGAATTCCACCTTTGCCACGCCATAAGATCAAAAAACAACTTTTGCAAAGCACAGCCAAAAACACGGTACAGAATAACACGTATCTAGCCTTTTCCAGACACCTGTCATCACCATTCCGCCTTCTGCAAATGACAATAAATCCCATTACAATACAAGCGTGTGACTATTACTGCGGCCTTAATATCTACCTAATCCATTTCATAGACGACATCGCACAAACCCACCCTTCTAAAATATCACACAAAATTGATAATGCAAATAAAACTTTGGTGATCTTCTTTTTACCTAACTTTCAAACAAATGTAACTACGAACTATACATACGAACATTATGTCACCACATCTATTTTCTTAATGTATCTCTATATTATTTTTGCAAATCCTAAAACCAATCCCGGCCAACATATTACTTCTAACTACGCACTCTATAACAACTAAAACCAACATTTATCAAACAATATCTTTTATTAATCCTCGTACTCTTCAACGACCCTCATTTTCGGACATGTTTGTGCAACGTTGATGTAGTACCCTAAATTTGAATCCAACGTACTTGGCACTTGTCCTTTCCAATTTATCCTTGCAACAAATAACAGCCGCATGATCACATAATGCTTCGCCAATGATGTTTCCGATCTTCGACAAACGAGCTAAGCTTTCATTGTACAACAAGTAATAACAAGCATGCGATCACACAATACTTCGCCAATGACATTTCCGATCTTCAACAAACGAGGAACAGCCTCGTAGCAGAACACACCCTGTCCAATTGCACTACAACAAATACAATAGCCACAACAACAAAACAAAACCTTCGGCAGGATTTGCCATATCATGGCCTTGTTTCTATGGAAGTTTACATTCATTTATGTGGGACAACTATTCCTTTACATCTTGTATGTGGTCCTTTCTAATGTCTAGTAAACTATTAGTAAACTATTCCTTTACTATTTGTATGTGGTCCTTTCTAATGTCCTCCATTACCACACATTTAACACTTTACATTGAGTGAATATTCTTTTAAAATTATGTTGCTTGATAAATTTAATATGTAATAAAATAATCACACGACATTTTTTTAAAATATCCCCTAAAACATGTCCAGTAATAACAATAATATTACATTTTAATTATGTGCTAGCTTAATATCACACGATATTTTAAGAAAGTGCTAATTTAATTTGATTTATTTATGTGGTTAGTGTTTTGATTGAGTTATGTTTTATTTTATGTTGTTTAATATGTAGATTTTTTTTGTAGAGAATATTTTTAAATAATTTAAAGTAATCTAATAAAACACTTGTTTTATATTAATTTATTATTATTTTTTGATAAATTTATGAAAGTTTCAATATTATTGGTTTTAAATTTTGAGTAAAATATTACTATCTATCAAGTGCAGCCGGGACACCACTTGTTTTTCAATAACAATGTTGTAATCGTGTCTAGTCTTAGCCTTCCCTAGGCGGGATAAGGGCAACTACCAATAAATAAAATTTATTTACACTCCTAGTGTTGTAGTTGAACTATGTTATACTTTTTATAGTGGAAAATGTTAAATTAGATCTAGGTCTAATATAACATATTATGAAAGACAATAATTTAGAGCAAAGAAAATATGCTCTTAATAATCTTTAATTATGTTAAAGCTTGAATACGAAATATTACATTATCTAAATGTTGGTAAAGTGTAGGTTTGGGTTAGAGAGAGGAACACAAAGTTATAGGTATAATGTGTGACATAGTATTAAGATGATATGAAAATGTGGATCAAACTTTAATCAAGCTCCTTAGAAAATATTTTCACCTACAAATTTGTTTTGGAAGGATTCATGTAAGGATTAGATGGTTTTAGGGCCTAACTTATCTCAGAAGTCTATGAACCTTTTCTCTCAATATTTTCACCCACTATGACTTTTTTATTTATGTTCTCATGTGTATGTAGGTTTTGTGTCTTGATATAGAATATTGTGCTGATTAGGATGACATAGCATGTGGCTTCGCCTTGGATTGCAAATATAATTTGTTCTTTTGAACTAAAATTCCTAGGTTTATTTTGTTTGAGTCATATTGACCTTGAAATGCCTCATAATTGTCTGAGTGTTTCCCACATAACACTACTCTAAAGAGTCCTCAAAACTATGTAGTCCTAATATTATGATGATATGCAACAAAACATATAATAGGAAAATGAAAGAGCCCTTGAAATATCCCTGACACTTTAAAGAAATCACTTTAGACCTTGTACTACATAGTTAAGCTTAATATGTGTGATATAAAAAAACAACATAGATGCCTTCATACTTTCATCTTTTTTATGTGGCGATAAGGATACTAATAATATGAATATGTTAGTCAGATCTATATTTAGCAATAGTTTTATGAACGGTTTAAGATATGATCTTATTAAATTATTATCATCCTATCTATTTCCTTATGGGTAGTAAGGATTAGAAAATGTATGCTTGATCTTGAGCTAAGTACAAAATTTCTTAATCGTCTAATTCTTATATGAAGATATATTCTTTGGTAAAAATAAAATTGAAGGTACCCCAAAGCATGCTATGATATTTGTAAGTGAGAAATTGCATATATCCTTAATCTTGGTTGAATCTAAAGGAATACCTCAACCCTATTAATAAAGTATTTTGTAGCTGTAATTATGACTTTATGTACTTAAGCATATTTAGCCAGATTAAGCTTCGCTACAAGGTCAAATATCGATAACATTATCTTTGCATGATTTAAATTACAATGCAATTGATCACATTATTTGGCATATTAATAACATTAATGTTCCTTTATGTGCCAATAATAACCTTAGTCAAGGATTTTTTGGGACATATCTTCTAATCTAAAATGAATACAAAATTCACTAAAATGAACCATATATGAGTGTGTAACACATGGATACATTATATAAAAATGAAATTCTTGTTATGATGCATTGGCAGGTAGTACATATTGACAAAGGAAAGTGTAAATTTTGGTATACCATTCATGATTGTGAATGCTACATGTACTAATAGGAATAACATGTATGATACGAACAATATGAAGGGTAATAAGTGAATCTACCATTTCTAATTGTGAATGTGGTATAATCATATATTATATCAAGAGGCATAAGTGAATATGTTGTATCCATATAATCTACATGTCAAGTGTCTTTATAGGAAAAATTAGAAATAGTGTAGGAGAGAAAGGTTGATAGAAAATCTTATACCAAATTGATGTATGGGATTAAAAAATCCCTTTTTAAGTGATAAAAATTGTGTAAAGGACAAATGATTAACTAAGAATCATGAAAGATGTGTATATGGAAAACATACATTACTTTTGTGATGTATCAGCCTAATATTTAAGTGTCATATTTGGTGATATTATTTATACATGAAAATCCAAGTCGATGAGTGAAGGGAATGGTCTCACCATGGGGTGTAATAAATACAATTTATACCCCAGTCCCTATGGTACACTTGGATTCATCAAAGTACATAATACATACATTTATATTAATGTCATATGTAACATGAATTCGTCCCAAAATTCCTCATAGATTAAGAAGGATAAAATATTGGTCCTTCAACAAGTTTAGCAGTGATTACTTATCCTTATGTTTATTTTTGACCTATAAACTTGAGATTGAATTCAGTTGAAAGAATTACCCATCAAGCTATATGATAAAAAAAGTCATTGTAAAAAATTAAATAACATAATGGATATATTTTAGTGATAGCATCACCTCAATAATTGGCATATATTTTCACTATTTATTAATGATGAAAACTAAGGATAAACATAGTTTTTCAACAATGCTATAAATTTTTTAAGGGGAAACCAAGTGCAATTGATATAAGAAAATACATCTCTTGATAATTAACATCATACACTTTGCAAGAAAACATATGATTGCATGGTATGTAGCATATATATGTATGTATATATGTTTGTGTCTATATATATGCATACATGCTTAAACTATGAGACAGGGTAATTCATTAGAGATTGATTTTTAAAGGAATTATTATTTCTAGTAAAAACTAATACAAGGAACTCAAAATGAGTGACATCATTTACATATCAAACACTAAAACATTAAAGGAGGTATCTCCTAGAAAAATGTGGAGGAAGAGAAGTTGGATGACCTCACAAACCATTTACATGAGGAAGAATAGGCTCTCTCAAGATTTTTAAATAAAGATGATCACAAGGATGAAGATAATAACATGTATAATATATGTTGGCATTTAGTTTTGAAACATGCCTTTACTATTAGTAACCTCACTATTTAAAAATTTTAAAATATAGTTTCCACCAATCAACCATGTTTAAGAGCCCGAAGAAGAGCTTAAAAGTACACAAATTCAGCCCATTCACCTTCAAATGAAATTTACATCTCAACAAGACATGCATTATCTGCACTCCTCTCATTTTCCATAGCAATTGCAAGGCTCATTTCATGGCACAATTTCATCAAGATTGGGAATTATTTCTCCTAGATATTCTATTGATTTGTGTATTTTTTTCAATATACATTCATTAGAGGAGAATTACCATAGTTATTATGTGAATAAAAAGAGATTTACATAATCTACATATTTCACTTGAAGTTTGTACGATTCAATATTTCTAAAATAGGTGTTTAGAAACAATCAACAATATGTTTAGTTTTTGTTTGAATATTTTTTATGTAATTATATATGTTAATAATTTAACTGATTCTAAACCCCATATTTGTGAGGTTTTAAGTCTTTGCGTGAATTGCATGCCCACTGGAAGCTTACAATACTAGCCATTTCATTTAGCAGGGAAGTGACCCCTTTGAGTCACCAGAAATGTTTTTCAAATGGGCCTCATAATCAATTTTGATACACAAAAACTTTATACACTTGTGTGCCTATGTTTAAAAGTGTTTTCAACATCTAGTTTTGATGTTTATGATTTTTAGGATATACTAGACAATGTGCACAAAGTATTGGAAAGGTTTTATGGTCTTAGAACATTCCCTCTTCAGAAGTTTGATTCAAGTAGCATGCCAAAACTATTTATAACCTTTACATGCAATCACAGAATATTTCCCATTCATAAAGTTTTATTCAAGTATCACATATTGAAACCATTTCTACCCTTTCCATGCATTCACAATCACATCCTTGAATGCTTTATTTTTGTGAACCATTCACTGTTGGCTTTCGGAATAATAAATGCCTCATAGATCCTTTATTTAGTGCATGGTTCATGAGAATCACATTCATAGTTTGCTCACATTATCCTAGTTTTTTCCAAGGAGAGAGAAAAATATCCACTTCCTCAACACTTTTACATACTGTGACAATGAAATCGACTAATTTTTTCACCTTTAGTTACTCAGGATAGAAAATAAACCTAGAACTCATAGCCACAATCCAAATTAGCATCCAAATCTTGAAAGAGATCTCCTCATATGGACCAATGTTGGGAAGTAGGATGTCGAGATGTTTGATAAATAGGATAAGGAAAATATGTATCGATATACCATATCCAATTAGAGCTTGAAATGTGGCCCAATCATAGCAAATCAAAGTTTGGGAAAGTAGAGGAGATCGATTCAAAAATTAGGTAAGGGAAATGCAGAACCAATCATCAAATTCCACATGGATCCAATCCAAAGATCTCATAATGAATCATAGCCAAATATATGGCTCAATCACATGCAATCAAAGATTGGTATATGAAATTGGAGCCCAATCACGTCCTGCCATGTTGTTCTATCCCCAATGCCCACTAAGATGGAATAGTTTTGATTGGAATATGTCAAAACAAGCTATCATATATTTAAACAAACATTCTACAATATGTTTGAGCAGATATTTTAAATTAAACATCATTTTTACGGTTTAGAGATATTTTTGAGGAAGAATGTAGATATACCACCTTCTCCTCTCTCTTACACTCCACCTTATCTTGTATCCTTTCTAAACATATTATAAATAGATTCTCTCCTTAATTGCAAAGTTAATATCATGTTTATTATCAGTCATATCTTTCTTGTGGCCTATGTTATTTCTCTCTTCTCTATTTGTTCTATTATGCTATAATGTATGTTCCTCTCCCTACCTTCATCAAATTCACACTGTAGTCTTCCTCACCCGCCTGCCTTATTTGTTCTTCTTCCACCTTCATCACCCTTGACATCACCTTTGACAGTTGATGCTTCTCTTACATTTATTCTTGTATTTCAATTATTGAAGAGTACAGGATCTCTTTTCAATGTTTATAAACAAAAGTTTCTAATGACTGTTTTAAAAAAAAGTTATTTAATTTAATAAATTTATTTATTTATTCTTTGCAATTCACATGAAATTGTACATCTTATTTTTATAAAATTATTACGTTAGTTTACAAATATATTAAGAAAATCAATATTATGATAATTTAATATATTTATATAATATATAGTAAAAGATATCAATCATGAGGTTCTTCTTTTGTATTTTTTAAATACCACATTGATTGATAATTGGATTATCTTGTGTACCAATTTTCTTTTAATTGGTAGTAAATGGCATTTATCTAGCTACATCATTATGTTGGAGTCAAAAAATAATTTTGAGAAAATATAGGGCTTCAAAATCTACGATATGACAATAATATTATGATTAATTTCTAGCCACTACATTTTCATGAACCTCTCCTTCACTGTAGTACCATTATATAAAGATGATTAACACAATAGTTATATATTAATGTACATATATTTAATACATCTATCTTGAATACAATAAGATATAAGTTTCAAGGTACAATTATATTGGGTTTGAAAATTTTTCCCTAAAAAACCAAGTGGACCTAAACCCTCTTGTATGAAAAATATATTATTATTTTTTAACTAATTTTTTTAAGATGATAGAAAACTATTTTAAGTGACGCTCAAAGAGACATTAAATTTAAGAGTAAAATCACATTGTGATGCTCAAATAGACATCAAATTTAATATTGAGAATACATTTGAAACTCTCACTCCGTTACATCTCACCCGTAATTGTCATTGTAGAATGTTGATTTGATCAATTTAATTGTATTATTTTTCTTGTGAATATCTTATTTACTAGTGATATACACCTCATATAAATGGAAAAATCAATATTAAATTTAAGGTCATTTATCTATATAGAAATATGAGGAAGTGGACACAGAACAAATAACAACTAAAAAAAGTGCACATCTTGAAGAAAAATATATTTGAATAAAGACATTATTACTAAGAAAAATAACAAGAATATATAGGTACAAATATAGTAACATACAGACCCGTACAATGGGCGTGCCCTAGACTACGAGTCCAAAAACACCCGAGGAATATAGCCTCCACACTCTTCTTAAAAATAATTAAGAAAACCCCACAAAACATGCGGAGAGAAAAAGAGAGATAAAATAATATCAACACGAAGGACCAAAATAATATTCCAATAACACCTTTTTTTGTAACAATGGTTGAGAAATAAGCACTAACTCTACAAACATGTAATTTACTAGTAAATAAATATATATGGGATAGTTTTAGGCATTTATACAACGTTACATAGTGAGGTGATCATGGAATTGGATTCAACCCTTATAGTTCTCACATATAATAATTAAAATATATATCCCATTAAAAAATCATGCCAACTTAATAATTTTAATGGTACGAATGTGGGTTCCAACAAATTATAAAAAACCCTTTCCTTAATTGATTACCAATGTAGTGATCAGAACAAGTATTCACCACTTAATCAGGTTGAATGCCCAACGTCTAACATTCTTATATTATAGTACACATAAATTGATATAGAGAATTATTATTTAATTATGGAATTTTATAAATACATGTTAAATCACAAGAGAATGAGTTTAGTTATATTTTTTGCTTCACAGAATGATCTAGATCTATAATTTGTTCAAACAGGATGTAACAGGGTTGAATACGCCTCATCTCTAAATTGAAGCCTTGAATTCTCACTCTACACTAACGTCAAATCAAAATTCTAATTTGTAGTGATTTTGTCTTATTTGGCACATGTAAACACTCAAGCTTGGTAATTTATCCTTTTGAAATTACTTATTGCAAATGTTCTTCTTGGTTAATACAAACACCCACATCATATTCCCACTTAATCTATCTTGTCATCACTTTCCTAACTTTCTTATTTGTACAAATTAACGTGTCACAATATTCTTAATACAAGTCCATCAAATAAATGCTTAAGCTCTTACCATCATTGTGAAAATTTCATATTTGATTTACCATTTCCTTCTCTGAAACCATATAGTTTGGTCATATTTTATAATCTAGTCTTGGCCGACATATACAGTCCTACACTTACACATTCTCTAATTATGTTTTTGATCCACTCTTATTTTTTTTGTATTTTTATCCCCTTGGGTTAATATTAACATAATATTTTACCTTCATCACCATATACTACAAAGTTAACACTACGTCATTTACTAACCTCACAATGATGTGGTATTCTAAATTGACATAGTCTCTTGCAAAACTAACAAAAGTGCACTCAAGGCTCCCTAAATCTTCCTCAATATGATGCATATCTATTAGGGAAACCGCTAATACAATTTTGAACCACTCAATTATGTTAAGAAGTATATCTTCCCCCATATCTAGGTACACCAAGTTCTTATTTCCTAGTCTAATTAGGAGTACAAAAAACAAACATGATCAAAGGTGTTAAATTTTCCAACTAGTTGCATCTATATAGATATCACATACTATGTGTATAACTACATGTGGTTTAATAAATCTTTAGATTAGTTCCTACCTAAGGGGTGTACATGGTATACCAAAACCCAATAAATAACCTTCTTATAAGATATTCTAACCATGGGTAGGGTTTGGAGCGATTTGGTTTACTACAGATAATATTTACATTATGTGAAAACTATAGTTTTTCATCGAAGTATAATTATAGGTCACTAAAGGATCCAGATATTTGTAGAACCTAGTTCTAAAAGAATCCAAGGTAATACAAAAGGGGAAGTAATGTAGCCAAATTCTAACCAATCTTGATTTACTGCAAATAATATGAACTCCAAAGAAAATAGATCTCCTTCTTCGTTGTTGAATAATGAATTACAATGTTTCTTAAATAGGAAAACAACTCCCAACTCGAGTTGCCAAGTAAACTCTAACTAACTCTGACTAAATCTACTCTAGGTGGCAGAAATTACTATTTTTAGTAGTTTACTAAAACTTGGTATTCTTAGTAACTTCGAATGCTTATTCGTACGGGCACAAAAATTTCCATGCATCTTTTACATCCCTAAATTAGAGGATTGCCAAATTTCTAACTCATAATGCAACTAATAGACTAAAATTAACTAATGCCCAAAAATAGGAAAAAAACTGAACTATAACTGAAATCCTAATTTTTGGCCTCAAGATGGCAGATTTAGGGCCAAAAAATGTGCCGAAAACTTTCCCCAACTGATAAGGTGGGTTTCTGTTGCATTAGTCTCATCAAAACATGTGATTTCAAAAAAACGAACTCAAACAGACACCTGGAACTCAAGTTATGACCTTGTCAAGTTCTTGCTAATTTTGGCGCATCAGGAAGGATAGTATCATACATCATGATTAGACCGTATAGTTTTACACCATGAGATTTCCATATCACAGTTCCTACAATGAAGATTTTCTATGCTCTACACTTCTATATTTTATAGTTTGTCTTCCCAGATTCTTCCTATATAACTATGTATAGCTTATTCTCCCTCTCTTGTTTATTTTTATCTTGTATTCATTTATTAAAAGAACCAATACGCTATTCTAATTTTACACAATTAATGTTAGAAGTTAGTTTACTATAATAATTCCTAGTCTCCTTACATTGCATTCTTTTTTATTATTGTATTGCATAACAATTGTAATTAATGTAAAAGATACGTACTTATTTTGGTGAACCCAACTTATAAATAAATTATTTTTAATTTCTCAAACCCTAATGCCCTAGGTTTCACTTTGTATGTTGTTCTCATTAGCATTTGATGTTGTTTGTTTCATTTGATTTCTTATAATCATGAATCTAGCTCCAATGTTCTATTATATCTACCTTAAGTCTAAGATTTTACTCCCCATGTCAATTTCAGTCGCTATCTCTCTAACCATGCCCACGATCATAAACCAAAAATGGATAAACTCCCTCATGTTTTCCTAGATTATAACATGGTTTATTTGACTCCCACTTATGCAAATAGAAAAATATGTTATCATTTTCATTGTCTCTCAATACCCTTCACGCCTCAATCTTGTTCTTTTGATTCATACAATTATTTTTTTCACAACATGCACAACTAATTACCTAATTTGGTACAACCCATCTTGGTCTCCACCTCCTATACCTTTGGTACCCAAGGTTATTACTCCTTCTAAATGGTATTACATATTGAAACAACTGAATAATACTTGTGATAATATATCAAGCTCTTAGAGTTGCTTCAAAAAAACCTATATAAAAATATCTCTTATAAGATTCCTTACATTGTTTTACATTGTCTAATGATATTCAACCAACTTCCTTTTTATTTTTTTGTGGAAACAGTCAAAGCCTTAAATAAAGCTATCACTTTTAATGAAAAATATATCCCTACTACACCTACTATAGAATCATATTCCTCAATTATTATCAATTCATATATTTGGGGGGTTTTCATCAAGTGATTTTTGGTACATAATGGTTCTAGATTAAAAATATATCCTCATTTATTATTAACTGTAGATACAAAATTACACACTTTGGGTAAGTATATAGTCCTTGTTACATACTACTATTCATATGATTCCTAAGTATTAAAATTGCTTATTAACACATCTAGTTGGCCACCTTTCTTTGCTTTCTATTGTTGTTTTCGGTCTTGTACCCTTACTTGCTCATTTTTCCTTGTTACATTCTAGCTTATATCATCCTGGACACTAGCACCCAACCAGGATGCTAATGCCAGGAGCCCTTGTCCCCTCTAGGCGTCCATGTCTCCTTTTTACTTTGTTCACACTTTTCGGGTCCTTTCTATCCATTTGAGTATCTTATATATTTTTAATTCGAACTTTTAGGGGTTAATTATGAGATTCAAGAAAAGGAATCATATAAATATAAAGTTATGTGATCATAATAAAGGACCAAGCACTAAACATTAGCTATCACCACCTAAGGTTGCATCTATTAAACATCTAAGAGATCCATTGCATCCATCTAGCTGGCATCACAAGGGAATAAAGGTATGGTTATTCTGTATACACTTTAGAGGATGGAAGTTCATTCTATTATGTGCATACATATATTACATCTCTTTACATCTAGCTACTTTTCTTGCTATCAAGTGTGACACACACATTAAACTACATTAGGTCTGATATGTAGTGTAATGCTCAGTCGTAAGTTCACCATAATGACAGATGAGGTCAGTCTAACCCCTCATTCTGCATCTTTTTTTTTTAGGATTTGATGTCTCTTTGAGGTTTTTACAGGTTATTATTTCATTACAAGATACCGGAAAATTTGGAGGCCATATTGCAACATACAGGTGAACAAAAGAAAATATTTGTGACACCCTTCTGACCTAGAAAAATTCTGATCTTGAGGACCTGTCAGGACACTAGCGCCAAAAATTGGGATAATAGTTGGTGCACACTCCTAACCCTTCTGTCGGTGCCTATGTCCGGCCTCATCCAAAAATCACAAAAATTTTTGAGCATGATTACAATAATTTGTACTTCCATTTTACTAGTTTACCAGTTCAGCATACCCTTAAAAAAAATTTGAATCAGAAAATCATTTTATTCCCTTCATTTTACAACTAGGGTTACAAACTTTTTTACTTAGTTTGCTCGGATCTATATTGTACTTAATTTTTCATTTATTTACTGCTGCAATATCTATCAAATTAGACTTACATTTCTAGAATTTTAGCTTAATTATTTTAGTGAACCCAACGCTTTCACGTTTAGGATCCTCGTTTTTCCTTTATCATGGGTTGTAACATTCCTCAAGTGTCTTTGTCTGATTTACTTAAGATGTATCCCAATATCTAGGTTGTTTTGCAAAAAACCGTAGACACCATGTATCTTCCTAAATATATGTCACCAAAAGAAATAAGTACCATATTTGATCTTCTATCTAATGACCCTAGCCTTACTCCATCCAAAAAATCCATGTTGAACTCAACTCAAGCTTTGAATTCTTTATGTCAAGACAATTTCCAAGATATGGAATCCATGCTTACATCCCTCAAATTAGAAATCCAACATCTTAAGGATGCTTCTCTGGATCATGTTTATTCTCCTTCTACATCTCATATTCATAATATGTCTTCTACACGTGCTCATATTAGTGATCCTCAAGTCTTGTCATTACCAGATCCTCTCACATTTGATTGCAATGCTAAGGAAAATGATATTTTTATTTGGATCCTTAGTCATCAATTGATCACATTTCCATCTACTCATAGCTATCCTCCTTATTAGCTTGTAAAATATCAGGGTCATCTATATTGCAATTTTCATTGAATCAATGGACATAATGACAATGATTTTTATGATTTACAACAACAAATCAAGCATATTGAGCATCAAGGTTTTATCGCATTCACTACATAGCTTCATGTTACATCATCCTCTCAAATTATTACATCTCAATGGGTTCCTAAATCTTATTTATCTATGTCAATTCAACACCATCCTATCACCTCTATTGTGCCTCCTTTGGCCATTTGAGCAACACCAAGTCAACCTAATCAAACTAAGTAACCTCCACTTAAAGGTGGTCTATCTCCTCCTCTATTAATGGAATCTACAATATTCCCAAGTCAAGCTCAGCAACCACCTCCTATAATTAAACTTATAGTTCCACCTTGTACTCCATATAATGCCTATTTCAATAATTGAGACTTGGATTAAGCTTACAATGTCAATGAACCATTTGATTTCAATCCTATAAATTTATTTGAATTCGATTCTAATGATGGTCACACATCTTTATCACCTTAGACAATGGGTGGAGGAACCTTTCCCTTAAATTATTTTGGATAGATTATTCCTTCTCATACACTTGGGGGGCATCACGCTTACTCTTACTCCCTCGTAGTATTGTCAGTTGGCTCTCATTTACTAATATTATACTCTGTGCTTCATATTTCATATCTTTGAGAAATATTACACATCATGATATATCGTTGTATTGTCATTACCCAATGACACAATCTTGTGCTTTGGTTTACACTTGATTGTTAAGGGCATCCTATACACATGAACCTCACACACTACATACAACACATTCTCACACACTTGACACGTTCGTTGCATATCCTTCTCATCACTTGGCCACATTACACATTTTACACTTAGCACATTTACAAACACATGTTTCTAGCATTTCTTAGTAACACTACAAATTGCACATTACACACCTTGTACAACACACATTATAAACACACAATATCTTCCTGTCACAGATTCTATCACGCACTAGGTGTATTACTAACTATACACATTCATGTTACATCTTTCTTACATTTATTTTTACGTGTTGCACTCATTAACCTATGACGAAATCTAGTTCCATTGTTCATACTTGACTGCTGAGGGTCTACATCTAAAATGGACCTCCCTACACTCATGCATTTCCTCACAAACTCACGCACTGAAAGGCTTATATCCTACACTATGTGCTTTAATGAGCACATATTTCTTATACACGCAATTCAAACCATTTCCCAATGACACACTCTTTTTTATGGTTCATTCTTGACTGCTGAGGGGGTATATAAAAATAAACCTCATTGCATGCATACAAATATAGTCATGGGGCACATGGCTCCTATCATTCACATTGCATTTTGTTCCATCTCATCCATAGTATACTTTATATATCGGTTGCATTTAATATTTCTTACACATGCTTTTACATGTTCATATTATTACACATGCTAGATAGATACCTTGTATGTCATTATCTTTATCATACACACATTTGGGTTCCCTTGCTTTGTAATTTGTGATCACAGGTTTTAAAGATCTATTGTACGCACAACATGCATGTTTGGCATAGTACCTATTACCAGTCCCATAGAGACTCCTGACGGCATCCACTTTCTTTCATTATAGATATTATTTTTTCATTTTGTTTCATAGCACATTACTTTATCATATTATACACACTTTGACATACTTTTTATATTTATAACATGCTAAAGGGTGCTTCATGTCTAACATTTGTTATGCAAGGATATTTGCTTCCATGGTTGTCTGTTACATTGTTTTCTCTTTGAATGCTCTTTTTTGCAGGATTTTCCCTTTTTCTTATTTGCACATTTGTCTCCTTGTATCCATTACAACCTTGAATTATCTTGTGAGACTGTGAGTGATGTCCCATGTTTGCAACCTAATTTTCACGGTCTACATTCTCTTATTGTGTGTTTACTTATGTCTTAGTTTACACATTGTCTTCTTAGCTTACATTATTTATTATACATGCATGCTTGTCTTTGATTGTAGTAATGCTTGTTTCCAATCCATTTTATTTATGTGTTTCTTGGTTTCGACCAAGAACATTACTTTCACCCTGTAGGGAACAGTTACAACACAATGGTCAATCCTATTTTGGGTCGTATACTCCTTTAGTGATGTCGCATGCACCCCAAATGAGGGGGCATCATTGTAGTGAGTCATTCACCCCATACAACATTATACACAACACATCACAATACTGATAAATGACATTTGTCAGTTTTGGACAGGGCTCAAAATCAAACTTGGGTCTTTAGCACAGTGATGCCTTTCCTGTAACACCTATAACCAGGGGTTAGTTACACAGTGATTGGTAGTTCAAAAAATTCTATAGAACTCCACACAACATCTTTTACAGGGAAAAAAGTCCTTAGCCCTTTCACCTATTTTGCACACCATCTGTAATAGTGTCCTATATTGTGGAAAGCACTGAAACATTGGAGTTTGAAATTAAAATTTTCTCCCTACACTTCTTCCATGATGTGGCATGAGATTGCCCCAAAAATTCACAGCCAGAATAAGTGGCATGAGATCGCCCAAAAATTGTCCTTCTGCAACATCTCTAGGATCCTTTCTACACTTTTTCCTCATTGTGGATCAGGTGCACATGTTCTTTTTTCACGTTTTTCATTTTACATGATTTTTATAGATATACATGTGTATTTGAATACTTGTTCGTTCTTCTCTTTTGAAGGTCCATCCGTATGGGAATCGGTAGTCAACATCCTCAAAATAATTCACAACATCTACAACAACAACACCGAAATCAACAACATGTGTATTGCAGCATCTACACATGCGTTTTTTCCATAGGTTCATTTTCATCATCACTTTCTACACTTTTTCCTCCTCAACATCCATGCTTCACACTTTTATCACTACATGCTTTGTATTGTCCCTCAACAAGCTTTCTTCATCAATCTACATGGTCATCAGGTACACATCTCTATCTACTTTATGTTACCAAGCTTTCCACTTACCAACATAAAGTGGGGGCAAATGTAGAAACAAAATCACGCACTTTGTGTAAGTATCTATTCCTAGTTGCATACTACTATTCATGTGATTCATAAATAGACAAAATTATTTATCAACCCATATGTTTGGAAACCTTTACTTGCTTTATGTTTATTATATTTGGTATTACACCATTACTTGATCATTCTTCCTTATTATACTTTGTCTTATATCATCTTGGATACCAGCTCCCAGTCAGGATGCTCAGCGTCAGGCACCTCTATCCCCTTTGTAATTTGTTCACACATTTTGGGTCCTTTCCAGCAGTTTGATAATCTTAGCTTTTTGGTAGTCTTCCTTTTAGGGGTTAATTACAAAATTCAAGACAAAGATTCATAAATATAAAGTTATGTGATCATAATAAAGGACCAAACACTAAGAATTAACTATCACCACCTAAGGGTGCATCCATCAAACATATAAGATATCTGTTATATCAATCTAATGCCATCACAAGGGACACACGGGTTGGTTATTCTGCATACACTTCATATGAGGGAAGTTCATTCTATTCCATGCACACGTCTATTACATTTCTTTACATCTAGGTACTTTGCTCGCTATCAATTGCAACATACACAAGATCCACATAGGAGACGATTCTGCACACAAACACATAGATCTACATTTGGTCTGAGATGTAGTGTAGTGATCATTCATAAGTTCACCATTGTGATAGCTTAGGACATACCGACTTCTCATTTTGCATCTTTAATTTTTAGGATTTTATGTCTCTTTAAGGAATTTGAAGGTTATTATTTCATTACAAGCTACAGGAGAATTCGGCGGCCAAATCACAACATATAGGTGAAAAAAGTGAATATTTGTGACACCCTTCTAACCACAAAAAACTCATATCCTGAGGACCTTTCAAGACACTAGTGCTCAGAATCGGGACAGTACTGGTGGCGGGTACTCCTAACCCTTCCATGGGCACCCGTGTCTATCCTCATCCAAAATTCACACGACTTTCTGAGCATGATTATGACATTCTATACTTCCATTTTACGTATTTTATAGTTCATCATACCCTCAACATCTTTTTGAATAAACTAGATATTTTATTCCATTCATTTTGTAACTAGGGTTTCATACTTTCTTGCTTAGTTTTGTTGGATATATGTTGATTTAATTTTTCATTTATTTATTGTTGTAATTGCAATCACATTAGGCTTACATTTCCATATTTTTGTCTTAATCACTAAATAAAATGGCTATTTTCTTTTAACATTGTTGACACTAATATTTTTTTATTTATGATAAAGGATTTTTGGTTGGGGGCTCTACCTAGAAACAAAGAGGCCAAAGCCCTCATAAATAATTACAAAGCCCAAGAGAACAAAACAAGGCTGTAAAAAATAGACAACCAACAAGAATCCAAAAAATAACAGATGGAAAGCAAAATGTAAGCATAGTCATTTCATCTTTGTCTTCCTATGGAGGATAACATTCTAGCCATCATCCACAAAAGGATCCTTGAGATCCAACTGTGAACAAAATTTCATCCTGAGATAATATTTATATATCGAGTCCTCCCATACATGTTTAAGATTTTAAGTGATTCATTTTGAAGATAGATAGGGGCTGATTCATTGCATGAGTTGGGATTTGAAAGAGGAGCATTAATATTAGGGAATTGTTTTTCAAAACAAGGTCAAGATCACTCAAAATAAGGAACCGTCACTTGAAGACTGGAAGAAGGGGGAATTTGAACCATCAATGGAGTCACTCCCCTGTGCAATGCTCTCCAATGGCACAGTCTCAAGTAATTCCCGATGAAAAACGTAAACAAATGGTATTTCATTCACAACTTTCTTGACCTCTATTTCAGCTAGCTAGCATTCCCCAGGTCATTTAGTAGTTGACACTAATATTTTAACTATGTGTTTCTCTAATAATATTACCCAATCCACATTAGGCATTATCACCTCATATCTCCTGGTTGGTCCAAATTTATTAACAACCACTTTTCATATCATGGATATTGATCTTCATTACAACCCCATCTTAAAGAATCCATGGATCCATGTTATGCAAGTAGCATCCTTGAATTTTCACCAATGTGTCAAATTTTAACATAATGAATATGAGCATATTGTCTCAGTAAATCCTAATCCTTTTAAACACAATAAATTTGATATGTGTAATCTATATCAACATATTATTGATTCTACTTAGAAATACATCCCTATGGAAAAGTTACCTACTTATGTTGGTAGGGAAATAACATGCATTCTAGTTATGTTGTACTTACACCATCACTTATTGAATTAAAATTGCTCCACTTTATTCTTCATTCCCTACATTAGTTCCACCAATCACTCTTGATCTTGTATATGGATTCGTTCAATAATATAATGTTAAATAATGTGATTATGATATTGTTGAAAACCATATTGATATAACTATTGATCATTTACATATAATCAAATTCAATCCTATCTATGAAGATGATTCCATGATTCAATTTCTTTTTCCTTCCTCAGCATTGAACATTACTATCTCAAAGCTCTATTTTATAACACTAACAATCCTACAATTTCTAATCTTGAAACTTATAGTCCCATTGCATCTAGTCCATAGACTGTAACTCTCCTTATCCTATATTATTTTTTAGTTCATTTATCATCACCACTATTTTGAATACATCATATATTATCTTAGATGTTGATTTATTATCTTTACATTATATATGACATCAACCTCATCATAGGCTATATAAATAATCATACTTTCCTTTTTTTTTACTATAATGACATCTCGAGACTTAACACTAATACTAGCAAATCTTGTATTGCTAAGATTAATATTATTATGATAGAAAGAATCATCATTATATGGCCAACATCTTCACTGTAAGTTTCTTATTCATATTCATAAGACAATACTCCTCCATATAAAAGACCATGGCATGACCTCAAGTCACTAGCACAACACTTATTACAAGCATTCCCATCACTACTCCTAAGGATCTTCCACTATATATCTTATTAATTTTGACCCTAACATGGATGATATCCTTGATTAATGCTAATATATTTTATTTCTTCCCTTTTGACATAGCTATATTCAATAATAATAAAACATTCATTTATTTGAAAAAATAAAAAGCTAGGACCTACAAATATAGCTTGCATTGTTAATTCTTACATTCGTTATCTTGCTAGTTGTTATGATTTAATTTATAGGATATCATTTGTAAACATTACACACACACATATTTGTAAAGTGCATATTTACCATGTACTTAAAATATGTGCATGGTAAATATCCTACACCAATACCCCCCTTGAAGCATAGCTTAGGTGGACACATAGATGAAAACAAGGAGAAGTGGGTTCCGAAAACAAGCCGAATGAGGTACCCACATACAAGAAACTCTTGAAAAGTGGAGTAAAAGGAGAAAACCCAGTGGGAAAAACTTCCCCCAAAAAGAGAGACAAGTCCACTCCCTAATCTAAGAAAGATGCCAAGGATGGGTCCCAGCCACATACGAGCATATAAAGGTACCCATGTACAAAGAGGAAATTTCTCGAAAAGAGGAAAAAGATAGAAGAAGAGGAAGACGAGAGGAAATCTGTCCTTCCTAAGGGTAGGAACATATTTTGGTGCAGGTGGCTCTTCTTCAGTGCAGAGGCAGAGGATTTCATGACTGACATTCTTCTGGGAGACCTCCTAGAGTTGCAGATTTCAGATCCGTCCATGGAATCTTCTGCATTCCTCTCATCTCCGTGAAATGTAACTCCTATGACACTCCATGATGCATATAAGGCCATAATGACACCCTAGGACACCTAAGCATGGTGAATAACCTATGTGAAGGAATCCCATGTACTTAAAATATGTCCATGCTAAATATCCTACACCAACACCCCCCTAAAGCATAGCTTAGGTTGATACATCGATGAAAAAAATGAGAACTGGGTCCCGACAACAATCCGAATGAGGTACCCATGTAAAAGAAACTCTTGAAAAGTGGAGTAAAAGGAGAAAACCCAGTGGAAATACTCCCCCCCCAAAAAGAGACAAGTCCACTCTCTAATCTAAGAAAGAGGTCAAGGATGGGTCCCGACCACAGAAGAGCCTATAAAGGTACCCATGTACAAAGAGGAAATATCTCAGAAAGAAGAAGAAGAGAGAAGAAGAGGGAGACGAGAGAAAATTTGTCCTTCCTAAGGGCAGACGCATAGTTCACTTCGGGTGGCTCTTCTTCAGTCCAGAGGCAGAGGATCTCGTGAACGACATTCTTCTGGGTGACCTCCTAGAGCTGTAGATTTTAGATCCATCAATGGAATCTTATACATTCCTCTCGTCTCCATCAAATGTAACTCCTATGACACTCTATGACTCGTGTAAGGTCATAATGACACCCTAAGAAACCTAAGCATGTTGAATCACCTATGTGGAGGAATCCCATGTACTTAAAATATGTGCATGGTAAATGTCCTACACCAAAACCCCCCACATAAGAATAGCTTAGGTGGACACATAGATGAAAACAAGGAGAAGTGGGTCCCAAAAACAAGCCAAATGAGGTACCCACGTATAAAAAAACTCTCCAAAAGTGGAGTAAAAGGAGAAAACCCCGTGGGAAAAACTCCCCCCCAAAGAGAGACAAGTCCACTCTTTAATCTAAGAAAGATGCCAAAGATTGGTCTCGGCCACATACGAGGCTGTAAAGGTACCCATGTACAAAGAGGCAATCTCTCGGAAAGAAGAAGAAGAGAGAAGAAGAGGGAGATGAGAGGAAATCTGTCCTTCCTTAGGGAAAGCACACAGTTCAATGTGGGTGGCTCTTCTTTAGTCCAGAGGCAGAGGATCTCGTGACCGACATTCTTTTGGGAGACCTCCTAGAGCTGCAGATTTTAGATCCATCCATGGCATATTTTGCATTCCTCTCTTCTCACTCTTCTTCTCTCTTCTTCTTCTTTTCAAGAGATTGCCTCTTTGTACATGGGTACCTTTATAGGCTCGTCTGTAGTCGAGACCCATACCTAGCATATTTCTTAGATTAGAGAGTGGACTTTTCTCTCTTTTGGGGGGAAGTTTTTCCCACTGGTTTTTCTCCTTTTACTCCACTTTGCGAGAGTTTCTTGTATGTGGGTACCTTATTCGGATTGTTTTCGGGACCCACTTCTCCTTGTTCTCATCTATGTGTCCACCTAAGCTATGCTTTAGGGGGCGTTTTGGTGTAGGATATTTACCATGCACATATTTTAAGTACATAGGATTCCTCTAAGTAGGTGATTCATCGTGCTTAGGTGTCCTAGGGTGTCATTATGGCCTTACAATCATCATAAAGTGTCATAGGAGTTACATTTGATACTTTAGGACACCTAAGCATGGTGAATCACCTATGTAGAGGAATCCCATGTACTTAAAATATGTGCATGGTAAATATTTTACACCAACACCCCCTTGAAGCATAGCTTGGGTGAACACATAGATGAAAACAAGGAGAAGTGGGTCCCAACAATAATTTGAATGAGGTACCCACGTACAAGAAGCTCTCAAAAGTGGAGTAAAAGGAGAAAACCCAGTGGGAAAAACTCCCCCAAAAAGAGAGACAAGTCCACTCTCTAATCTAAGAAAAATGCCAATGATGGGTCCCAGCCACAGATGAGCTTGTAAAGGTACCCATGTACAAAGAGGAAATCTCTCAAAAAGAAGAAGAAGAGAGAAGAAGAGGGAGACAAGAGGAATTTTTTCCTTCCTAAGGACAGGCACATAGTTCGGTGTAGGTGGCTCTTCTTCAATCCAGAGGTAGAGGATCTCTTGACCGAGATCCTTCTGGGAGACCTCCTAAAGCTGTAGATTTTAGATCCATCCATGGCATCTTCTACATTCCTCTCGTCACCATCAAATTTAACTACTATCACACTCTATGACATGTGTATGGCCATAATTACACCATAGGACACCTAAGCATGGTGAATCTCCTATGTGGAGGAATCCCATGTACTTAAAATATGTGCATTGTAAATATCCTACACCAACACCCCCCCTGAAGCATAGCTTAGGTGGACATATAGATGAAAACAAGGAGAAGTGGGTCCTGACAACAAATCGAATAAGGTACCCAATTACAAGAAACTCTCGAAAAGTGGAGTAAAAGAAGAAAACCCAGTGGCAAAAAATCCCCCCCAAAAGAGAGACAAGTCCACTCTCTAATCTAAGAAAGATTCCAAGGATGGGTCCCGACCATAGACGAGCCTATAAAGGTACCCATGTACAAAGAGGCAATCTCTCAGAAAGAAGAAGAAGAGAGAAGAAAATGGAGACGAGAGGAAATATATCCTTCTTAAGGGTAGGCACACATTTCGGTGTGGGTGGCTCTTCTTAAGTCTAGAGGCAGAGGATCTCGTGACCGACATTCTTCTAGGAGACCTCCTAGAGCTGCAAATTTAAGATCCGTCCATGGTATCTTCTGCATTCCTCTTGTCTCCGTCAAATGTAACTCCTATGGCACTTTATGATGTGTATAAGGCCATAATGACACCCTAGGACACCTAAGCATTGTGAATCACCTATGTGGAGGAATCCCATGTACTTAAAATATGTGCATGGTAAATATCCTATGCCAACACTCCCCTGAAGCATAGCTTACGTGGACACATAGATGAAAACAAGGAGAAGTGGGTTCTGACAACAAGCCATATGAGGTACCTATGTACAAGAATCTCTCGAAAAGTGGAATAAAAGGAGAAAACCCAGTGGGAAAAACTCCCCCCCAAATAGAGAGACAAGTCCACTCTCTAATCTAAGAAAGATGCTAGGGATGGGTTTTGGCCAAAGATGATCCTGTAAAGGTACCCATGTACAAAGAGGAAATCTCTCATATAAAAGAAGAAGAGAGAAGAAGAGGGAGATGAGAGGAAATATTTCCTTCCTAAGGGCATGCACACAGTTTGGTGCAACTGGCTCTTCTTCATTCTAGAGGAAAAGGATCTTGTGACCGACATTCTTTTGAGAGACCTCCTAGAGCTACACATTTCAGATCCGTCCATGGAATCTTTTGCATTACTCTCATCTCCCTCTTCTTCTCCCTTCTCTTTCCAAGATAATTCCTCTTTGTACATGGGTACCTTTACAGGTTCATCTGTGGTCGGGACCCACCCTTGGCATCTTTCTTAGATTAGAGAGTGGACTTGTCTCTTTATTGGGGTGGATTTTTTCCCATTGGGTTTTCTCCTTTTACTCAGCTTTTCGAGAGTTTCTTCTACGTGGGTACCTCATTCGGCTTATTGTCAGGACCCACTTCTCCTTGTTTTTCATCTATGTGTCCACCTAACATATGCTTCAGGGGGGTGTTAGTGTAGGATATTTACCATGCACATATTTTAAGTACATGGGATTCCTTCGCATAGGTGATTAACCAAGATTAGGTGTCCTAGGGTGTCATTATGGCCTTACACACATCATAGAGTGTCATAGGAGTTACATTTGACACCTTATGACACTTAAGCATGGTGAATCACCTATGTTGAGGAATCCCATGTACTTAAAATATGTGCATGGTAAATATCCTACACAAACACCCCCCTAAAGCATAGCTTAGGTGGACACATAGATGAAAACAAGGAAAAGTGGGTCTTGAGGTACCCACATACAAATAAACTCTTGAAAAGTGGAGTAAAAGGAGAAAACCTAGTGGGAAACCCCCCCCCCCCCAAAAGAGAGACAAGTCCACTCTCCAATCTAAGAAGGATGCCAAGGATGGGTCCTGGCCACAGACGAGCCTGCAAAGGTACCCATGTACAAAGAGTCAATCTCTCGGAAAGAAGAAGAAGAGAGAGGAAGAGGGAGATGAGAGGAAATTTATCCTTCCTAAGGGTAGGCACATAGTTTGGTGTGGGTGGATCCTATACAATTGAGAGGAAGAGGATCTTGTGATCGAAATTCTTCTGGGAGACCTCCTAAAGCTATAGATTTCAAATCCATCCATGGATTCTTCTGCATTCCTCTCATCTCCCTCTTCTTCTATCTTCTTCTTCTTTCCGAGAGATTGCCTCTTTGTACATGGGTAACTTTACAGGCTCGTCTTTGAGCCAAGACCCATCCTTTTCATCTTTCTTAGATTATAGAGTGGACTTGTCTCTCTTTTGGGGGGAGTTTTTTCCCACTAGGTTTTCTCCTTTTACTCCACTTTTTGAGAGTTTATTTTTTCATGGGTACCCTCATTTGGCTTGTTGTCGGGACCCACTTCTCTCTTCTTTTCATCTATGTGTCCCACCTAAAGCTATGCTTCAAGGGGGTGTTTGTGTAGGATATTTTTACCAGCATATATTTTTAAGTACATGGGATTCCTTGACATAGGTGATTCATGATGCTTAGGTTGTCCTAGGGTGTCATTGTGGCCTTATACGCATCATAAAGTTTCATAGGTGTTACATTTGACACCCTAGGACACCTAAGCATGGTGAAACACCTATGTGGAGGAATCCCATGTACTTAAAATATGTGCATGGTAAATATCCTACACCAACACCCCCTTGAAGCATAGCTTAGGTGGACACATAGATGAAAACAAGGAGAAGTGGGTCTCAACAGCAATCCAAATGAGGTACCCACCTACAAGAAACTCTTGAAATGTGGAGTAAAAGGAGAAAAACCAGTGGGAAAAACTCCCCTCAAAAGAGAGATAATTCCACTCTCTAATCTATGAAAGATGCTAAGCATGGGTCCTGGAAACAAATGAGCTTGTAAAGGTACCCATGCACAAAGAATAAATCTCTCGGAAAGAAGAAGAAGAGAGAAGAAGAGGGAGATGAGAGGAATGCAAAAGATTCCATGGATGGATCTTAAATTTGCAGCTCTAGGAGGTCTCCCAGAATAATGTCAATCACAAGATCCTCTACCTTTATACTGAAGAAGAGCCACCCATAAAAAATTGTGTGCTTTCCCTTAGGAATGACACAAATGATGTGTTGGAATTCCGCCCACTCTACCAAGCAAAATAAAGGCAGTAGCACGAAGAACTCTAAGTCTTGTCCACAAAAGTGTGACATAGGTCTAGCAAGTGAGTGTGAAGGAACCGAAGGTAATGCCACATGTGTAGAAATATTAGAGTGAAGAAGGGTAAAACCTGTAGAAATGATGTCCAACTGATGTGAAGGAAAAAAAAACATCCCCCACAACAAAAAATGGATACATAAGCAAGGGTGGATCAATGAAGGTCTCTAGAAAAGTGGAAGATGTAAGATTCTCAGAAGGGGCACTCCTATTGAAACAGATTATGAACTCTTTTTAAATACCTATATATGGATGAGGAACCTATAGTACATTACAAGTGTGCTCTGCGAAAAGACAACTAAGGTCAGGCAAATACTTGTCCTAGTGAAGGGATTCAACAAACAAAAGAGCAATGTCAGATAGGTATCAGTGATCCAATGAAGGTAGAGGAGTGAAGGGGGCCTCACACATTGAAGGTGGAAAAGAGGAGGGTGTGATGACTGTATGAGACTGAATAGGATACAACTCAATATCTAATGAGAAGTGGGATGTGTCAATACTCTATGGAATAGTGAGAGAAGGAGTAGAAGAGTCCTATGTTGTACTCTCGACATCAGAAATGGGTGCACAATCCTCGTCATCAGAAGTAGAAACCAAGCAAGTATGTGCCAGTGGAACTGTCATCACACAAAGAAATAGAGGAGACAAATGAATCGACAAGAACAATGGCGACAATATGTGAAGGGTCTTCATAGAGGGACTGAAGAATGCTCTAGACACGGTGGGGCAGGATCTGATCCTGCTACGTGAAACCAGAGAGATTTGGAGACATGCATCATCAAGTGACCAAAAACATGGTTGCAAGTGTCAAGAATGTCCTCAAGACAACGATGATCAGTGGGCTGCAGGACCTGGCCCAAGTAATAAGGGTGAAAGATGCAGGTGAGTAAAGTAACATGCCATGGAAGCATGCCAAGCTGAATAGTTCTTTCTCCTAATAAGAAGTGGTGGATGTTGTATGGCGATCCTATGATGCTCAAGTCTTGAAAGAGAACTCTCCATGATGTGGAAGAAATAAGTGCAAGGTGAACAAATGTAAGATGTCGGACTCGATCGATAATGCATCTGCGTGTGAAAACCCAAGAGTACTAGTGAACTCCCCATAATGTGGCACTTTATAAAGTAGTGTGTTTACAAAATTGTAAGTTTCATCATGTAGTGTGTGAGAAATCATGCAACTTTAACTAAAGAAGTGCTTAAAAATGAGCAGTGAGTCAAAAGTTATAGCAAAAATATAATTCCTGCAACTGATTAAAAAAGTTCCCGAAATTAGTGCAAAGGGTCTTTTGTGGCTACTCGTGTGGAAATGACATCAAATTTTAGGTAGAGGTTTTATTTTTCTTGTGAGGGGGGATTAGCCTCATTCTAACCCCGGACCTCGCCCTCAGTATTTGACATGCTTAGGAAGGGCATTAATACAAGCAAAAATAAAGCCTTAAAATATTTTACAATGCCATAATGAATGTTTTGCCTCAAAACATTAAAAAATGAGGGATTGTTTTGACCACTAAACAATGTCTAAAAGGGATGGTGATAGGTGGACTAAGCTTAAATGTTGACCGAGTTGGTTTATTATTACATGAGCCAAGGGCGAGTTGAGCTTGAGTATTGAGGGAACACACCGCTTCGGTTAGATAAAAAGTCCAAGTGTTTTCTAGTTGAGCTGAGGGTGATCCACGTGAAGTTGGTGTGAAGTCTGCCGAGTCAATGTTAACAGGCCCAAGCTAGCCATTACCTAGCTCCAAGTGGACTATCAGACAAAGCTAGACATGTCAACAAGTTTGAGAGTGTAGAAGGGATGTAACGGCTTGAGCCTGTGTCAGTGAGTAGAAGTAGTAGAGATTCCAAATGAAGCACAAAGATGCAACTAAGAAATTACAACCACAAACGAGGAATGACACAGTCCGAGTGAAACTCACCGGAAAAAAATGATCAAATCCCACGTTGTCGAACAGTGCAAAGGTAACTCAAATGCACGAGCACGGGGAAGGACCAGTGCAGAGGAGTACGATAGAGCAACGAAGAGGTATTTCTAATGGTCAAAGATCTGAGAAAAATGTGAGGTTGTGGCCAAACACAAGGTAGCAGCTTAAAAAGTTAATCCCGAGTTGAGTTTCCAATACAGGAGCCCATCCAATGCAAGGATCACCCAACATTTTGAGCCAATGTGAGCATCTAAAAAATAGCTGGGGGTCAGTTTCAACACGTCCACGTAGAGGCAAAAAAATAGTGCACCAATGGATAATAGAGCCCAAAAGCCGAGATGTGGAGGCTAAAACGTGCACAATTCGGTAGAATGATGCAAATTGATTTACCAAAACAATTCAGGTTTTCAAAACAGTTTGCTCTAAGTCAGAAAAAAAATGAGCCCACATATGTGAGTTGATCACAATGAAAAAACCAATGTAAAGAATACCCACGTAAGAGTAAATCTCAAGTCGATTCAACAACTGAGTTCGATCAATGCAAGTGATGAGTTGAGAGAGGCAATGAATGACCAAGTTAGTGAGCGGACCAAGACAATGCAAAAAAAACCAGTCTTGCACCTATTGAACCTGAACCTGAACACAATAATACTAGCAGAAGAAACCTACACCTAGCACACAAAACCAAACACAATAACCCCTTGAAAAATAAAAGTAAAGCACAATACTGAGTTGAGAGCTTGCACATGAAACTATGAGGCAGTGTAATAGTAAGTAGCTATTGCGAGCAACATGATTCCAATCCCCGACCTCTGATACCATGTCAGATGAATGATGAATATTTGGAGGGAATCCATAAGCATCAAAACGTTGCACTCAACTGCAAAATGATGTAGCTTCAAGATCAAATAAAGAAATCACCCATGAGAGCAATGTGCATTGCATTAAGGGAAAAATGGATCAAATCCCATACTCTATTCCATGTCATTTCTCAAGATGAATAGGTGTACATATAGTAGTGGGGTGTGTAACTCCCCCACAAATGTATTTGTCAAGAGGTGGGAGTTACATTCCCGTAATATCCGGTCAAAATGTAACTCCTATGAAAACTCTATGACGCGTGTAAGTCCATAATGACACCCTAGGACACCTAAGCATGGTTAATCACCTATGTGGAGGAATCCCATGTACTTAAATTATGTGCATGTTAAATATCCTATACCAACACACACACACACACACACACACACACACAACACACACACACACACACACACACACACACACACATGTTCGTGAGTTATTTTAAGATTGATGCAAGACATACATATTGATACATGCACCAATAGGAGATTATATGGTTCCTCACATTTTTTCTTAGGGGAATCCTTACCCACTACACATGTGCTATTATTTTTATTATAGTTCCATTCTAATTCCTAATTATGATTGATTACATATATTATGTATATGTTTTTTTTAAACTAACAGGACTAACACATGTGTCTCATATAGTGTCAATATATCTTACTTCTCGTGTACTCTTACTAATTATTGTTTTTATCAATGTTTGGAAGTATTGTTATGCATGCTTACCAGTTGTGTCTGTTATTATTTTTCTTCTTCATTGTATGTGGAAAAAGTGCCTTTATTTTTTTATGGCACTATGGGTTTCCCACGTTTTTAGATTTATGTCTTCTTATGTGACATTTATTTCTCTTATATGTAGCCTCAGAAACCTTGATTAACTTATGACACCATGGGTGTCCCAAGTTTGCAAATTAATGCCTTGATATGAATTAGTTTTACATTATCCTCTACATGTGGTTTGCCACATGATCATTTTTCTGTAATCAATTTATATGACATTTGTATTATTGTTATTACTGTTCTTTTTCTTGTTGTTACTACTTTTGTTCTTATTGCTATGGTTGTTTTATCGTTAAGCACCATGGTTTTCACCAAGCACAACAACATTTTTTAAAGGTAAAAGTTCTCTAAGGTGGATACCATTTCAAAATCCTACACTCTTCTATATTTCTTATCCATATAGTGCACAAGAATGCATATATTATTTTGGGTAACACAATCAACATGGTTTTTAACATGTCCCTAAAGTGATATCACATTCACTTGGGAATGTTATACACTTACAAGTAGATTCATAGGCTTGGAAACTAGTTTTAATAGGGAAACAATAATTAGAAATAGCTCCAAACATCAAATTGTTACAAAAAAAAAAAACAGGCTCAAACCATATAGACGAGTTACAACCATATAGACGGTTCTGACCAAAACCTATGTTTTTTACTTTTGTGGCAAAAATGACAAATTTATCTAGAGTTTAAGGTTTTTCAACATAAATAAAGGTTAGTGGAAAAATATCAGACTCAGATGATATAAATCAGAACATTTTATAGTGGACATAAAATATTTCACTCCTCTTCGATACTCAATTCTAGTTTCAAAATATAGGTGTTTTGGGGAAAAGGATATCTTTCTCCATAGATATTTTAGCAGATTACCTACTCTTATGTAATCGTCCATCATATGGGAATAGGTGGGGAAGAGCGTACGAGAACTCAATATTATTTTACCTTATATCTATATACTCAGAATTTGGGTTATCATTCATTTGTAATAGTGTAGTCAGTATTGGGGTAATAATATCAAGTACAAATAGCATTTAGGTGGACCACCACTTCACGACCCCTTTGTTTAAAAGTTTATTTAATAAAATTTATGTCGTTCTTTCACAATTAGAGTGAAACGGTATCACCGATTCACCCATCCTATATAAATAGGGTGATCTCTCACATGATTGGTAATACATTATGTTATATCAAGATCATTGTGATCATTCTATTGTAAAATTGCGAGAAATTGTTATGAAATTATCTCTGTGAATACCAAAGAGCAAATTGGAAGTGTCAGATAAAATATTATGTGAAATTATTAATACAGCTTGTGCTTTATTCTGAGTGGGGTTATTTCCTTTAGGTTTCCCCACTATAAATCTAGTCTTATGTGGCATTTACTTTCCAGTTATTTACATTATTTTCATGATCTATAATATGTAAATATAAACATATGAATCTATGTTTAATCACTGCACTTAATAATCTATAATCTTCAAAAATTGTTCATGGATTAATAATTTTTTAATTATTCATTCCTGTCCTTTCCCTATCATGGTATTAAATATGGTGATTATACCTGTGCAGAGCTAGATTTGGATGTTTTCTTTTTTGCAGGAGTAAAGAACTTGAATTTTTTCGAAGCTACGAAAACCTAGTTGTTCCACAATCGAATTCAAGCTAATTAGGTGAAAAAAATCCAATTTTCACCCAAATGTTTATGAACATTTTTCAATTTGTTTATTATATCTTTCTTATACATTTTGTGTGCATAGATCTATGTTTCTGCAACCTTGGTTCTTTGTTCATGACTCTTCTTAGTGATCTATATTTTTTTCAAATATCTCGTGCCTTTTTTATATAGACATTTTACTTGTGCCTATTATTTAAAATAAGTTATTTTATTTTTGGGATTATTTCTTTTTTTGGGCCGACTTAAAATTTTATTGTTTTTTTCTTATTCTTGAGATTTTAGGTCCGCAGTTTTCTTTTCCTTGGAAAAGTGAGGAAATTACAACACATGTCCTCACTAACTCATGGAATTTATGGCATGTGATTTCATTTTATTCAATTGAGGAGTAGACCCAAATTTTTTCCTTGGGATATTGTTAATCCCGTAGTTTCAAATCCGTCCGATGCCAAGTGTAATATATATTTGTGAAATTCTCTCATTATGAAGATCGAGTTAACCACTAATCTCAACATAGCTTCGTGTTGTAAGATTTTTTGTAGTTATTTTTTTCTTTGCGAAGTTTGAGCCAGTTATAAAGCTCCAAGGAGATTCATCATGTCTGAATTTTAATTGACTCCTTTTGTCAATTGCAAAGTATGAACAAATAAGGTTGTTCCACACTTTTCACAAATTTAGTATTTTGTTATCTTAGTTTTGTCAGTTATGAAGTACAAACCAATAAGGTTGTTCTGTGCTCTTTACAATTTCAAAATTTTGTTATCTTGGTTCTAACCAATACAAAATCAGATATAATAGAAAAGCTCCAAGTCTTTTCACATTTTGTGTTGTCATCCTTTTTTTTGTAGACCCATGCGAAATCCGATCCATTAGAAATCTCCGGGTCTATTTGCATTTCATTTTGTTAGTATTTTTTTAATTGTGTCAGTGGATAACCAATAAGATTAAGCCACCATTTTATTTGGGATTTAGGCCTCTTTTGTATCTAGGTAGGATTCCAGCTAAAAAACTTTTACCCGTACTAAAAAAAATATCAAGCCATCGTTATTTTACTTTTTAAAGTCTTTGTCAAACTTTATAAATTGTGAACTAATAGAATGTGCCCACGTTCTTTCCCATATTGTTTGTTGTTTGTCATAACCATGTCAAAGTGAAATAAAGTGATCGAATAAATTAAGACCACGTGTACACAATTTATCCATATGTTTTTTACATTATTTTTCTTCAGATTGGTTGTTGCAATGCAAAGTGAAATCTAATAGCAAAGCACCACGTGTCTTTAGCTTTTCACAATGTTCATTTTTTTCCTTTTGTTGCGTGTTCCTTTGTTTGTTTGTTGAAAATTTCAGTTGAGTTTTCAACCCTGTAATGTACCCGATAATCTATTTGTTTTTATTAAATTCTAGGGACTTCACATCCGCCTGGGGGATCTACATTAGAATTTGTTGGAAAGGTTAAATGTGCCATGTTTCTTTGTTTTTATCTTCGAAATTTGTCATATCCTTCTTCATTTGTGGGTTTAAAAAAAATTGTTTGTACCGAGGGTTTCTAAATTCCCTTTATACCACAGGATTCAAATTTCATTTGTGCTATGGCTTTCTAAATTTTCTTTTTCGCGTGGGTTCTATTTTCTTTGTACCGTGTGTAGACACAAAATCACGCACTTTTGGTAATCTCTTTGGCCATCTCATTTTCCTTTCGATTGATACTTTCACTCATACACTCTCACTTGCTCAGTTTGTGTTTCAACCCCTCGTCATTTGACATCCTAGACACTAGTGCCCATCCAAGATGTCTACGATAGGTTCCCTAATCCCCTTTGTGCACTCATGTCTTCTTTATACATTAATTTTATCTTTATGGGCCCTTTATATCTATTTGAGCATTTTATATTGTTTGGGAGTCATCCTTTTCAGGGTTAATTACAAAATTTGAAGCAAGGACTCATATAAATATATAGTTATTAAATCATAATAAGAGACCAAACACTAGGCATTACTATCTCCACCTAAGGTTGCATCCATCAAAGGCATTTGGGTAAGTGCAGGAAGTTGATGGACAAATATAGGGTCATCCGTGGACATCATATTGCAAATAACAACATAATATCAACTTGTAGGAATTATTAGCAATACATACACTAAAAATTAGACAAAATTATATTAATATGAATCGTAGAATCCGGAATCTAGTTTTCTAAAATACTAATTTTTGTAAAAGATGGACAAGATTAACTATATTAAACACTCAAAATTCAATGACTTGGTATTTTTTTTTAAAAACGCCGATAAGATTATAGTCCGTTTGCCCACAATTTGGATGACCAAAAATTGATATATATTTTTTTCCTTTGGTGAGAAGTTATATGCCACTATCTATCTTGGGATGGATTTTATTTTGTATTTTTTTTGAGTAATATTTTATTTTTTATGATTTTTTCCGTGAAAGTGGTATGAAAACATAAAGAAAATAGAGCACTTTCCATTTGCCCGCCATAACTTCATCAAAAAATATTGAAATCAAATAATTTTTTTTTGAACATGTATATAATTTCACCATGGTTGGGATGGTATAAGTTTTAATCACATTTTGATAAGTGAAACAAATTTTGTAGTCTTAAACGTAGACATATAACATTCACAGGAAAAAGTGTCTTAAAGACCTACTATTAGTAAAAAATTATAAAATGATATTTATCCTCTTCTATTCACTTTAAAATCAGTACTTCTACAAAGCTAATAGTCTCCCCTACGCAATGGTACCATTTTTATGACATAGTTTTTACTTTTCGGCATGGTTCAAGTCCGCGGAAGACTAAATTTGATGTTTTTTTCTGTTTTTAATGTAAAATTCAGGATTTGATGTCCACTTAATTGTCCCCCAACTTGGTGCACTTACCCATTTTATAGATCCATTTTCATCCATCTAGTTCCATCACAAGGGAAAAAGGTTGGTTCATCTACATCACACTTCATAGGAGGGGATTCTATTCTATTCCATGCAAAAATAATTTACATTCGACATCTAGTTACTTGCTCGCTACTTCCAAGTGTGATAAGCTCAAGAGAACCTAGGGCACAATTCCACACACACACACACACCTAGAATTACATTGGGTATGAGATGTTGTACAACGCTTAGTTATAAGTCCATCCATTTGGAAACTAAGGACAATTTGACCCCTTAGTATGCATCTTTCTCTTTTCAAGGTTTTAATGCTTTTATAGGAGTTTTGTAGGTGATTTATCCATTCAGAAGGTTTACAGTGACATCTAACGAAGTTCAGTGACATACATGTGATCGAAGATGGACAAGTACATACATTTTGTGACCCTAAAAATTCAGGTTTCCGACCATTTTTGCAAACTAGGGGTGCCTAGAATTCAGACCAAGGTGCCAAAAGGCACCTCTATCCCTCTCCAGGCACCCCAATCCAATAAAATCACTCAAATCTATAACGTTTTGGGCCTCAGTGCGATGGTTTTTCATCCCTGATCAGCCAGTATCCAATGCGACACAATCCAGTAACCTCTGTGAATGAGCTAAGGATCTTCTAACCCGCTTTACATATTATGGTTTCATATTTTCATTTCTTAATTGCATGGGTATATTTCTGTATTTAATTATTCAGTTATTCACTGCTGCTATAACATCTATATTAGGTTGCATTATTTACAATTTAGCTTAATCATTTTGGTGAGCCAAACCCTTGATTCCTCCTTGTTTTATTACTTTATCATTGTGAGTATCTTAATCAATGAATTCCTACTTGATAATCCTGACTTGTGACATAGATTCAAACATCTCCTCGCTACTACTTGCATTCTTGTTGATATGCATCCCAACTCAGTTTATCAATCATTTTTTGATAGCATTATCTGAAGATATTGTTTTCCCTTCTAATCCTCATGCTGATTATTTCTATTTTTGACAATGATCCACCCTTGGATATCGTGATTCACATATATAATGTGGTTATCAAGAGTAATTTAATTCACAACGGATCTAAACTCAATCTTTTTCCTATGTGATTCCTTGAAAATATAGGTCTTTTCGTTGCTAATGTTAGTCCATTATCTCTTTATCTTCATGCATATGATGGTTCTGTTCATCCATGTTTGGGTCACATTACTTTACCTATCCAAGTTTGAACTAAAACTCTTTACACACACACACAAATATATATATATATATAATCTTTATTTTTATGGTTAAATTTGTAATATACATGGCATTTTGATGTTTAAATTATATTTTTGCATGTCAATCATGACGGTCATATTTTAAAAGTGGTTGTATTTTACATCCATCTAGCACCATCACAAGGGACACAAGCGTTACTTATTCTACATACACTTCATAGGAAGGAAGTTCATTCTATTCCATCCAAACGTCTATTACATTTTTGTACATCTAGGTACTTTTCTCGCTATCAAGTGTGAAATGCACAAGATCCACATAGGGCATGATTTCGCACAAAAACACATAGATCTACATTGGGTCTTAGATGTAGTGTAGTGCTCAATCATAATTTCACCATTGTGACATCTTAAAAGGATTGGGTAGCACCTTAAAAGGATTTGACCTTATCTTAACTATTTTAGGTCGTGCCTTTTCAACCAAGGTAAGAGAACCTATTTTGTAACCTTTGTTATTGAAGGAGACACCTATACCTTTATTTTGCACAAATTTTATAAAGAAAACCTTGGGAAAATATGATCAACACACAAAATTTTCCTCTCACGAGTTGTCACTTCCAGAATATGGAGATATTTTCAACACAAGGCTAAGGTTACTAAAGACATTATGGAATCCTGATTGTAATGCATATTTTACTAAATAGATGTTGTTCCTTTGTTGATATACAAGGAAAACAGGGGTATTTCAGGATGGATTCATGGTTTTTTGAATGATTTTGGTGGGAGATTGAGAAGGATAAAGTTGATTATACTAGACCTTTGAGAAAATTCACAATAATGGACAAATCAACAACAGAAAGCTTCAAGATAGTTCAGACGTTCCTTTAACCAGAAGGTGTGCTTCAATAGAGGCCTAGATCAGCACATTTTCACACAACCTTTGAGAATATAACATGAAGGATCAAGTTAAAAGTCTCAATTAAACACCAAAATCTCTAATCAATCACACCTAAGGTACACCTGAAGACTTACAAACAATATTTATTAACAAGTGACAGTGCAGTGAATTTAAATTTATTTATCTCATCACAGGTTAAAGGATCTTCTTGAAATGAAATTGCAAATGCCACTAAACTATCATAGGGATGAGATCTAGTGTGATTTCACAAATATTTCAATGAAAGATTGCAATAAGAACGAGTAAAACTACTTGCAGACATTTTGAAACAAAGCAAATACTAATTGCTCCAAGATGAACACAAATTGATTTCAAAATTGCTTAGATTCATCAGCAGGGGAAAGTTACATAGAACAATCTCAGAGCTTGTCAATGGTTGTACACTCACAACCAACTTGACATGATAGAAATTCTAATACAGAAGAAATTAACAGGCTATCTCGGATTGGTCTCTCAGGAAGACAACTTTTCTCAATTTTTCTATCAAGAATTCAACCCTCGACCTTTTGAAAGAGTATTCTCATTGCATTTATACATTTCATTCATCCCAAATTTTCCCCCCAAAAAGAATAATATTAGAGGGACATTTGCTTGCTACTAATTTTTTACAGAAAGTGACGTTTAACAAATTCACACCCGTATCTGCCAAGTGGATAAATCATGAATTGATCACATTTCTTAGACCCTCGACTAATGACTAGGATGCCATGCCACAAGCGTTTTGACAACTACTTTTAATCATTCTAATCCTGTCATGTGAGAAATCCCCTTTTTAATCATTTTCTGAAGGCTCTGCACAGCTGGATCCGACATGTAATCCTTTTCTCCCTTGAGGAAACACCTTTTTCATCCTTTACACCTGCATCCTCCATCATTTCATTCTTTTCCATCTCTTTCCTCTATAATTCTGCCCTGCATCCATCTTCTCTGGTAATTCCTATTTTTACAAGTGCCTGAGAAATTCCAACTTCAAAATATTGACCTTAACGATCCTTGGACTCACAAATTAAGTTTTAAATCCATCAAGTGGCACTTTACAAATAGAGATGACAAGGAATTTTATCAAAAAAGATGAAAAACAATGCGTATTCGCATCTCCAGGAGTCTTGGAGAAAAAATGGCTGAAAAACATACGCAATACACAACAACTGTTGATTCTACCCCCTTTTCTACTTTATATCATATCCATCCACGTGTTCCTTTAGTGCAACAACAAAGGAAAGGTATAGAGGTAGTTTTCCAAACAAGCATGGGCCTTCCACATGCCCTGGCCCCAACAAAAATGCCTTTTGGCCTTTGAAAAAGTCTCAATAAAAAGGAGCCAGTGGAAGCCTCCACATGTCTCAATGGTGCATTTTGAGATAGTCCCCAAAAACAAAGACCCCAAACAAGCGCAGGTTCACCACGTGTCTCAGTCTAGTAGAATTGTTAAGAAAGTTGAAGGATCAGCGGAAGGCGTCATGTGTCTAGGGTCCATGACAGTTTTCCTTGGCCATTGAAAAGTATGAGCCAAGGCTAGAGTGAGTAGAAGCGTCCAAGTGTCCTACTGGCACTTCTTCAAAATAAAACTTAGGGGCCGGTCCCCAAACAGGCATAGTCTCTCCATGTATCCTAGACCTTAGAAAATCACTTTAAAAAGTCTAAGTATGGGTAGCACCGTGGAAACCTCCACATGTCTTCCCGTCGCAACTTTGAGATGGTGCCTGAAAGCGGAGACCTTGAACAAGCACTGGCCTACCATGTATCCCCTAGGCGTGATTGCTAAGGTGGGACCCTGAGGTGGATCCTCAAATGAGTGCTGACCCTCGACGTGTCCATGGACATCCAAAACTGTATCGACCACCTGAAAAAAAATTCTAAGTCCGGGTAAGGAAACAGAAACCTCCACGTGTCTTAATGGCACATTTTGAGATGGTCCACAAAAGGGAAGGACCCAAACAAGCACTGGCTTGCTACATTTCCATACTTGCTGAGATGCAATTTTGACGGGAAAAACAACACATCAAACCATAAAATGTAGGAAAACCACCATTTGAGCCTAGAATGAATTTTTCTTCACGGACAGAGAGTTTGGAAATGATATAAGACCCAAATATGATCCTCCAAGCCACATTTAATCATGTTTTCATAGATACTTGGGATAGAAGAGACAGGGAAAACAAAACGTGACTGTGGAAAACAGAAGGAAGGGAAACAACCTGAGTTTATGCCCAAGTTATAGATTCTTTCACATGGACAAAGGAATGAAAAAAAAAATTCTAGAATTTTAAGTGATCCTTAACCAAGGAAGGGACTCTTCATGGAAACCAAATGAAGGACAGAGTCTTCAAGTATCAATACGTGGAGATAGAAAACACGATAGAGCCCACAAACTAGAGAACTTCAAGGACAAAAAGGGTGAGACCAATTTCAGCACCAACAATCTCTCTGAGGGTTTAGAAGGTTATTATTTCGTTGCAAGATATAGGAGAATTCAACTACCAAATCACGACATATAGGTGACCAAAAGTGAATATTTGTGACACCCTTCCAACCCTAAAAAACTTAGATCATGAGGATCTTTCAAGGCACTAGTGCTCAAAATCAATACAGTAGTAGTGGCGAGTGCTCCTTACCCTTCCATGGGTGCCCGTGTCCATCCTCATCCAAAATTCACACAACTTTCTTAGCATGATTATGAAATTCTATAATTCCATTTTACTAGTTTTCCAATTCATCATACCCTCAACATATTTGTGAATAAGATAATTAATTTATTCAATTCATTTTGCAACTATGGTTTCATACTTTCTTACTTAGTTTTCTTAGATATATATTGTACTTAATTGTTCATTTATTTACTGTTGTAATTGCAATCAGATTGGGCTTACATTTCCATGTTTTTAGCTTATTCACTAACTAAAATGGTTATTTTATTTTAGCATTATTGACACTAATATTTTTTTATTCAGGATAAAGGTTTTTCGGTTATGGGCCCTACCGAAAAATAGAGAGGCCAAAGCTCAGATAAATCATTACAAAGCCCAAGAGAACAAAACAAGGCTGTAAAAAACAGACAACCAAAAATAAGCCAAAAAATAACACATAGAAAACACAATGTAATCATAGTCATTTTCTATTTTTCTTCCTATGGAGGAAAAAATTCTAGCCATCATCCACAATAGTATCCTTGAGATCCAGCTGTGAGAAAAAGTTCATCTTGAGATAATATTTATACCTCGAGTCCTCCCATACATTTAAAATTTTCAGAGATTCATTGTGAAGATAGATGGGGGCCGAGTCATTGCATAAGTTGGGATTTGAAAGAGGGACATTAAGAGTTGGGAATTATATTTAAAAACAAGGTATAGATCACTAAAAATAACGGACTGCCACTTAAAGACTGGAAGAAGGGGGGAAGGTTCAAACCATCAATTGAGTCACTCCCCTTTGTAATGCTATCCAATGGCACAGTCTCAAAGAATTCCTCATGCAAAACATAAACAAACGGTATGTCCCTCACAACTGTCTTGGCCTCTATTTTAGATAGTTAACATTCCCCAGGTCGTTTCGTAGTTGACACTAATATTTTAACTATGTCTTTCTCTAATAATATTACTCAATCCACTTCAGGAATTGTCACTTCATATCTCCTAGTTGGTCCAAATTTATTAACAACTACTTTTCATATCATGGATACTGATCTTCATTACAACCTCATCTTAAACAATCCATGGATACATGTTATGCAAGTAGCATCCTTGAATCTGAAGGAGTGTAGGACGAAGACCTGGAAGGAATTCACGAGCATCGAATAGTTGCACTTCACCAAAGTGTAGGAGTTACGAGATTGAAGCAAGCAAGCTTTGTAAAGCAATGTGCATGCATATGAGAGCTCAAGATTCGAAAAGTGGAGTGGAAATGGAAGCCTTAGCTTAGCTTGTATTGGTTTGTCATAGATCAAAAGAGGTGGTGTACATATAGGGGAGTGAATGTGTAACTCCCATGTAAGAGAATATTCCTCCATAATGGAGAAGAGGAGTTACTTTCCCAAATGGGAATGTAACTCCTATGACACACTTACACATATGACAGATTATGTAAGTGAATCTGTCATAACTAAGATGACACCTAGATCCATGTCCACCTAAGTGAGATGACTCACATGGTGAGGTGGAATAACACTAAATAAGTGAATAAATATACCACCTACACCAACACCCCCCCTTCATCGTAACTTAGGATGAGGCGGCAAGTCAGAAATAAGAAATGGGTCCCGGCACAAATCCTGATGAGGCACCTGTTATGTTTGTGGAGCCTATTTTCATGTTAGAGTATGGTACATCTTCCATGTGTTACACTCGGGTATTTTTACGGCGGCCCCGCTCGCCGGTGAGCGGGTCAGGGGGGTTCGGGGGCAAAGCCCCCGAAGCAAATTTTCATGGGTGGTTCATTAACCCATGGGTAATGGGTAACCGTTATGGGCTGTTTTTGGGCCCATGTTTTTTTCGGTCTTTTTCCCATTGTTTTGATACCCACGGTTTTTTGCCCTTGGTTTTGATACCCACGGTTTTGTATCAAACTGCTTAAGCAGTTGTCTATTTATATGGTCTTATGCATATGATAGAGTGACAAGCAAATGTATTACAGATGTGTTTTGAATTCGGGTTTGAATTCTGTACAGTTTGTTGAGCATAGCTCCAAACGGATCTGGGTATTGTATTGAGAGAGTGAAGGCTTGTAATAAAATTTGAGCAAGTGATTCTTGGTGGACGTAGCCCAAATTGGGTGAACCACGTTAAATATTGTCTCTCTGTGTTGTGTTATTTATTCTGCACTTTTATTTGAGATCTGTAATATTTTCTGCATATTAGTTTATACTGTTGCGATTCAGTAAGAGATTATTCCGCATATTTTTATCTCTTATTTCCTAACAGCACCCATGTACAAAAAGAAGTCCCAAGCAGTGAAGGAAAACCCAGTGGGAAAAACACCAACCACAAGAGAACAAAACACTCTCTAATCTAAGAAAGATGCCAAATATGGGTCCCAGCCATAGATGAGCCTGAAAGGGTACCCATGTATAAAGAGGAAATCTCTCAGAGAGAAGAAGAAGAGAGAAGAAGAGGGAGACAAGAGGAATGCAAAATATTCCATGGACGGATCTGAACTCTGCAACTGTAGGAAGTCTCCCAAAAGAATGTCGATGACGAGATCCTCTGCCTCTGGACTGAAGAAGAGCCATCCACACCGAACTATGTGCCTACCCTTAGGAAGGAAAAAAATGACATGCTAGAAGTCCACCCACTCCACAAAGGAAACTGAAGGCAGCAACACGAAGAACTCTGAGTCTGGTGCACGGAAGTGTGATATAGGTCTAGCGAGTGAGTGCCAAGGAACCGAAGGTAATGCCACGTGCGTAAAACTGTCAGAGTGAAGAGGAACACCCGCAGAAAGGATGTCCAAGTGATGTGAAGGGAACAAAACATCCTCCACAACAGAAAAGGGATCCACAAATGAGGGTGGATCAATGAAGGTCTCCGGAAAAGTGGAAGTGGTAAGAGTCCCAGAAGGGGCACTCCCAACAATGGAGATGATGGACTCCTCTGAAACACCTGTAGATGGATGAGGGACCTGTAGTGCATCACAAGTAGACTCTACGAAAAGATGACCAAGGTCAGGTAGATACTCGTCCCAATGAGGGGGCTCTACAAACAAAAGAGTGATGTATGATAGGTATGAGTCATCCAATGAAGGTAGAGGAGTGTAAAGAGCCTCGCACACTGGAAGTGGAAAGGAGGCGGGTGTGATGACTGTATGAGACTGCTCGATATCTGATGAGATGTGGGGGGTGACAACAATGTCTGGAATAGTGAGAGAAAGAGGAGAAGAGTCCTCTGTAGTACTCTCGACATCAGAAGTAGAACCAAGCGATCCTATGTCAGTGGAACTATCATCACACAAAGAAATGAAGGAGACAACTAAATCAGCAGCAGCAACAACGGTGGCAGTATGTGAAGGGTCTCTATACAAGGACTGAAGAATGCTCCAGACACGGTGAGGTGGATCTGAGTCTACCACGTGAAACCAGAGAGAACAAGAGACATGCATCATCATGTGACCAAATATATGGTCACAAGTGTCAAGGAAGTCCTCTAGATGACGATGATCAGCAGGTGCAGGAACTGGCCCAAGTAAGAAGGATGAAAGACCCTCATAGGCAAAGTAACGTTCCATGGAAGCACGTCAGGCTGAATAGGTCTCTCTCCCTGTGAGAAGTGGCAGAGGCTGTAATGCGATCCTACGGCGCTCACGTCTGGAAAGAGCACTCTCCATGATGAAAAAATGCAAGATGCAAGGGTGTAAGACATCGGACTCGACCGATAATGCGTCTGCGTGTGTAGGCCCAAGAGTACAAACAACCCCCCCAGAATGCATCACTTTATAAAAGTAGTGCGTTTACAAAATTGGAAATGCCATCACGTAGTGTGTGAAAAATCATACAAATTTGACCAAGGAAGCACTCAGAAACGAGCTGCGAGTCAAAAGTTATGGCATTATTACGATTCCCGCAACTAATGGAAAAATGCACTAGATGCTGCAAACGCATTAAAAAAGTTCTCTAAATGGGTGTAAAGGGTGTCGGGTGAGTACTCGTTGGAAACGGCATCAAATTTTAGGCATAGTTTGTTTTTCCTGCGAGGGGGGATTAGCCTCCTACCAACCCTGGACCTCGCCCTCCGTCTTCGACAAGCGTAGGAAGGATTCAATTACAAGCAAAAACAGCCTAAAACCCAAATTTTAAAATGTTACAATGCCTTGAAAATGAATGTTTTGTTTTAAGCCATAAAAAATTAAAAGGGGCTGCTAGAGAGGAGGGGCCCACATTGGATAGGTTGGAGCAGGTTGCAGGCTGAAGATGCCACGTGGAAGTCTGCAGGGAGGAGCCACGTGGAGCAGGTGTTCGAGTGCCAAGTTATGGTTGCACCAAGCTAGAAGTGGCTGGACCTATTGACCGAACTGAATGTTTCTGACCTCGTGGCAGGGAAGATGTGCCTTTGAAACTCCAGGTAAGCGCAAGATTCCTCTTGCTGTAACTGTCTGAGTAGAAAATGTTTTGGAAAGGAGTAACGGTTCGAGCAGAAGGAAACGCCACGTGCAGGAGTGTTGAACGGCTGTGGGAGCATTAAACAATTGCGTGCAGGAGCATTGGAGGGTTGTGGGAGCCTGTAATGGTCGGCACAATGCACAGCGAGGAAGGGACATCTGCGTGGAGCCAAGGAAGGTTGTCAACGCTGAATTCAAAAGATTTTCCAATGCGGGGCTCCAAAAACATTTAGCAGAGTGAAACGACCCACGTAATGCATAGAGATCAGGCCAGGAAATAAAACGAGTTTGAGAGAATCCAACACAAACGTTGAACCCAAGGCAGTGGGGGCACAAAGAACCAAATGACCATGAACGTGGAGCACGAACAAGAGACACACAGTCTTCACTGAGCCAACTGTAGTGCACGTCGAGATAACGTTAAACTCTAGGTTCAACTGTTCAACGAGCCAGTGGGAGAGACCAAGGCAAGCGCTGTAAAGGTAGAGGGCCGAGAAACCAAAATGGTGAGGCTAAAACTCAGGAAGAATCTTGACACTAAGTGGAAGTGCGTTGTAGAGAAACCAACGTGAACTCAGAACAGCAGGGTGAGTGGATGCACAGCCAACCTTGGAGTGAGTGAAATAACCCAGCACCAATCAAGCCCAACGAGGAAGCCATAAAACCCATAAAAATCAACGATGCAAACACTAGTGATGCAAATGTTGTGATTTGCAGAGGCAGAAGGAGTTTCATTCAAGCTGAGATGTTATCTGAGGTGGTGAGTTGGCTCAGGGAGCACTTCAATAACACCATAAACACATAAACCCAGCAAGTAGTATGGAACTGAAACCCTTGAAACTGCATGCACAAGCTGGAAAACTACGAACACCCGAATAATACACCCACAGAATCTCAAAATATGCAAGTAGAGCACATGCAAAAGCGATATCTTACACAAGCAACTACATGATGGAGCAACGATGGTGAGCAACGCGATTCCGGTCCCCACGCTCTGATACCATGAAGGAGTGTAGGACGAAGACCTGGAAGGAATTCACGAGCATCGAATAGTTGCACTTCACCAAAGTGTAGGAGTTGCGAGATTGAAGCAAGCAAGCTTTGTAAAGCAATGTGCATGCATATGAGAGCTCAAGATTCGAAAAGTGGAGTGGAAATGGAAGCCTTAGCTTAGCTTGTATTGGCTTGTCATAGATCAAAAGAGGTGGTGTACATATAGGGGAGTGAATGTGTAACTCCCATGTAAGAGAAGATTCCTCCATAATGGAGAAGAGGAGTTACTTTCCCAAATGGGAATGTAACTCCTATGACACACTTACACATATGACAGATTCTGTAAGAGAATCTGTGATAACTTAGATGACACCTAGATCCATGTCCACCTAAATGAGATGACTCACATGGTGAGGTGGAATAACACTAAATAAGTGAATAAATATACCACCTACACCAACAGAATCTTCACCAATGTGTCAAATTCAAACATAATGAATATGATCATATTGTCTTAGTAAATCAGAATCCTTTTAAACACAATAAATTTGATATGTGTAATCTATATCAACATATTATTGATTATGCTTAGCAATTCATCCCTATGGAAAACTTACCTACTTATTTTGGTAGGGAAAAAACACAATTTCTAGTTATGTTGTACCAAAACCATGACTTATTGAATCAAACTTGCTCCACGGTGTTCTTCTTTCCCTACATTAGTTCCACCCATCACTCTTAATCTTATATATGGATTCGTTCCACAATATAATGTTACATAATGTGATTATGATATTGCTGAAAATCATATTGAACTAACTACTGATCATTTACTTATACTCAAATTTAATCTTATCTATGAAGATGAGTCCATGATTCGATTTCTTTATCCTTCCCCCCAGTATTAAACATTACTATCTCAGAGCTATATTTTATAACACTAACAATCCTACAATTTCTAATCCCGAAACTTCTATCCCCATTACATCTAGTCCATATCTTGTAACTCTCCTTATCTTATATTAGTTTTTAGTTCATTTATCATCGCCACTAGTTTGAATACGTCATATATTCTCTTAGATGTTGATTTGTTATCTTTACATTATCTACGACATCGATATCATCATAGGCTATCCAAATACTCATAATTTGCCTTTGTTTTTTACTATAATGGCATCTTGAGACTTGACACTAATCACTCCAAATCATGTATTGCTAAGATTAATATTCTCATGATAGAAATAATCATCACTATATGACCAAAACGTTCGCTATGATTTTCTTATTCATAGAATAAAATAATACTCCTCCAGATAAAAGAACATGGCACGACCCCAAGTCACTAGCACAACACATATTACAAGCATTCCCATCACCACTCCTAAGGATCCTCCACTATATATCTTATTAATTTTGACCCTAACGTGGATGATATCCTTGATTAATGTTAAGATATTTTGTTTCTTTCCTTTTGACATAGCTATATTCAATAATACAAAAACATTCATATATTTACAAAAATAAAAAACTAGGACCTATAAATATAGCTTGCATTGTTAACTCTTACATTCCTTATCTTGCTATTCATTATGATTTGATTTATAGCATATCATTTCTACACTTTACACACACACACACACACACACACACACACACACACACACACACACACACACACACACACACACACACACACACATGTTCGTGAGTTATTTTAAGATTGATGTAAGACACACAGAATGATAGATGCCCTAATAGGAGATTATATGGCTCCTTACATTTTTTTCTTAGGGGAATCCTTACCCACTGTACATGTGTTATTATCTCATTATAGTTTCATTCTAATTCTTAATTATGATTGATTACATATATTATGTATATGTTTTTTTAACTAACATGACTAACACACATGTCTCATATAGTGTTAATATATCTTACTTCTCGTTCACTCTTACTAATTATTGTTTTTATCAATGTTTGGAAGTATTGTTATGCATGCTTACCATTTGTGTCTGTTACTATTTTTCTTCTTCGTTGTATGTGGAAAAAGTGCCTTTATTTTTTTATGGCACTATGGGTTTCCCATGTTTTTAGATTTATGTCTTCTTGTGTGACATTTATTTCTCTTATATGTAGCCTCAGAAACCTTGATTAACTTATGACACCATGGGTGTTCCATGTTTGCAAATTAATGCCTTGATATGAATTAGTTTTACATTATCCTCTACATGTGGTTTGTCACATGATCATTTTTCTGTAATCAATTTATATGACATTTGTATTATTGTTATTACTGTTCTTTTTCTTGTTGTTACTAATTTTGTTCTTATCACTATGGTTGTTTTATCTTTAAGCACCATGGTTTTCACCAAGCACAACACCATTTTTTAAACGTAAAGGTTCTCTAAGGTGGATACCATTTCAACACTTTACACTCTTCTATACTTCCTATCCATATAGTGCACGGGAATACATATATTATTTTGGGTAACACAATCAACATGGTTTTTAACATGTACCTAAAGTGAGATCGCATTCACTTGGGTATGTTATACACTTACAAGTAGATTCATAGGCTTGGAAATTGATTTATTTAGGCTCAAACACACAGGCTCAAAACCATATAGATGAGTTAAAACCATATAGACAGTTCTGACCAAAACCTATGGTTTTTATTTTTGTGGCAAAAATGCCGAATTTATCTAGAGTTTGAGGTTTTTCAACATAAATAAAGGTTACTAGAAAAACATCATACTCAAATGACATAGATCAAAACATTTTATAGTGGACATGAAATATTTCATTCCTCTTCAATACTCAATTCTAGTTTCAAAATACAGGTGTTTTGGGGGAAAGGGTATCTTTCTCCATAGATATTTTAGTAGATTACCTACTCTTATATAATCGTCCATCATATGGGAAGAGGTGGAGAAAAGCGTGCGAGAACTCAATATTATTTTACCTTTTATCTATATACTCAGAAGTTGGACCATCATTCATTTGTAACAATGTGGTCAGTGTTGGGGTAATCATATTAATTGGGGATATCATTTAGGTGGACTGCCACTTCATGACTCCTTTGTTTAAAATTTTATTTAATAAAATTTAGGTCAGTATTTCACAATTAGAGTGAAACGGTATCACCAATTCACCCATCCTATATAAATAGAGTGATCTCTCACGTGATTGGTATTACATTATGTTATGTCAAGATCATTGTGATCATTCTATTGTAAAATTTTCAGAAACTGTTATGAAATTATCTTTGTGAATACCGAGGAGAAAATTGGAAGTGCTGGATAAAAGATTATGTGAAATTATTAATATAGGCAATGCTTTATTCTGAGCGGGGTTATTTTCTTTAGGTTTCCCCACTATAAATCTAGTCTTCTGTGTCATTTACTTTCGAGTTATTTACTTTCTATTCATGATCTATTATATGAAAATATAAACATCTGAATCTATGTTTAATCACTACACTTCATAATCTATAATCTTCAGAAATTTTTTGTGGATTAATAATCCTTTGATTATTCATTCCTATCATTTCCCTAACATGGTATCAAAGCTAGTGATTATACATGTGCAAAGCTAGATCTTGATGTTTTCTAGTTTGCAGGGGTAAAGAACTTGAATTTTTTCGGATCTACAAAAACATAGATGTTTTTCCATAGACTTCAAGCTAATCAGGTGAAAAACTCCAATTTTCACCCAAATGTTTATGAATATTGGTCAATTTTTTTATTAGATCTTTCTTATACATTTTGTGTGCATAGATCTATGTTTCAGCGACCTTGTTTCTTTGTTCTTGTCTCTTCGCATTCATAAAAAAAATTCAAATATTTTACACCTTTTTTATATTGCCGTTATAGTTGTGTGTCTTATTTAAAATAAGTTCTTTTATTTTGGACTTATTTCTTTTTTTAGGCCGGACTTCAATTTTTTTAGTTTTTTGGCTTATTCATGAGATTTTAGGTCCATAGTTTACTTTTGCTTGGAAAAATAACGAAATTGCAACAAATGTCCTCACTAACTCGTGGAATTTATGCCACGTGCTTTCATTTTATTTAATTGAGGAGAAGGCCCAAAAATTTTCCTTGGGATACTTTTAATCCCATAGTTTTAAATCCGTTCGACGCCAAGTGAAATATATATTTGCAAAGTTTTGTCATTATGAAGCTCGATTTAACCACTAAGCTCAACCTAGCTTCACGTTGTCAAATTTTTTTGTAGTTATTTTTTTCTTTGCGAAATTTGAGAGAGTTATAAAGCTCCAAGGAGATTCATCATGTCTGAATTTTAATTGACTCGTTTTGTCAATTGCGAAGTACAAACCAATAAGGTTTTTCAACACTATTCACAAATTTTGTATTTTGTTATCTTGATATTGTTAGCTACGAAGTACGAACCAATAAGGTTGTTCCATGCTATTTACAATTTAAAATTTTTGTTATCTTGGTTCTAACCCATGCAAAATCAAATCTAATAGAAAATCTCCAAGTCTTTTCACATTTTGCGTTGTCATCCTTTTGTTTTTTTAGACCCATGCAAAATCCAATCCAATAAAAATCTCCAAGTCTATTCACATTTCATTTTGTAAGTCTTTTGTTAATTGTCTCAATGGATAACCAATAAGATTAAGCCACCTTTTAATCTGGGATATAGGCCTCTTTTGTATTTGGGTAGGATCCCAACTAATAACTTTTACCGTTAATAAAAAAAGATTAATCCACCATTTTTCTTATTTTTAAATTCTTTATCAGACTTTATAAGTTTTGAACTAATAGAACGTGTCCACATTTTTCCCATATTTTTTGTTCTTTTTCATAACCGTGTCAGAGCGAAAGAATTTGATCAAATAAAATTAACGACACGTGTACACAATTTATCCATCTATTTTTCACATTATTTGTCTTCGGATTGGTTATTGCACTGCAAAGTGCAATCTAATAGCAAAGCACCATGTGTCTTCTACTTTTATAAGATTTCAAAACCTATTAATTAATCACTTTGGTTAATTAATAAACCCCCTCAATCCCCATGAGTCACTAGATGACAAACTAAACTCTCCTAAAGTAAACTCGACCATTTCTAAACCATGCTTATCCATAACTAACCTAGCTTTGGTATTATCCCACATACAATATGATGCAAAGCTTCTTCAAAACATTGGGTTATAAAAGGAACCCTCCTCTTAACCTTTCAACTTACACATAAAAGAGCATAGAGCCTATATTATATCCATTTTATCACCTTAGAGAATTCTTCCATTAGAGGAGTTAGTTATCTTCATTTCTTGCATTCATCCATCCAATTTTTGAATTATATGGAGATATGTCAAATGGTCTTGTAGCCATGGATTGACAAGACTCCATTCTTGAAAACCTTGGGATTAAAGGATACAATCAATCCTTTTTATTGCTAAGGATCTAAATAGGTTCATTTCATTAGCATTCAATTAGAGATAGAGGTTAATTTTTTTAGCATGTTAGTTTAAATCTTCATTTCATGTTCTAATGCAAATATGTTAATAGATTAGCTTTTCTTAAGCTCTAAGAATGATGGTATATTGATCTAGTTAGCATTGTATTTAATTTATTAGGTGTTAGCTTTGATTTCCTTTGCATTGTTAAATAATTCTTAGACACCAGTTTATGGGTTTCCGTGACAACATTCCAATTAGTGGATCATAAGAAAGGATTCTCCATTAATCTTAATGGATGCACATACTTTGGGGAGGAGGATAAACTTCATGGTGAGAAAAATCAAAAGAAAAGAAAGGGAAATATATCCTCATAGAATCTTTGTAAAAATAAAACGTCCAAGTCCTATAGTGAAAACCTCTTCGATGCACTTGCAGACAAACAAATGGAAAAATCACTAGACATAAAAAGTGACCTCTCTAAGGGTGAAAATCTCATTGAGAATCCCTTAGATGAAGTTATTCATTTCCCCTCGATCCTACGTGTATGGGGAAAGAATTAAAATTATTAGTGGAGGATACTATAAACGTGAACATAGGAACAAAGGAACAAAGGAGCAACCTAAAATGATTGAGTTGGGAGCTTCACTTTTGACACAGGAATATAATACCTTTGTCATGCTTTTCCATGAATTTGTAGATATATTTTATTGGTCCTATGTAGACATGTCAGGGTTATATCCCTCATTATTAGTGCATAACCTAGTTGTGCACGAAGAAGAAAATCCCATCAAGTAGAATCTCAGAAAAATGCATCCTCGTGTCGTGTTATTAGTAAAAGAAGAAATGGAAAAATTATTGGTGGTGGGATTCATTAGGCCTATTGATTATTCAGAATGGATTTTTAATATAGTCCCTATACAAAAGAAAACCATTGACCAGTATCATGCTATGTAAAAATTTCAAAGATATTAATAAAGATTGTACTAAGGATGATTTTCTTCTTCCTAACATCGACATGATTTCTTATTCAACTACTGGCTATGAAATGTTATCACTCATGGATGGTTTTCCTAGATATAATAAGATTAAAATTATAGAAGAAGATCAACACAAGATATATTTTACTACCCCTTGGGGGATATTTTGTTATCAATTCATACCCTTCGACCTCAAAATGCAGGTGCAACCTATCAAACAGATGTGATTGTAATATTTCACGACATGATAAATGATATGATGGAAGATTATGTGGATGAAATATTGGGAAAATCCAAGAACAGAGAGGACTATCCAGTGATCTTGTGGTACATCTTTCAGCATCTTAGAGACGATAAGATCAGACTCAACTCAAAAAAAAAATTCGGGGTGCTTTCAAGAAAATTGTTAGGATTTATTGTTTCAAGGAGAGGAATTGAAGTAGATCCTACAAATATTACTGCCATAACAAAAATATCTCCTCCTAAGAACATAAAAAAATTACACATTTTACAGTAGAAGATTCAATCTATTAGAATATTTATCTCCTAGCTCACAGACAACTGTCATTCATTAGCACATCTTCTGAAGAAAGATGCTGATTTTCATTAGGGTCTAGAAAAACAACAATCATTTTTCTCAAATAATATCTATCTAAACCCCTTTTTTCTAATGTTTCCTATTGTAGGCAAACCATTGTTTCTTTAAATTTCTACCACTCAATTTACAATTAGTGTACTTTTGGCTCAACATGATATAAATTAGAAATAAAAAGATGCCTATTACCTTAGTCACACGTTGATCACTTACAAGCTCAACTATCCAAATATTGTAAAGGCTTGATTGGTCTTCATTTTAGATTTTCAAAGAATTCATCATTATTTTCTGAATAATAATACCAAAATAATTTCAAGAATTGATCCACTGAAGTACTTATTATCTAAACCCGCACTTATAGGAAGGATGATTAATTGGATCATCCTACTTAGCAATTTTGATATCCAATACGTCAATTAAAATTCATTCAAAGGGAAGGTATTAGAAGATCAAATATTTGAGGCCCCTTTTCCAGGAATTGAACCATGGATTCTAGAACATTCAAATGCTTCTACTATGTATCTTGAGGATTCCATTACATGGAAAATGTATTTTAATGGATCCTTTACTTTCCATGGTTGAGTAGTAGGATTTATGCTCATCACTCCCACAAGAGATCTGATTCCACAAGCTTCCAGACCTTTTTTTTCCATGGTACCAACAATATAGAAGAATATAAAGCTCTTATTACGGGGTTGAAAATAGCTATACACTGGGATATGAGGCAAGTTAATGTAATTGGTGATTCTATATTAATCATCAAGCAAGTAAATGATGAATAAAAATTTAAAGATGAGAAGCTCATTCCTTATAAGAAAATGGTTGAAAATTTTAAAAAAATATTTATACAGATCACGTTCCAGCAGATACCTAGGGGACAAAATCGTACATCAGATGATATGGCTATAGTTGGTTATTTTCTACACATCTCACCTAGAAATGGCATTCCTTTCTTCATGGACAATTTAATGACACCATCATATGACATGTCAAAGTCTTTCTTGGTATGTGAAGTTTTTGGTCCCTTATCCCCTTGGTATAAATGAAATTTCTAACTACCTTCATGATGGAGCCTTCCCTATTAACATTTCCTGATCTGACAAAAGAAACCTTGTCAAATGCATAGCACCCTAAACCCTACTTGGGGGAACACTCTATCGTAGAGGCTATAATAGGAATCAGTCGCATTTCTTTAATTTAAAAAAATCTACCTTAGTAGTCAAAGAGGTTCACGAATGCATTTGCAAGGCCCATACAAGTGGAATGGTTCTGGATTAAAAATTGTTAAGAGTAGGCTATTATTGGCCAACCATGGAAACTGACTACTGTCAGTATGTTAATAAATGCTTATTCTGCCAAAATTAAGGCAATTCGATAAATTCCCCAACACAGTCTTTGGATCCAATCACAATGTTCTGGCATTTTTCAATGTGGGGACTCAATCACATTGCAAATCTTACCCCTATCTCATCTGATGGCCACATGTTCATTATTACTGCCAATGAGTATTTCATAAAGTGGGTAGAGGTTGTTCCTCTTACCTATGTCAATGGTGCACAAATTTCAAAGTTAATCATGAACCATCTCATTTTTTGTTACAACATTCCATTTTCCATTGTATCTGATAATGATAAGTCCTTCAAAAATAAAATTGTGAAGGTGTTGTGCCAACATTTTCAAACCAAACTAAAATGGTCAAATCCCTATTACCCTCAAGGTAATAGATAGGCTGAAGCCTCGAAAAATAAATTTGTTCGTATAATGGAAAAGATGGTTAAAAGGATTGGCCATAATTGACACTTATAAATTCATCCTTCCCTCTAGGTATATCAGACATCCATTCATACCCCTACTGGTGTTACTCCATATTCCTTGGTTTTTGACACAGAACTTGTCCTACCCCTTGAGATTGAGATCACTTCTTTGCACATATCTTTGGGATAATATTTAGATAAAGAGGAGGACTATAGAGTTTTCAGACTCGTAGAACTAGAGTTATTGTACGAGAAACACCTTCTTGTAATGGATCATCTAAAAGTGTATCAGAATTGAGTCTAACTTAAGGTGTCTTTTCCTATGTCTAATATAATTTTGAGCCTATTCTTTGTGGCCTTGATTTGGATAAACCTATTCATGTATGTGAACAATTTTCCTTTTTACATTCCCATCTAACAATGGGGGCAATATTTTTCATCTTAAATTTCTTGCACATAAGCGTGTCATTTTCCCTTGTACATTCCCATCTATCGTTGGGGGCATCCACGTTTCTTGTTTTTCTTACACGTAGCTCTGGAAAACTATTTGAAAAACTCTAAACATTCGCATTACTTTAAAAAAACATTCAGATATTGTTGTTCAAAAATATCTAAACATATAAATATGTTTCATAGAAAACTAAAAAATAATGTAACATTGTATCGAGAAAATACATGAACAACATAAAATGTTTCAAAATCGTCCCACAAAAACAAAGTATTACTTGCTTGCTTGGTTGTTTTTTTGTGCACAGTTTTCTTAGATTGATTATTTTTTGTGTTGTATTATTTTATGGGATTCATTGGTTCTTTTATATCTTAGATTAAATTTTGATTTAATCTATTGTAAATTTCCTTAGATTAATTATATTTACATACTTGTACATAGTTGTGTTGTTGTACTGGATTTGATTAACTTTTGTTTTTGCTTATTTTTGTTTTTGTACAATTTGTTATCATTTCATCATCAATGTCATCTATCACCACATCTAAAAATCATCACATATCAATAAAGGCTAAGCTACATCATCATACAAATGAAAATTACACATGTCTACTAAGCTAACGTCGTATATAATATCATCAAATTGGGGTAAGAGGGATTATCTGTATCGCCCCGTCATCATAGACCATAATAAAAACATGTACTAAACATCATATCTCTTAAAATACAATGTGATATCATAAACATGTTATCTCATAAAACAAAATGTGATATAATCAATTTCCATATACAAAAAGTGTCTCGATGTACATCAGATACAATATACACCATCATGGGCATGGATAAAAAAATGTGCCTTCAATGTGAGGCATAATAAAAACAAATACATATACATCATGTCAAAATGTGTCTTCATTAGAAGGCATATACGAAAAATACATGTACAATAAGAGAGACAACCCTGACTCTCGCTGACACCAAGACTTCCTGGCCTATGTTGCGGTGGAGGCATCTATTGTGGTGGAGGAATTTGTACTAATCTAGTAGACGTAGATGGTCTATGAGATTGGGATGTAGAATTACTATGAGCCATATGACTATACGGAATATTTCTATGTCCCTCTAGTACTGCTCCATAATAGAGATCTCTGTAATAGGCCACCTCCCCTATTTATCAAGTGAAATCATACACTAAATCTTGAGCTCCTTCTACTACAACTGCCTAGTGGAGAGCATCATACTCTCATGTCAATCTAGCAACATCTGCCTATAGCTTGTTCCTCTTAGCCCACCAATGTGGTCTCTCGGTCAGAATTTGATCCCTCTCTATGGTAACCTATTGTACCTTATTCCTCAAATCAACCTAAACTTAGGCTCCCTACTACACCTGTTTATCTAAGGTATGTACTGCAATAAAAGCTATGTCCATCACCCTACAGAGCCATATCTCTCTCAAGTTGTAATGAGGCCACTAATGTCCCACCTGCTCTTGGAATAAGTCTTAGACTAAGTCTATATCCAGGCACTTGTATCTTTGGTCCTCTCTATGGTGACCTAAGTGGTGATCACCAACCCCCACCTACTACAACCATTGTTGTAGGTGATCCCCATCCATTTGATCCATATCCACCATCCCCACCTACTGTCATGTGTGAAATCGCTACTCAATGTGGTGAAGGTGGAACCTGTACAAAGGGCACCCTATTATGCCCACACCTTTACACCATCTATAGAAATTGGATGTATAATAGGCACCTATTGTGTTTGTACATGTGCCTACTACCCTAAAGGCTCCTGTGGGGGTTGACCCTTATGGTTGTACCTATATTTCGTGGACCCTGACCTTGGGCCTATAAATCCACCTCCACCTCTGACTATCCTAATCTGGCCTTGTCTCTCAATGTCTGACAATTGTAAACCTTGTGCTATTGTGGCTATACCTGTATCTATCACATCCTATGAGATCATAATACAAAAAAGGTAATATTGTCAAACACTAATACCCATAATATGGTGTGTTTTGGGGGGTCTATCACCTATACCTGTGGAACCCATTGTTGCGGGGACAACATGAATAAATCTATCTTGAGCTTACTGCTCTCTAATGCATGGCTTGAAATCAAACGTCTCACATGTCCTACGTGTGTACCACATATCATCTCCCGGTATACGATGGCTATGGCCCAACTTTTGTTACACCTTGTCAATATTATACCACTTTGTAATGTGACTTTGGCTACCAATAATAGATTGCTCAACCTCTGTAATGTTGAGATCTACTACATCACCACACCACTGATATAATTAGTACGGACACCAAGTAACCATACCAAGTTGTAGTTAATCGAAGGCACATCTATAATAATATGTATCACCCATGTGTGATTAGATGTCCTCTCCCATTGGATCCCATCCCATGTAAGAGGTTTCATTTGGATTCCTACTTCGTAACACTCCAAGTGGGTTCCTAATCACAATATGGTCCCACACCTAGATCTATAGCAGTGTGGTTGGTCCTAGGCTCCCCATGCCTCTGTATGTGATCAAATGAAAATACCTGTAAATATGGGCCAGTGTACACTAACCCCAATAGAAGATCTCTCCATCCATAAGCATGTGCAATAATCCTATCAATCCAAGTTGGAAGTCCATGTCAATCTTATCAAGTGGCAAGTAGCCATTGACAAGAGACATCAAGTATATGGGTATGGGTATAATCAACCGATCTTCAAAGTATCTGTATGGAAGCACCAACATACCCTATCAGGGTATGTCCCATCGAATAAAAATATCTATAATACAATCTAAGATCCGGAGGTGATCCCCGTATTACGTCACAAATCTTCCTGAATCGACACTCTAAGGATCTGATATGCATCCTCTAGAGTCACGATCATCTCGCTCTATTGCCAATTTGAAAGACTCACTCTCACTCCTCCACCTCTATGCTAAGGAATTCAGGAGGGCATGATCCAAAATAATTTGAGGCATCCATGCAATGTAAGAGAGGACTATGACCTCCATTTTTGCAATCAAAAAAATATTCTCTAGGTGTAAAAAAGTCTACTCATAGGATCAAAGACACCCATGTCGCTCGTGCACCTCCAAATTGATCATCAAACTACCTAACTTTAAAAATTAACAAATCACTATGTTCGTGAATATGAATGAAATATGTGAGTTCTTTATTAAATCATCTATTGTGTAATATCAACCACAATTAAACTACAAATTGAAAGGATAAGAAAGAAAATGAGACACGATTTATCCTAAAGAAACCCGATGTGGGAAAAACTCCAGTTGGTGAGAAAATTATCTCCCCTTCACAATGTAATCTCAAAATGATACAACTTACTACCAATTTGGCCTTCAAGAAAGATGACACTCCTTATAATTGTATCTACTTGCTCTTAATTCTCTCAAACAACAATAACTCTTCAATATGAACAAACAAGACAAAAATCCAATTCTCCAACTTTTCTAACACTTTGAATTCTCCAAAAACACTTGCTTTAATCCATAGAAATGATTATATTTATAGATGCGCAACTCAGGGAGGCATGGAAACGTGATCACAAACCAATTGGGAAGCTCAAACATTTAGAATTGTTGAGATCTGATGTCATAGAATCATTAGTTATAGGACCATCACTTTCTGCATAATGATGGTTACATAACCTCCACGGTGGTTGTACAACCAATGCTCTGCATAGAGTGGTGGTTATGTAACCACCACTTGGTGTTGTGAAACTATTGGCTTAGTCAACTGAAACATAACATAAAATGGCCTAAAAGCATCATTTGGAGGTGTCTGGATCACCCCCAGCATAACTAAACCATCTTGGGAAGGCATAATGAGTAGAGCAAGTATTATATATAGAAAATCCATAGAATTGGGATTTTCTTGATCCATTTTTCGATCATACCTCTCCAATTCAAGTCTTTTAAGTCCCTCAAAGCTTTAATGACTAATGAGGTGAGGAAATTTATTCTCCACATCTTCTATGGAATACCACTCGTCTTTGGTAGGAAAATTGTCCTTTTAACCTAATCAAGCACCTGTCATGTACTCCTCTTTGTGTTGTTCTTTATTTCGTCTGTAAAACCACATCTTCCTCTAATTCTAGCTAAATTTCTAGAGCAAGATCCGCAATAAATGGAATCCATTCTCCTCCTTCCTCATCGCCCAACATAGAGGGCTCAAAAATACATAAGTTTTCAACATTCACAACTGAATAAATCTTAATATACGAAGGAAAATCCAAGTGAAATGCATTGTTACCCACTTGTTCCAAAATTTCAAATGGGTCATAATGAAGAGGCTTGAGTTTATTAGCTTTCCTTTGTAGCCAATCCTGGCTCAAATACAACCATACCTTTTCTCCTACAAGGAAGGAATTCTCACTCCTATGTTTATCATGTTGTGTTTTGTCACTTGTCATGTGACCTCTGTCAACCTATTTTGTAACTGAAGGTGTATTTGCTGGATTTTATGAATAAAATTCTCATCTTTTTGGACCTCCAATTCCACTTTCCCATTTTCTCTGCATGGTAATCTTACAACAACATCAAAATTACTCTTAGGAAAATTAAAAAAACATGTTTCAAAAGGAGCTCTACTAGTCGAAGCATGAACTGCCCTATTATAAGAATATCTGGATATAGACCAAGTTATCATCCCAGGTCCTTGACTATTTCTTGTTGTACCCTCTTAATAGTTAGACCAAGGTACGATTCACTACGTATGTTTTCCCATTTTTCTATGGATGAAAGGTGGTAGACTTATTTAGATTTGTATCCATTTTTTCTCATAAAGTAGACTAAAAGCTCCCTACGAAATGTGAGTCTCTGTTTGACACAATATAACTAGGAAAACCAAAGTGAACCCACACATTAGCAAAACATAATTCAGCTACATCACTGTCCTACATGGTCTTTTTATAAGGAATAAGAAAACACATTTTTAAAAATTGATCTACAATCACAAACACATAATCATGACCCTTTTTGGTGGTATGAAAACCACCCAAAAATCCGTGTAAATACTTTCCCATGGTCGGGAAGCAATTGGTAACAACATATATAACGCCAAATTTTTAATATTATAATTTCTTATACTGCATAAAACACAACCCCTGATGAATTTAGAAACTTCAGATTGTATGTTCAACCAATATAAATACCTCTATAATTGCGCTACAATCTTTGTCGAACCAAAGTGACTAGATACAATGGAAGTGTGTGCTTCTCTCATCAACTGCACTCTTTCCCTCCAAGGTACACAAAGTTTCTCGTTCTTGTAGAGAAAACCATCCTGGAAAAAATATTCCCCTCTACATGCAAATCCCTCATTTAGAGGTTTCTGTTGAAGTATCTCTACAAAATCTGTATCCCACTCATAGCTTTTCTGATATGCTTCACACACAAAAGGATCAAGAAGAGTTAACATTCCCATAACTGAAATTAAAGGAGATATAGATAACATGTCATCTAATTTTTTAACCACACATTTAATATATTTAATAATCAAATGAAATTATTGTAAGAAACCCATCCAATTTATAGTGCCCATCTTGTTGAAGTTTACTTTGAGCTTGCAGATATTGAAGAGGTTGATGATCCATAAGAATGATAATTTCCTTACCCATCAAATAATGTTTCCATTTCTTGACTACTTGAACAAGAGCATACTATTCCTTTTCATAAGTATAATAATTAAGAATTTCACCATGAAATAATTCAAAGTGATAACATACCGACCTACCTCCGTGAAGTAAGAACACCCCCATAACATAGTCACTGACATTGGTTTTCAACCTCAATGGGTAGTTGTAGGTTAGGTAAATCCAAAACTAGAGCACGAATGATTTTATATTTAAATGAATCAAAAGAAATATGTTGTTTTACTACCCCAATAAAATATATTACCCCTGGTTGTCACTTAATGTAGTGGCAGTTCTATGGAAAATAAGTACTTAATGAACTGTTATCCAAAATTCACCCCCCAGGGTAAATTTGATAACATGCATCAGGATGTCCAAATTCCAAGAAAAATGACTGATTCAGAGCAAAATCAGGTTTCTAGGGTCCCTTCAGGAATCTTTCTAAACTCCCAGGCCGAAGAAGGAGGGAGCAAGCTTTGAGAAAGTGCGGAGAAGGTTGCAGAAAGCAAGTAGTTTGGGCCAGTAAAAATTTTGAAAATCGGCTAAGTCCTGGTCCAGCACAAGGTGGGACGAATGGGACAAAGATACGCGAACTGCCCGAACCGCCCGAAATGAGTCCAGGCGGCCCACTAAGCAAATGGGACAAGTGGGACAGAAGTACGTGGCGGGCGCGAAAAGCTGATCCAGCCGAGGAGAAAAATTGGCTAACTGCTGAAGAGGGTAGCAATTGGGACGCGCGGGCCAGAAATACCCGAACCGGCCGAACCAGCCGAAAAGAGTCAAGTCAGTCCGAAGCATAGTGGGACAAGCGGGCCAAAAATGCCCGAACTGCCCGAACCGGCCGAAATGAGCACAAAGGGCCCAAAATCAAATGGGACATCTAGGACAAATGAAGGCGAAGTACGCGTAGGAGCCGAATCAGCCGAGGACCAATCAGAAGCTGCCACGTGTCCTCACAAGAGAAAATTCAAAAAGTCAATGGGCAAGTTTTCGAGCACCGATCCGAACCAATGGGATAGTGCCACGTGTCCCAGCTAGGGCCCACAAGGAAAATTCAAAAGATAGCCCGCCGAAAAGTAGAAGAGAGAGAATTATTCAGCGAATCAGAGCATGCCACGTGGCGTCCAAGTGGCAGTGCACGGGAAAATATTTCAAAATCCGTTTTCACCTGTTCCGTGCCCTAAATCTTCAGATCGACATATCTTTCGATCCAGAGCTCGGATTTGCACGTTCTTGATATCAACGAAAAGCTTGTGAGATTCTCTACACGTTTCTAGGGTCAATCTTGCATTTTGGTTCAGTTTGAAGAAAGAAAATCAGAAGACGCCTCTGGCACGAAATAATAAGCAGAGATAATGCTTCAACAACCACTTTAATACAGCAGACAACCCGCCGCTTCTGTTAGGCAAACCGCCGCTTTGCCAGAACCCGCCGCTTCTGCCATGATGGATGAATTAAATGCAACCTAGAGGTGGTTGGGGCAGATTTCGAATTCCTCTCTCTTTTCTCTCCCATTCTTCCTATAAATTGTAAGGAGGGGTTTCTTTCTGTTGTTGGACATTTCCGCTTTGCACCCTCCCTTCTCTCCTGTTCATAAGAAGATTTATGGAGTTTTCAAACCTCCCATATAGACTGTAACACCGTTTTTTGCCTTTTGACCATTGCAATGTATTGAATCTATCCTTGAGCAATATATATGTGTCTGTGGTTACTTCTAAACCCTCTTACATATTTATTACTGTCATTCTTGATCTTTCATTGCATTTTTGCTATTTGTGCATGGTGTTGTGTTACATCTACATGATCTGTGTTAAATTTGGCAAAGCATATGTTCTTCATTCCTTGGTGCATCACCTCTATTAGCTTAGATTTATTTTATGCATCTTCTTACCTTGTCTCCTTGGCAAATTAGATTAGATTTTGAGGAAACCCTCTGCATATTTCGTATGCACCTGAACAGAGGAATAGGAACCAGCCTTTCTCTGGAGATTCCTTTCTCACTCTTCAAGTCCCACACTTGGAGAAAGGATTCAATGTTGATGCAATCACACTGGATATTAGTAATCAACCTAGAAATCTGATCAATATCCAAGGGTGCTGTGATTTTGCACTAACAGTTTTGGCACGCCCGGTGGGACCAGAGGTCTCATTTCTATTTGCAGCAAGGTTGATATGCATCTGCTGCAATTTTCTTGCTTGAAAAGAGCTATTATTTGCATATCTGGCGACTCGAAGGGGAGGAATCAACTGGTTCCAGCAATCAGGCCTAAAAGCTTATGAGAAGAATCACAAGATCAAGAGCTGGAGAAGAGGAAGTGCTGTTTGAATACCTGCAACTATCTCCAAGAAGAAGGCAAAGAGGAAGAAGGATTCAAAGGTCTCCATCTCCACCAAACAGAACTCTCTCAACTCCTCCACCTGAGCGGCCTTTCTTTCAATATACAAGGACTTTAAGACCTATCAGAATGGCGCAACCAGTGAACCCCTATGTCAACTTCATAGGCAGCAGCCCACTTGCTCTCAATGCACAAAATCCAATCCCAGTAGCAGCACTGAAGAACATTCCATACTTTACTGGAGAAAATCAGACCACTCCTGGCGATCATGTCAAGGACATTGCTAACATTTGTGCAATCCATGAGATCGACGAGATGCAAGTAGCTGTCAAATTGCTGGCGTCTTCATTCAAGGGGAAAGCATTGCAATGGTTTAGGAGCCTTGGAGCTGGCTCTATCACAAACTAGAATCAGCTGTGTATTGCACTTCATAATCAATTTGGAGAGAAGGGAGACAACTTGTCTCTTTTGGAGCAGCTGACAACCATCAAGAGAGCTTCCAATGAGCAGCTAACTGATTTCAACTTCAGATTTCAAAGATCTTGGGATAGAATTCCAATAGCAGTCAGACCAACAGCAGAAGGTGCTTTTCTATACTACCTTAAAGCTTTAAATTCTGATATTTCTATATTGATTCAATCCATGGGAGGCACAACTATCCCTGCTGCTTATAATATTGCCATTAGAGCTGAAAATTGTCTGATTCAAGCTGGCAAGCTATCTCCTAGGCCTCCAATGCCATTATATCCAAGCTTAGAGAGCCCAAGTACTAGTCAGGCACCTTTCTTAGCTCCTTCTCCCATTCCTAGAAATCAGAGTTCAAATGAAGCTTCCACTTCATCTCCAAGTGCCCCAAATGAGCTTCAAGAAGTCATGAAGCAACTGCAAAATTTAGGTAATGAGCTGGTCACACTCAAGAGGCAGCAAGCTCAAGGTTTTAGACCTTCGTATCAGCCTCAAGCTCAACCGAATAGGCAGCCATATCAGCCTCAAAGACCACCTAATCCAGTCACAAATATGAATCAAACAAGGCCTCCTGCCAATAGACCATTCCAGCCCTATAATCCAAATACCATATCTGCCTCTAAGGCATTAGTACCAGCACAAAACAACATTGCCCAGGAGTATGATTGGTGTTTTCCATGTAATGAACCCCATAATCAATCCATGTGCTATAATGGTGCTCTAACCCAAGCTTTAATGGTAACAAGTGCTGGTGTGGAGGGTGAGAGTAGTCAAGAAAACAGCCAACAACAAGAAACATTCCAACAGCAATCAGCCCCAAATGATACCACGTTGGTAAATTGGCAAGCAGAGGATTTCTGTGGCATGAATCAGATAGTTTCTCAGGGTGTTGCTGCCAACACAAGGTCAAAAAGGAGAAATTTGGGTGAAGAACAGCCATTAGTCCCAGCCAATCCTCAACCTCCCACAGCTCCATAAATGATTAGCAAGCAAAACCCAGTTTCAAATGCACAAGGGCAGACAAAAACAGCCCCTAGGCCAAATCAAATGCCAGCTGTTGTTGCCCATATTCAAGGAGTGAATGTGCAAACCAAGGGACAGCAGAGAGATCCTTCATCACCATTCAGTATCATTGATCAGATGAAGAAGACAAACGTCAATATATCTATGTGGGAATCCCTATCCATCCCAGGCCAAAGAAATCTGCTGCAAGCTGCCATAAAGGATTGGCCAACTTCGAATCAGCAGGTTCAGAGGCAAGACAAAGTGCTTACAAATGCTGCCCAGCCTGAAGGAAATCATGGAACACAACAAGGTAGAATGCTGAAGCCCCCCCCTTTCTATGTTTCGTTAATTATTGGAAATCAGCTAGTGCATAATTACATGATAGACTCTGGGGCAAGTAGCTCAGTAATGCCTAAACAGATAGCTGATCAGCTAGGGCTCCAGTATGAAATAACATCTAAGGGAGTAGTGCAGCTGGATGGGACAGCAATAGCAACAGTCGGAGTGATTAGAAATTTGAGTCTTACCTTGCATGCATGTCCAAATGTTGTTGTCTTACAAGATATATCAGTCATAGACCTTCCACCACTCTTTGCCCTCTGTTTGTCAAGGGACTTTACTGCCAAGATTGGGGGATATTTGTCTGCTGATTGGTCACACATGCTGTTCAGAACGAGGTATGGAACTAAAGCTACAATTAGGTCGGAACCTATTGCAGATTTCCACATTGAGCCCTATACTCCAAGTCATATTAATACCAATTGCTCAGCATTTGATCAAGAAGATCACCTTGGCACTGATGAAGCTGACATTAAGGTTGGAAGTATCCCAGATTTGACTCTTGATGAATGGGCAAGCAAGGTGCATGCTTTTGATCCTTATCAAGAAGTAGAAGAATCTGAGCTAGGGGTCTATTGTATACACGAAGAAAGTCAACCTATTCCTAACATCACCAAGCCAAGCCACAAGGATGACAATGAGGTATGGCAACTGTTTTTTGATGGATCAAGGAGTAGACAAGGTGCACGGGAGGTGGAGCCATGCTTATTTCACCTCAAGGAGTAAAGTATTATTCATCTTTTATATTTCAATTTGCATGCTCCAATAACACTGCCGAATATGAAGCCTTGGTGCAAGGGATGCATTGGGCAATAAAGAGAAAAATAAATAACTTGCAGGTGTTTGGGGACAGTGAGCTGATTGTAAATCAGGTCAAGGGACAGCATGCTACCAAAAATGATCTACTCAGATGCTACAAAAACAGGGTGTGGGACCTCATGGAAGATTTTGAGGCTTTCAGCATCAAGGCCATTCCCAGAAAAGAAGAATCAAGCTGCTGACAGGATTGCAGCAGTAGGGGCAACCTTTGACATTGTAGAAAACATTCAACAAGATAAGGTACAGCCAAACATCCACGTGATTGTGAGGCCTTCAGTGCCGGATAACAATGTCAATTGGCAAGTATTTGAGAATGACCAGCAAATCATCCACTTCTTGCAAGAAGAAGCTGAGTTCTCAGCTAAGAATCAAGAGAAGTTGAAACAGCAATATGGTGACCAGGTGATACAGCTGAGAACTGACAAGCTGCACAAGGGACTTGTCACCTTGGAGTCCATTTTTAACCCCAATGATCAGTTTAGAAAGGAGAAAGCAAATATTCAGGTCAAGAGGGAAGATTCGGTATCCATCTTGGTAAAAGAGAACAAGCCATTGCAAATTGGAAAAATGACAACTGAGCAAGAGAGATATGAGTTCATACAGCTTTGTCAAGAATTCCCTGACGTGTTTGCTTGGAGCTATGAAGACTTGAAGGGCTTCAATCCCAACTTAGCTCAGCATACCATTGAGTTGGATCCAAATACTAAGCCTGTCAGGCAGAAACAGAGACTAGTCAATCCACACATGGAGCCTCTCATGAGCAAAGAATTGGACAAGCTGATTGAGTCAGCAATTATATTCCCAATCAAGCATTCTAGTTGGGTTGCCAACTTAGTTCCAGTCAGAAAGAAAAGTGGAGAGATCAGGCTATGTGTTGACTTCAGAGATTTGAATAGAGCCTCTCTCAAGGACCATTATCCACTCCCTTCCATGCAGCAAATATTGCAGGTTGTAGCTGGGTCAGAAAGGTTTTCGCTGCTTGATGGATACTCAGGCTTCAATCAAATTGTGGTGAAGGAGGAAGACCAGTTCAAGACAGCCTTCACAACCAAATGGGGCACATATGCTTACAAGAAGATGCCATTTGGACTGTCGAACGCCGGAGTAACATTCCAGCGAGCTATGGATATGGCATTCAAAGGCTTGATTAACAAGATAGTGCTGGTATACCTAGATGATATCACTGTCTTCTCAAAGAATGCTGCAGACCATCTCTTTCACCTCAGGCAAGTATTTCAGAGGTGTAGAAAGTTTGGAGTGTCTTTAAATCCTAAGAAGTGCATCTTTCTTGCACATGAAGGGAAACTTCTTGGCCATATTGTCTCCAAGGAAGGATTAGCAATTGATCCAGAAAGGGTTGAAGCCATAAGAGCTCTGCCATTGCCAAGTCACAAAAAGGCTCTTCAAAGTTTCCTGGGAAGGATAAACTTTGTTCGGAGGTTTGTCCCAAATTTTGCAGCCCTTGTCAAGCCCATCACCAAAATGTTAAGAAAAAACATGGCTTTCAAATGGACGGTAGAAGGCAAGGAGAGTTTTGAAGCAATCAAAGAAGCCATCTCCCAGGCACCCACTCTCATCAACCCGGACTTTTCCAAGGATTTCATCCTCTATGCATTTGGGGGTGATGAAACTATTTCTGCCATTTTGGTGCAACAGAATAAAGATAATGATGAACAGCCAATTGCCTTCTTTAGCCAAAGCCTAAATGACTGTGAATTGAGGTACTCTTTTATTGAAAAACATGTGCTTGCAGTAGTCAGGAGCTTGAAGAAGTTCAAGCATTTAATCTCAAACAACAAGGTCCAGTTGCTGGTCTCACATGCTGGGGTTAAGGACTTCCTCCTCAACAAGGATTTGAATGAGAAAAGGGCAGGATGGATCACCCGTGTCATAGAGTATGACATTGAGATCAAGATCACCAAGCTGGTAAGAGGCAAGGGTTTGTGTGAGCAGCTCGCTTCCAAACAACTAAACAACCCAGAAGATAAAGAAGACGCTGTCCTGCTTTTACAAGATGATCAAAAACAGGAAAATGATGATGAGTCCATTCCCTGTTGGACTCAAAATATGATACATTTCCTACAGACGGGCATGTGCCCTCTAGAAATGAGCAAAGCAAGAAGAAGACACTTCAGGTTGCAGGCTATTCCATATACCGTCATTAATGGAGTTTTGTTCAAGAAGGATGTCAATGGAGTGCTGCTGAGATGCATTAACACATGTCAGATTCAAAGGGTATTAAAGGAGTTTCATGATGGACCAGCTGGTGGCCATTTTGCACCAAGAGTGACAGCTCTGAAAATCATGAAGGCTGGTTATTATTGGCCTAAAATCTTTAGTGATTGCTATGCATGGATCAAGAAATGTAAGAATTGTGCATTCTTCACAGGAAAAGAGAGACTTGCAGCCCTCCCATTGCATCCAATCTCAGTTGACCAGCCATTCATGTAATGGGGTTTGGACTTCATTGGAATCATCAATCCCAATTCGAGCCAAGGGCACAAATGGATTTTGACAGCCATAGACTACTTCACCAGATGGACAGAAGCAGTGGCACTCAAAGAGGCGAATGAGTCTAGCATCTTGGACTTTTACGAGGGGATAACTACCAGATTTGGTGTGCCTGCTACAATAGTCTCTGATAATGCATTGGCATTCATTGGATCTAAAATTACTGAGTGGGCTGTCAAGAACGGGATCTACCTCAGCACTTCATCAAACTATTACCCTCAAGGTAATGGCCAGGCCGAGTCTACAAACAAAAACTTGCTGAGGATCATTAGGAGGACTCTTGATGAGAATCAGAAGGCTTGGCATACCAAACTGAAGTCAGCCTTATGGGCTGATAGGATAACTCCCAAAAGGTCCACAGGTAACTCTCCATTTAGGCTTGTCTACGGAAGAGAGGCAATCTTGCCCCTGTCACTTGAGTTGCCAACGTTGGAACTCATGAAACAACTAGAATTGCTAGAGCTTGGACCCATGAAGGTGAGATATGCAGAATTGATGGAGCTGCAAGAAATCAGAGATCAGGCATTCCAAGCAATGGAAAAGGATCAGGCTTTGATCAAGAAGACCTTTGATAGGAAGGCCAAAGATAGATCTTTTCAAGTAGGAGATCTAGTATTGAAATGGGATGTGGACAGAGAAAAACCAGGAAGGCATTCAAAATTTGATGCCATTTGGAGTGGCCCATACATGGTCACAAAGTGCAAGAACAACAATGCTTTCCAATTGGCCTCATTGGATGGTGAAGAACTGCAGATTCCAGTAAATGGAATCTATCTCAAGCGTTGCTTCTAGAGGGAGGTTCACTACATCTGTAAATACTAGATTAGATTTTCTTCCCTCCGAGTGCTTGTGCAAATTGTTTTGCTGTAAATTAGTTTTGTTTTCCCTAAGTGCCTTGGCACCAGCTTACTGTCTATGGAGATGATGCATGTCTTTTCTAAATCAGGTCACATTCCATCTTTCCCTTTGCACATTCTGAGTCAGTTTGGATTCTAACAGAATATTTGATGACTCCATGCCCAATGGATGGCTTCAGGCAACTGGCCTTTTCATCTAGCAGGCAGAATGATCCCGCTGAGTCGCCAAATTGTTATCCAAAATTCACCCCCCCCCAGGGTAAATTTGATAACATGCATCAGGATGTCCAAATTCCAAGAAAAATGACTGATTCAGAGCAAAATCAGGTTTCTAGGGTCCCTTCAGGAATCTTTCTAAACTCCCCAGGCCGAAGAAGGAGGGAGCAAGCTTTGAGAAAGTGCGGAGAAGGTTGCAGAAAGCAAGTAGTTTGGGCCAGTAAAAATTGTGAAAATCGGCTAAGTCCTGGTCCAACACAAGGTGGGACGAATGGGACAGAAGATACCCGAACCGCCCGAACCACCCGAAATGAGTCCAGGCGGCCCACTAAGCAAATGGGACAAGTGGGACAGAAGTACGTGGCGGGTGCGAAAATCCGATCCAGCCGAGGAGAAAAATTGGCTAACTGCTGAAGAGGGTAGCAATTCGGGACGAGTGGAACAAATGGACGCAGAAATGCCCGAACCAGCCGGATCGCACGAAATCAGTACAAGTCAGCCCAAAAGCATATTGGGACGCGCGGGCCAGAAATACCCGAACTACCCGAACCGGCCGAAATGAGCACAAAGGGCCCAAAATCAAATGGGACATCCAGGACAAATGAAGGCGAAGTACGCGTAGGAGCCGAATCAGCCGAGGACCAATCAGAAGCTGCCATGTGTCCTCACAAGAGAAAAGTCAAAAAGTCAATGGGCGAGTTTTCGAGCACCGATCCGAACCAATGGGATAGTGCCACGTGTACCAGCTAGGGCCCACAAGGAAAATTCAAAAGACAGCCCGCCGAAAAGCAGAAGAGAGAATTATTCAGCGAATCAGAGCATGCCACGTGGCATCCAAATGGCAGTGCGCGGGAAAATATTTCAAAATCCGTTTTCGCCTGTTCCGTGCCCTAAATCTTCAGATCGACATATCTTTCGATCCAGATCTCGGATTTGCACGTTCTTGATATCAACGGAAAGCTTGTGAGATTCTCTACACGTTTCTAGGGTCAATCTTACATTTTGGTTCAGTTTGAAGAAAGAAAATCAGAATACGCCTCTGGCATGAAATAATAAGCAAAGATAATGCTTCAACAACCACTTTAATACAGCAGAAAACCCGCCGCTTCTGTTAGGCAAACCACCGCTTTGCCAGAACCCGCCGCTTCTGCCATGATGGACGAATTAAATGCAACCTAGAGGTGGTTGGGGCAGTTTTCGAATTCCTCTCTCTTTTCTCTCCCATTCTTCCTATAAATTGTAAGGAGGGGTTTCTTTCTGTTGTTGGACATTTCCGCTTTGCACCCTCCCTTTTCTCCTGTTCATAAGAAGATTTATGGAGTTTTCAAACCTCCCATATAGACTGTAACACCGTTTTTTGCCTTTTGACCATTGCAATGTATTGAATCTATCCTTGAGCAATATATATGTGTCTGTGGTTACTTCTAAACCCTCTTACATATTTATTACTGTCATTATTGATCTTTCATTGCATTTTTGCTATCTTTGCATGGTGTTGTGTTACATCTACATGATCTGTGTTAAATTTGGCAAAGCATATGTTCTTCATTCCTTGGTGCATCACCTCTATTAGCTTAGATTTATTTTATGCATCTTCTTTCCTTGTCTCCTTGGCAAATTAGATTATATTTTGAGGAAACCCTATGCATATTTCGTATGCACCTGAACAGAGGAATAGGAACCAGCCTTTCTCTGGAGATTCCTTTCTAACTCTTCAAGTCCCACACTTGGAGAAAGGATTCAATGTTGATGCAATCACACTGGATATTAGTAATCAACCTAGAAATCTGATCAATATTCAGGGGTGCTGTGATTTTGCACTAACATGAACTTCCATAAATACTTAACTGGTCCAACAAAACTCTGGGTTTCTGTCAAACTGGATGGTGTAGGCCAATTCTAAATGACATCTATCTTAGCTAGATCAATCCTTAACTCCCCATCTATAATCACATGTTCTAAAAATACAAGTGACTTTTGTACAAACTCACACTTATTTTCATTCAACACAAGTCTTTTCTCCTTAAGAACTTGCAAAACTTGATGCAAATGATCAATATGCTCCTCAAAAGCTATACTAAAAACCAAAATGTCATCCAAGTAAACAATAAAAAAGGAATCAATAAACAACCTCATTACCTCATTCATCAACAACATGAAGGTATATGATGCATTGCATAGCCTGAACATTAATACCAACCATTCATATAACCCTTTCTTGGTCTTGAAATTTGTCTTCCAGATGTTCTCTTCTTTAATCTACACTTGATGATATCTAGACTTTAAATCAATCTTAGTAAAATATTTAGAATACTGTAGCTGATCTAATAAATCATCAATGCAAGGAAGAGGTTAAAGTTTTTAAATGGTTATTTTATTTAAAGCCCTTTAATCAATACACATTATCCATGAACCATATTTCTTAGGTACTAGAATAATAGGAGAACCACAAGGAGAAGTGCTATGACGGATTATACCTTTTTCAATAAAAGAATATAACTGTAGTTTTACGTCATTGACATATTTCTAATATTTCCTGTATAATCCCAAGTTTAGAAGTGAAATATTGGTTAGCAAATAGATCTCATGCTCAATTTCCTTGACTGGGGGCAGCCCTGTATGTTCCTGAAATACCTCTTTGAATTTCTGAACCAAATCTGCTATCTATGCCTACTCTTTATTAGAAAATAGGCTACAAGTTGTTTTAGAGGTAACAATATCATCATCTGGCATATCCCTCAACATAAGTAATGAAAATTTACCACTATCATTAATGAGATTTTGGGCTTCATTGATACTTACCAAATAAATATTTGAATATGATAAAATGACGTAGATCTTACCATCTTTTACTAAACGGTATTGATTGGATCTCCTTACGAAGATAACATCCATGACATACAAATATCGGATGCCAAAAAACTACACCACACACATCAAGGGGAACAACATCCACAATAACCTCATCAATAAAAAAAATTCAATACCAAAAGTGGTCTTACACTACTTCGTTACCTTGATGTCTACACCTTTCTTTACCCAACCCAAAGAATACAGAATTAGGTGACTGTAAGTTTCCAACCTCAACCTTTCCACTAACTCCTTATTAATTAAATTAGCTTGATAACATGTATCAAAAAGAGCATCCACCTTGGTTTTCTTCACTTGAATCTTTAAATGAAAAATATTTGATAGTTTGTTTTCCTAAGCAATAATGTTAGTACCCAAAATACCTCTCTGTGGATGAAGGCACAACACATAAAATCATCCACCTCTTCGTTGTAAAATACTTCCTTTCCCTGGAGGGAACCCATAATCATCATTTTATTCTTCTTGATTTTGAAGGGATGTAATCCCGGGTGGAGCTTCCAACATTTCTCCTTGGAATGAATGTCAACATCACAGTGCCCACAATGAATTTTAGTATGATTTTTATAAATAAAAGTAGCATTTTTATTACCCTTTCCTTTTCCTTGGTCCTTATGCTTGGCATCACCTTGTTTATTCGAAGCATGTTGAGAGGTAGATGAACTTTTTTTCTTATCCATATCCAAATAGTGAACTTGTGTACAAACTTCATCTACATCTGTAGGCTTGGCCAAGAGGATGGGTCTCCTCGAATGGCTATGGATTCCATCGATATACTTCATCAATAAGTCTCAGTCTACTACATCCTTCCCCATATGAATATATTTCTTCTAGAACTCACTGGTATACTCCTTCATAGTCTGGCCATGTATCTACCTAAGATATTGCCAATACATGGACCTCTCTTCCTCATAACAAATAGGATAAAATTGTTTTTGGATTATCTTCTTAAAAACATCCCACTTAGTAATTGTAGGAAGCTTATTAACAACCAATGCATGAACATAAATTTCAAACCAAGTTAAAACATATTTGGTTAATTTTAGCCAAGAAAAAGAAATATTCTGACTTTCATTAATTTGATGCAAACTAAAATATACCACATGTTGAGCTAGCCAATTTTCTAGCTTCTCAACATTCGTGTTTCCATCATAAGGCTCAATTTCGATCTTGGCCTATACTTTTAATGGAGGAAGTATGAGAATGGCATGGAATGGTTGTTCTTCATGAAATTTTTCTTCACAAGATTCCAGTGTCTCATTAATAACACCAAGATTCTCCATGAGTAGTCCCATCATGGAATCCAACTTCCCAATGGACAAGGAGATACTACCCATATCTTTAAACAAACTTGCCACATTAGAACCTCTCTTCACCGTTGTCCTTTGCATCATCTCTTCTAGCCATCTCTTGAATTTATTGCTTTCACTTCCTTGTATAAATCTATGTTTTGAAAGGAATAAGGATACTTTCACCACTTTCTTTTCCCTTTCGGGTAAGGGACATATAACTACAATCTCAACACAATTCAACCACACATAATACTCAAATATTAATAGCTTTGACACTGATCTAATCTGTTAATTTCCTAAATTTAATAATTAACATATCACTATGCTCGCGAATATGAATGAAATATATGATTTCTTTATTAAACCAATTATTGTGCAATATCGAACAAAATTAAACTACAAATTGAAAGGAGAAGAGACAAAATGAGACAAGATTTATCCTGGAGAAAACCAATGTGGGAAAAACTCTAGTGGGTGATAAAATTATCTCCCCTTCACTATGTAATCTAAAAATGATACAACTTACTGCCAATTTGGTGTTCAAGAAATATGATACTCCTTCTAATTATATCTAATTGCTCTCAACTCTCTAAAAAAAAAGAACTCTTCAATATGAGCAAACAAGACAAGAATCTAACTCTCTAACTTTGCTCACACTTTGAATTCACCCAAAATACTTGCTTAAATCCTTGGTAATGGTGGTATTTGTAGATTCTCAGTGTAGGGATGTGTGGAAAGGATAAATTAACCAATTAGGAAGCTCAAACATTTGTAACTATTGAGATATTTTGTTCTGCTATTGTTAGTTATAGGACCACAACTTTCTACATAGGGGCGATTACGTAACAACCTCAGCGGTTGTGCAATCTCTCCTCTATAAAGAGTGGAGGTTACATAACTGTCAGGGTGGTCATGTAACTGTCGACTAAATCCCCTAAAATAGAGCATCAAATGGCCTAAAACATCATTCGGAGGTGTCTGGATCACTCCACACTTGAATAGACCATCTTGGGAAGACATAATGAGTAGAGAAAGTATTATGTATATAAATTACATAGAATTTGGCTTTTCTTAATCCATTTTTGGATCACAAATTGTGTAATATTGCCTTCAATATTGAAAAATGTACTTGATTAGCATAATTTATTCTCATAACATCTTCCTAAGATATTCTTTTTTATTCTACATTCTTTTATTCATCCATAAGTTCTACAAATCCTCAAATTTCTTCTAAATCATTTTCTAAGGCATGAATTCTGCACTAGCACAAGCCTTCTTGCACTAGCGCAAACCCTTTTGGCACTCACGCAAGCCTAAGCTAGCAAATTACTTTTCACATTCACTCACTCATTTTTGCGTTTACACAAGCCTGCGCTGGAGCACAAAATTTCTTAGTCTATTGCTTAATTTTACACTGGCACAAGCCTAACATACCCTGCAATCTATTTTTGCACCCACATTCTTAATTTTGTGTTAGCGTGTGACCCCTTTTTTCTACCATGCACCCTAACCACTAACACACCCTAGGGCTTGTGCAAGCGTGACCCCACCATTTTCTCCTAGCCTAAAAATGACATGAATGCACTCAAAATCAAAATTATTATTGTGTACTGGTGTAGCGTCCGTTAGAGGCCTCCAGAACTCTTGAAATCGATCAGTGCGGTATTTACGTCTCTAAATTCATTCCATCTCTCTCTAAGTTTACAGCAAAAATATTAACACATCTCAAAAGGGTCTAATGACAATAACTGGTCATGATACATTTTATCCCTCTCGAGCTTCTATCTATACCCGATTTGACTTAGTTCGTCAGTTTTCTCGCCTTCTAGTGGTTAAATAACTAATGTGATTCTTCTATATTATCCCCTCCACATGTTGGCATTCCACCATGATGATTATTTTAATTAAATAATCATTTTTCAGGCATTTTCACTATGTTGGGCCATATTTTTGCTTATTGATGACCTTGTGTTCTTCCTGGGGCATGTTATTGCTTCCCAATAATTGTATGCAATGTACCACAACATCGTCATTCTTCTAGAATTGTCTTCCTAATAATTTTTTAAAAATCATAAAATCATTCAAAAATCAGAAAATTTGGTTAAAAACAAAAAATTCAATTTTTTTTTTGTAAAAATTAAACAATTTTCTAATTTTTTTTAAAAACATACATGCAGCGGAAGCATTTACTAGACGCATCATCCTCAAAAATAAATTTTTTTCCTACAACACATCTTTCTTTGGTCCTCATTTTTCTCAGAAAATACTCATGAATCATCTGGATCTACCTCCATTAACAAATTTAGTTTTCTTACTATGTCTGCACTCTATTGCACAATGAGTTATTTGGTATTGTTTCATAGTGCATGATATATTTTTCATAGGACCCCTGTGTCCTCGGTAAATTCACCTCACATATATCCTTTCTTAAGGTGTCATTTTTAACCCTTGTAGTTAACTCAAACATTTGGGAACTGAAGCTCAATAACAAAACATTGTTGCAATTGTCTTGAATGTTGTTTGTTTGAGTATGTGGGTTTGCACTTGTTTCCCTGTCAGGTTAGTATGTTTACTTTCTCATATTGCATTATGTTATGTATGTTGTATTGAGGTAGTGTTTTAGCAATGAAAAAAAGTTATTATTATATCTTTTCATGTGATTTTACACTTTTTTGGTATGCTTATAGATAATAAAGGGTTAGTGATGTAGATCATAAAGCAAAATGATGAAATAAACTTTCTCTTGAGCTAAGATGGATGAAATTTATTTCCATTCTCTTAATCTCCATTCTTCTTCATATCATTTTATTTTATCCCAAATCTTCTTCAATATCACTTGGGGCAATAGGAATTATTTTTATCCCGCCTTCCCCCCCCTTGTTTCTTCTATCCATCGAAAACACCCTGTTTTCTTTCCTACTTATTCATATTTGCACACTCACCTACCAGGTTTGTATTGACCCTTCTTTGACATTTTTATTTTCGATCATCAATCGACCTATTTTATCACCCCATCAACACTCGAGGGTAAATCTGTCATTCTTCTAATTTTTCTTCTATCCCTTCAAAATTTTCTTGTCTATAATTTTTTGCTATCTTTGAAGTAGCATCGCTTACGCCACCCCAAAGAGGAGAAAATGTAGACACCTAAAATACGCATACTCAGTTTTAATACTAAGATTTCACTAATTACCCTCTTTCCCTCCATTCTTTGTCAATTAACGACACTTTGTTAATTAACTAGCCTTTATTTCATTCCGAATGCCAATTAATGAGACTTCGTTAGTTATAATCATCTTCTAATCAATTAATCAACTATTATGAGTTAATTAATCCTTTTGAACCTTATATTTAATTAATAAAACCTCTTATTGGTTAAATTCCCCTCTCAGATCCTCCAAATCATACCTATTTCCCTCTAAATCATCTTTAAATTGCTTTTAAGTTATTCTAGGCTATTAATTAATCCAATTTGATTAATTAAATTACCTCCAACTCTCATGAGTTTCTAATCACTTGTTAATTCCTCTAATCAAGGTTATCTCTTCTAAATCTACTTTATCCTTTATCTCACATGCACTAGTTTGCAAGCATCTCCCAAATTGGAAAGCAATATAAAGGACCCTCCTACATCCTTCACACCTTACACCTTTACAAACACCACACTTTTACTAGTGAAATCTATAAGCTTAAGATAAGATCATTCTCTATTGTTGGAATAGCTAATTCATCTTTGCACGCCAAGAACACAGATCCATTCTCTCATATTTGAGTAGTAAAAGAAGATCCAAACATGGCCTTGTATCCATTTTAGTGTGATCCCTTCTTCATCTAGAGACAACCTAACAAACAAATTGATTGCTTATGATCTAAATAGGTTCATATTTTGATAACAATCATACATTACAAGAGTAGGAATGGTTAGCATTAGGTGATTTCATTCATGTTTATGTAATTAGAATAGTTATTTCCTTTAAGCTCTTATCATGATGTTAATGGTAGATTTATCTTTACTTTGAGACTACTAGGTGTTAGTTTCTTTCAATTAGCATATAGTAAGTTTAGCATGTGCACATAGTGTTTTTCTATTTAATATAGAAGAAGATAGGAATTTGAAACATTCCATTTGGATTTTCTGCATCCTTCTGGCACGGCCCCTTTTGGAAGCCACTCGATCCTTATTTACTGAAGGACAAACAACCAAAAAAATTATCCAATCTGGCTCTAGAAAGTTGCACCCACTTTGATCTCCGCTTATTAGTTTTGAAATTAATCTTTTTTCTCATAATTATTTGTATAGTAGAGATTCAATTGGAGGTATTAAACACCTTGTTATGATGTTGGGTTCTTTTTTGTGGGCCCATTCCATGGCCACTTACACCAAATTGTGCAGCAACAAATTCTGAGGTCGTGTACCCATGTTGACCCTCTAAAGTTTTATCTAGGGACGAGACTAGTGTAGTAGTTGCTTACATCCACATGGAATTTAAATACATTGTTAAGATACTATAAATAGATGGTTAACAAAATACCATACTAGCATGATACAACACATCGTTAACCTCCTTTACAACCAAAGAAAAATTATATGTATTGGAAACCATCAAAGTTTTATGATATGTATGTTCATATATGCTTTTTGTATGTAACTCTTGATAGGATGCTCTTTCACCCATTTTATTTTAAAAAAGGGAAATGTTTTCTCTCTATACTCTTCCTTTCTCTTTCTTAAAACTGATTTGAAATCATGCTCCGAAAATATGGAAATTAGTTAAGTTATTTTTCTCTCCTTTAAAATTGTTTTTGCATGACAATATCATGTTAGAGGGAAGGTAGATCCATGCCATCAATTTTCTCTTACTCATGCTCACATGGTTTTGCAAGATGCATGTCGGATGGTGAAATGGTGTGGTTTTAATCCATTTTGTGTATTATTACAGTTTATATATGTTCTTGGAAAAAATATATGTATTGATATGTTTACAGTAAAATTTCATTTCACTAATTGCTTTAAAAAATATATTTTCCTTGTCATTTATGAAGTTTTAATAAACTTATAATTGTTATTTGTTATTGAGTTCAAAGAATTAGCCAAATTTTACTAAATTCTCTTCTTGATTTCATTTATAACTATGTTCTAAAACCTACATAATGTATGGTAGAAAGGAGTATATCTATATGAATCAAAAAGAAATTGTGCTCTAAAACCTTTCATTTCATCATCTTCCCTCGATTTTTACACAACTTGTAGGTGAGTTGTGGCACTAGGCATTTTAGAACTAATTTTGATTCATTCTATATGGAGTGATCCTTGCTTTGACCATAACCCTCTTATGTTTTGTTTCTTACAATTACCAAATAATATTTGTACCCTCATGTTTCACGCTTGATAAAACCTCTTGATGATGAGTTGTGCCCTTGTTTTACATTCCACAAATCTCATATCGAGTAGATAACTCATGATGTCACCTTATGTAAAGTATAATTCTTATATTTAATGAAGCAATGAGTTCTGGTAAAATTGATGGTAGGTCCATCCTTCGTGTCGTTAGAAAAATTGATCTTATTTAAAATCCTCTTAGGTTACCCATAGTGTCTCCTAAAGGAAGATACCTTGTTAGGGATGTTTCTTAGGAGTATAAACCTTTAAACATGGTCCTAACAACGAGTTGAACCTAAAATAAAGTAAAATTCATGATCTAGTCCCTATACTTAGTATTTAGCATGTATGTACTTATGATGTGAAGGATTGATCCACAAGTGGAACTTACGTCATAAGTTACATATGTATGGGACTACTGAGTTGAATCCATTACTCTTCTCACAAATAGAAGTTTTACCTTGGCAAGGACTACCTTTTCTTTGTAAAGGTTACGACGTAATAACATTATACTTGCCTAAGTTGTTCCTATTAGTTAGGTGTAGACCACTTTTGGGTGTTAATTAAATTAGTCAATCATGGACCTCTCATGAGATTTAGGGTGAAATACATTTTAATGTATGTTTTTCTAACAAGAAGGGTAGTGGCTAGAAGGTAATAGGGTGTATAAAATTATAATTGGATGTCTCCTTGTAACATGTATCTAATACTTAAATTTCCCATGAATAATCCAAACTTGGATAAGTGTGAAATCATACTCCTTAGGATCTTGATTGCTAAGTAAAGGAAAAGTATTATATAACCTTAGTTGTTCAAAAAAAGAAGTCGATATCAAGTCAATGTAATGATGTAAGGTTTATAAGAACATGTGTAAATGAGAGGAGATTTGGGAACAATTTTTAAATGTCACATACAACTCGAATGATTTCAACATGACTAAAATGAATAAGATAATTTTCATCACAAATACAAATAAAATAGTGCCTCATTTATGATAATTCAATGATTAAATGGGAAAACTCGCAATACTTAAGGAAAGAACATTTTAAACAATAATGTTAAATGATTAATATTTATAAAAAGATAATTGGAAACTTGTTTCTTCGAACTCAATGCAAACCCTCTTCTGCATATCACTAACAATGTAAACTAAGTATTTAAACTAATTAGTTAGATTACCTAGCTAGTTGTAATAATTTAAAAAGTGAAAAGAGGATATCCATTGTGCTTAAGTGTTATATTGAGTAAGGATCTCAAAATTTGTCTTCCCTCAGATCTAATAGACCTACTTTTCCCTTCATGTGAAATTCCCTTTTGGTAATGAAATTATAATGCAAACTAGCTAAGATTGTCCCTTAAAAAAGAACTCTAAAAAAGATCTAGTAGCCTCATGTGTTGGTAAATGTTCCTATTAGCAATCAGACTATATTATGTAATTGCCTTTCGAAAATAAGAAAAATAAATTGAAACATTATAGGTAACATGTTAAGTGAAATATAGAAATTGAAGTCTATTTTTAAGAAGAATGAAGTTTTACATGTTAACTGCTCTTCAGATATTTAAGGCCAAATAATGAAATAGGATTGTAATAAATATGTAAATGTGAAAAATCTATATTGTGGAGAGTGCTACCAATAAGTTTATATTGTAGATGGATTGGTATTTTGTACTTATCATTTGGGAAAAAAGGTGGATTGATGTACATCATGTGTTGTTATGTTATATATGTGGGTTCAAGCTTGTGTAAATGTCTTATGTGTTGTTCAAATATCCCAAGTGATCTCATATGGTGTTGTGTATCAAGTAATGTAAGTCCAAACAAATAATTCTGGTAATTTTGTTATATTTGTGTATCAAAATTGTGTGCATGAAAATCATCAACATTAATCTTCTTATTATTATTAATATCATTAATATAATTTATAAATATTAAAAATTATTCTTATTATTTAAAATATTATTATTATAATTTTATTAACAATAATATATTAGTATCATCATCATCAACATCATCATTATCAGCATGGTTATCTTCATCTAATTCATCATCATTGTCCTCATTTTTCTTGTTGTCCTTGTCGTTATCATCGTCAATGTCATCATTGTTTTCATTATCATCAATTTCATGGCTATGATGATTTTCGTCACTGCCACCACCATCATCACCGTCATCATCAATATTAATCTTGTTACTAATATTAATATAAGAATTTTAAAAATTTGAAAACTAATTATCATTGTAAATATTATTGTTATTTTTATATTAAAAAAATTATTATTAAAATTTCATTAAAAATAATAGTAATATCATCATCATCAACATCGTCGTTATCATCATGGTTATTTTCATCTTAATATGAATCATCATTATTGTCATTGTCCTCATTGTCATCATCATTTTCATTGTCTTCATCTTCATCTCCATCAACATTTTCATCTTCATTTTCATCATTGTGTTTGTTGTTACCATCATCGTCAGTGACATCGTTGTCATCATCATTGTCATCATCATTATTTTCAATTTTCATCATCGTCACCACAACCACTACTATTATAATCAAATTTATAATTACAATCTCATTTTATCTAAGATTTAGAGAGAAATCATGTAAATTTTTGCCTTGTAAAATATAGAACTTATAGGAAAACTACAATATGATATACAAGAAGCCTATAATTTTATATCAGTTTAATAACATTTAAAAATTAATGATCAAATAATATAACTATTATTATTATTGATATTAACAACATTAGTATTATAAATATTAATATTAATGTTAATTTTTTTGTTAATGTTAATATTAATATTAATTATATTAATAATATTAATAATATTATTAGAATAAGTGTGGAGGATAGCCAAGTGAGTGACGAAGACGTGTTGTGAGGCATAGTGTTAGGCTTATGATCCTAGTGCTACGTCTTTGATTCGACTCTCACCATGTTTTACCAAAACCCTTTTAAAACTAACTAAAGGAAGATATTGTGGAAGAAACTCTTATGGATTCTTCAGCTCCCCCTGTTGCATGTTCCTCAGTGGCTTGACTCTTCGGCGATGCTCATTAGGAGCCCCTAAAACTTTTTCCCTCATGGAGCAAATATGTCCCAATTTTAGAGGTTCTGAAGCTTGTGGTTAATCAGGATAAGAATAGATACAAATACATTGCAGTTTGCAGTTTTGCAGGACTCAAATCAAATATTGATTTCATAAGAGATTAGTGCAAGAGGAAGTGCCACTACAATTTAGATGTTAGAGCTCTGACGGGGAATGGTTTCCTTTTCTTTTTTCAAGAAGAGGTGGATCTATAAAGGTTTCTTCTGGCAGCACTATGGTTTTATCCTAAATAAGCCCTTATCCTTAACCGTGGGTGATTTGATGAGGGGGTCGGTGGACCCCTTTCTTGAAGGGGATGGGTGGACTATGGTCTAGCCTAAGAAAAGCGTTCGTTTCTCTTGTCAAAAGCGGAGTTGATCTCGGGGTAACTCAGACATATGCTCTTGATGTGCTGAGTCATTTCTTTTTGACATAGGAGTGGAAATTAGTTGTAATTTGAGCCTTACTTGTAGTTGTTTGGGAGTATAAGAAAACTCACTTGTTCTATATACCTAAAAACCCCAACTTAGCGGACAAGATCTAGTGGAATTAAGAAATTATAAGCTAAGAAATGATTGAAATCATCATAGAAATGATTAAACACTAGCATAAACAAAAGAAACTAAAACTTGTATAACCCCTTTGAAAGCAAATCAATAAGATGTTCACAACTTGGTTAACAATAAAAATGAACATCGTTGTAAAGGAACCTTTGATAAATATAAATGAGTATGCATAACAATGTCTTGTGCTCGTGTATTATGAACACAATAAGGGATAAGAACATAATAGTGTTAAACAAAAGTAAAGAGATCAAACGTTTAGACCAAGGTATTAAATGATTAAAGTAAGAAGTGAGATCCATAACATGTAACTATAGCCTAAAAGATGGGAAAAGTTGTGCAATGCAATATAAGAGGACCTTAACAAGTAATAAATACTTTAAAAAAATCAATGTAAGATGTAAAGAAAATGGGATAGGAAAATCAAAAACTTAATAGTAACCCTAATTGGAAATTGTATAATCTTATTAGGAGTATAACAACCTATCTTTAAGAAAGGAATCTGGAGATATAGCGATAAATAATGAGACTTAGAATGTAAAATGGCAAGCTAAGACGAAATTACCTAAGTAACCCCGTACAATTAACAAAAAAGAAGTAATGATAAGAGTCTTGATAACATTAAAAATTTCCTAAGAAGGGATTATGATTTATCTTTGAGCAAGTGATGAAGTGACAATAAGTTAAATCTTGGACTAAATAACAATTAGAGAGTGGTGAGAAAAATCAATCTTGAAATGATAAGACAAAATGAAAGAGTAATATATGATTTAAAACCCCAATCGATAGTAATCTAGAGAAAAAACAGAAAAAAGCAGTGAATTAGAAGTTTTAATGGGGAAAATAATGGGTTGTAGCACTAACAAAGGAACAGGATATATCTAGACATTTTAGAGCTCTTTTAATAAATAAGCTAAGAATAAGTATAATAAGGGTAACTTGTATGGAAGTTAAAAAATTAGTAAACAAATGATAAGTTAAAGTTTTAATTACGATTAATGAGGGAAAAACATCATAAGTATGGATAACAAGAAGTTAATCAATGAAGTAACTATATTTTTTTAAGTGTGCCTAAGCACTAGGAACTGCCCCCAACAATTGGGAAAAATCAAGCTTCAAGTGGAGAAGAATTGCCAATATTCAAGAAAATTTAGTAAATTGATAAGTTCTCTATCTTCGTATGCAATATTATCGTGGTGGCCTTTATAATAGAAAAATATTATGTTAACTAGTGTTTTAATAGACCCTTTCCTCAATGAAAACCTAGTTAGTAATGGATTCAAAATTCAGATCTTGGATGCTACGTGATGGAATGACAGGTTTTCCTCATTCAGCATCACCTAAATGCACAAGAAGAGAGGAAAACAAAATGTGGATGCAAAGAGGACCGATCGCAACTGGTGGATAATGGGTATTCCTTAGAGTCAATCCCTATGAGATTCCTATTCATTATGGAAAATACTCTAAGTTGGCATGCTTTTGGGTGCCCTTGAGATATTGAGGACAGTTGGGCTAGTCGCATACCATCTTACTTTGCAACCCAATCTTCCTCGCATCCACATATGATGAGTCATCTTCTTCATGTGAGGATGCCACAATACTACGAGAATAGTTCCCATATCTTGTTCCAGTGACTTCTAGGAGGAATTCAAGTCTAAGGGGAGGGGGATGTAGTGCCCACTCCTCTTCTACACTGATACTACCATGGTTTCGTTTACTTTGGATTGGAGCTATAGACACAGTTATCTTATTTGATCTTTAGACATTGCTAGATGGACATTGTTATATTTGACTAGCCTATTTGATAGATAGTATAGATGTGTTAGACTTTTGGACATTATGTAACTTATATGATGGATTATATGCATGGATTGACATATCAGTATTGATGATCTTGAGCTATTACTATACTAAAACATTGGATTTGATGTATAGATTTTGCTAGACGACTTAGTTTCTTTTGTGATCTTATTGCGTAATTAAGGGATATGACTGGTCTGAAGGGGTGCGTAGAATGCATCCTCCATGTGCTGCCTTGGGTTTTGGAAAGCACGTAATGTGGTTGGTCAAACAGCTGTCACGGATCTGTATTTTCCTCTCAACTTTCATTTTGTTGCTAAATTCATGATGAGAAAAACAACATATGGGATATCTTGAAGCTATACGAATCATGTTATAATGTTTTTCTTTTATATAATATCTCTCAATTGGAATTTTATCACTATAAGGAATATTAATATTAAATTAATTTCTAAACAAATCCTAGATTTTTTGAAATACTAAAACTTGTTATATTAAGAACATATTGGTAATGGCGTACCGGATGAGGATATGAAATAAATAAATAAATAACAAAAGGACCTTAGCCGTATGTGTGGGTTTTAGGGTGGTTAAGGAGAAGGTGCTAGTAATATAAAGTAATAAGTATTATATATAGCCACCTAGCCTAGAAAAGTATAAAGTAAGTTTCCCATCACACATTATAGTATAAGAGGTAATATAATATGGAATGGATAGTATTAAACATAAGATGATTTATAATAAATGTTACGATATATATTATAAAAGATATTTATTAATATTTTTACCAAAATATATATTTAGTATATGACAAAATATTTAGTATATACTACATAGATATGTATGAAGTATTATATAGCATACGATAATAAAATAATATAGGATATACCGTATAGAGTACTGTATAATATATTATTTTTTATAGTATTGCATACTCTTTAATATGTTATCTATAATGTAAAATAGATACTATATTAATTTTTATAATATATGAAATAAAATATACCATAGGATGTGGTATAAGACATAAAACGTAATATATGATTTAATATACCATTAATGATATTATATATAAGAATATTAAATGGTTGAATATTATATTAATGTGATATATAATATTTCATTGTATATAATATACAAATGTATAATATATAATTTGTAAAGTAAAATACAAAAATTATCAATATCACACTTATAAGGTCATAGTCCAACACCATATAATATTATCACTTTATGTGATATAATTTTAATACATCAATATTGAAGCATTATAGTTTTTATAACATTTTATAAAATTCTTATATAGCTAAGAAGGTTACAATAATTGATTTGAAGACTTTCAAAACAAAAATAAAATTATTGTAATATAATACTATTAGGATGATATAATAGGTATAGCCTCCTCCATGTTAAGACGAAGATAAATTATGCTACTACGCATAGTTTGGTCATTGTACGTAATATAACAATGCCCAATTTGTTATGAAGACACCTTCATTTAAATTTATTTAAGGTTCATAATTTCTAGGAGGGTCACATTTTAAACAATTATAGGGTTATGTTATAATCCCTTCGTGATATTTGTGATAACCCCATTAAAATAAATACATTATAAATCACACAAATAATAATAATTATACATATTATAATATAGATACTATTAAATGAGGTCTTCTTATATTATAAAAAAAACAATGTACCAAATGTACATATATAGTCTTAATATAACATTTATTATATTATAAATGTAAGCTTATTAAGATCCATTATGGTATTAGGATTATAAATCATGAAGGAATAATTTGTTCTAATGTTAGCTTAGTACAAAAATTAGTATGAACCTCATAATGAACTCCAAGGTTTAAACCATAGCAATAAAATGTTTATACCTCTATATATCTCGAAGATGGGATAGACCTTAACACGAGTTATACTACTTGTATTATAAGTACTAAACAATGTTGAATCCAATAAAATTATTCTATAATCACTTAACCTTTTCAAAATTTATAGCGCATATAACAAGATACAATTTTTTTGTATCGTATTGCAAAACACAAATTGTATCGTTTTGTGTGTAAATTTTAGGGTCATGACAATAATAATTAGTTGATTTATCCTTGGTGGGGTAAATATTTCATATGGAGGTGTTGAAGGTGCTCTACAAGACGATAATGAAGCTCCACCCCTTCTTCTTCTTGGAGAAGACAAAGATAGTTAAATATTTTGTTGGTTTCCTTTCTTTGAAGAATCATATGTATGAATTATTTGCATAAGTACATGCACTAGATCCTAAAATACAGAGGTATGTAGTCACCAGGTACCTCTAATTAATACAAATGCTAATATAAGTACCAACTCTTAGTGTTCGTTCCACCAGGCATGCCAAAAATTGTTATCAAGTGGATCGTGCACCCGCATAATCGTCATATGATCTAGTGTAACATGGGAACATCCCCAATGTGTGGGACCTAGTATCCTTGGGATGAACCTTCGAAGAAGTCGAGCTTCCTTCTAAACTAATTGCATCTAATATAAAACTATCCTGCGAAACTTAAATTGTTATAAAACAAACTAAACTATCCTATTTTTTGGAGAAAAAGGTAGATGGATAACTAGAGATATACTAAAAGAAGGTGATGCACAAATAGTTTAATGAACAAGTATAGTTTCTTCACATGCACAAAGTAATTCTACAGAATAATATATGACACACACAAATTCTTATTCTCGTTTTCAGCAAAAACACTTTATGAATATAAAACTTAGAGATGATAGAAGGGATTTTATCTATTGCACAACTGAGATAAATAAGTGTATAAATCACAACATATAATTTAACTAAGGAAATATAGTTAATGTGAAGCTAAGATAAATAATCACATACAAGGAATTAAGAGCATTCATAAGTATTAACTGATCTATTTTAAGTACATAACACATTAAATAGTTGAAGGAAAAATATTGTTCCCGTATATTACTAAGGCTAAACCCTATATATGAGAACTCAAAAATGCCAGAGCCCCCCCTACAATAAGATATCAAAATATTGTATTACATAATGTATTCTTCTAATTATAGATTAAGGGGGTTGAGCAATTATAGCTACTCCCCTTCATCATTACATTATAAAAATAGAATTCATTTACACTTGAGAAATAGTCTCCCGTAAAAATATCTAAGTGGTTTTATAGGTTTGACTAAGTCAAATCTACAACTCGATATGTGTTGCACCTTGGAGATTGTGCAAAAATGGTAGCCAGGTTAAGCTAGGGCTAGTTCCACCCTTTCCTTCATCTGATTATTCTCCTCCTTCACCAGCTACCTTGTTCCTATAGTCAAGAAATCATTTGATGATTTCTTAAACTTCTTTGTCATCTCGTCTGCATGCATAGTGATTCAAGACATTTGGCTCATTCATTTTCTCTAATTAGTTTTCGTAGTAATATTTTGGTTTGACTTATGAATTTCTTGAGTTCTCTCAAGAATTTTTTGTATAATACCAACTTGTGAATAGATTCGAGACTAGCGGACTTGGTTACATAATTATCTTCATTTACTAGGATCTTTAACTAGGAAATAATTTATTCTACTAGAAATGCATCGACATTCTCATCAAGAAACATTTAGTGGATGATATCAAATTCATCTGTGATATCAATGAGGCCATACACTTTCATGATTATCTTCTCATTTAGTTTGGATATTTCCTCCTACAACATTCAAACTTGAAACTTTGTGGCTTAACTCTACTCAGACAATTTTCAAGAATCATTAATGATCCCTCATTTTAGAAATAGATAATACTCAATGTTCCATACCTATTTCGAGGCTTCAAGCGTGAGCTCCAAATTATTGCATTATTCTATGAGAATTCCATCCATCTTAGTGAATGTGCCTTTTTCATAATTCAGCTCATTATAAAGATTGACAACATCCATAATTACATGTTCTCCTTCCTTAATTAAGATTTCAACCTAAACCCCTATTGCCTGAACTTGTTGTCTAATTTTATTGACCACAAAGAAGGTATCATAAAATATTTTAGGTACAACAAGAGCAGTTGTACGAACAGGCTGTGTGAATTTATGTAGGATTTCAGTCAGCTGTTCAACCTTTCCCTTGAGCTCATCCTTTATGACCTCATCCTTTTCAAATTTATCTAGAATATTTCCGAGGGAAACCTTCAAATCCTATTTACATCCTTCATGAGTATTTTCATCCGTATTTCACCCCCAGGCCAAATATTGGATTAGCCACGCCCCCGCATAGAAATAACCTGAGAAAACTCATTCAGATCTGTAAATTGGTCACAGAAAGACTCAAAAATGGAAATACGGGGGTCGAGAGAGAGTAAATGACCCTACGCAAAAGAAACAACTCTATCGAGACATTCCATGTCTTAAATCCATTTTCAAGTTACAGGTAGACTCAACAATGGAATAACATGGTTAGAATAGAAGGGACAATGCCACTAAAGAACCAGGAACAAGAAGGGGAAGAAATGGCAAGGATTTGAAGTCCCCGGGCTCGAAATTTTCAGAAAAGGGTCCAAAATTGACTAAGTATGGAGGAGGCAGTGGAAGGATCCACATGTCATAACGACACTTCTTTAAAGGTGAATCCAAAAAGGGAATTCCAAACTTACACTAGGCCTCCACGCATCCAGAGTCCCAGTAAGTTGTAGGGCGTTGAAAAGTCTTCAACTGAGAGAGAGCATGCCAGGTGTCGGCTCGGTGCAAATCTGGAAAGGAAACCCAGGGAGGAGAATCAAACTTGCGCCAACCCTCCACGTAACAGATAGTCAAACGGAGTCAAAATGTGGACAGGGTGGGCCTCAAAATTGGCTAAGTATAGAAGTGTAAGTGGAGAATGCCAAGTGTCATTGTGGCGCATCTCCAAGAGATAGTCCAAGAGCGGAGACCCAAATGAGGGCGAGCTCACCATGTAGCTCAAAGTCCAAAAGGGTAAGAGGGACCGTTGAAAATTCCACATACCAGCGAAAGCCAAAAAGTGTCAACTTGACGCTCCTCCAAAGGAAAACTTTCAGTTGGGCTTTCAAACAAGCACGGTGCCTCCACGTATCCAACCTCAGAAAGGGGCATAGTCAGTTGAATTGTCAATGTATAGGCTAGGCTGGTGGAGGAAGCCACATGTTAGCCCCACACCACTCTAAGAACAAATTATGGAGCTGCCCTCAGACGAGCACTACCCTCCACATGTCCCAGAAAGGATATCCATTTTCTCAAACTAATTTTCCTGCCCATTTGTACGGACCCGACATAAACTTTGAAAGGGCATATCTTTCGACTCCGAGCTCAAAATATTATAAATCTTACATCGTTGGAAGCGTCTCGACACCCTCTATGCCATGGAAGGATAAAGAATAATTTTTGTAGACCCTGGTAGGTGGAAAATGGAGAAACATCTTCAGGCCTTTAATGCAGGATCTCCTTCCCCCAACAACCAAATCGGATTCGATCTGTTCTGTCGTTTCCTCTTCCTTCAAGGCGTCGAGCTAGGGATTGATGTAGTAAAGATGGATTTGGGGATAGATTATATTAGAGGCATTAACAACGGTAGTTGAGCTTCAACCTTCTTTTCTCGCTTCTCTCTCTTTTCCTTCTATCTGATCGAAACTATAAATACAAAGCAGGATTCATTGTAAAGTGTTGGACATTCTTTTTTTTGCAGGATCCCCTTTTCTTCTGGCAAAGAAACTCGTGAAGTTTGAGACCTTCTACTAGACTGTAATACATTTCTACCTTTTGGCCTCTTGTTAATGCATTGTATCAATCTATAGAGCAATAAAACACGTATGTGATTGATTTTAGATCCTCTCTTATCTCTTTTTCTTTCATTATAAATCTGGTTATCTGTGCTTAGTTATTGTATGCATTTGGTTGGTTTGTGTCTATTGGAAAAAAAAATGTTCATCATTCCTTTGGTGTATCACCTTGTATCTTAGATTGATTTCATGTTCCTTTTACCCCTGTCTCCTTAGCAAGTTTAGATTAGGTTTAAAGAGAGATCCTCTGTAAGTTTTCATGTATGCACCTAAATAGAGGAATAGGAACCAACCTTTAATCTGGAGAGATTTTCTCATTTTTACAAGGTCCCACGCCTTGGGGAAAGTTCCATATTATGCAATCACAAAAAATTACTCTACCTTAGAAAAGTAGATCCATATAAATCATTTGGGGGTGTTGTGATTTCACACTAACAGTTTTGACACAACCAGTGGGACAAAGAAGTCTCCATCTTATTACAGTAAGAATTGATGTACACTTGTTGTGATTCTGGCTTTTAAGAATTCTTAAAATTGTACATCTTGTGAATCCAAAAGAAGCAAGTCCACTAGTTTCAGTAGTCCAAGCAAGTTCCTGAGAAGAATACAAACACACTCAAGAACCAAAGAAGAGGGATTATTTTTCTATCTAGACTTGTCCCTAGATAGAGGAAGGGAAAGAGGAAGAAGCCAGAGGTCTCTATCTCCACCAAATAGAGCCTTATTAACACCTCCTCCCAGCAGGTCGTTCTCTTAATCAAGAAGGGTGCTCAGACCGATCAGGATGGCTCAGCCAAATCCTTATGTCAACTTCACTAACAGCAGCCCACTCTCCCTAACTACACAAAATCCACTCCCGATAGCAGCGTTAAAGAGCATCCCATATTTCACTGGGGAAAACAAGACTTCTCCTGGTGATCATTTCCAAGATATTACAAATGTCTGTATAATCCATGAAATCCATGAGATGGACATTGCAGTAAATTTTCTCACCTCTTCACTCAAAGGGAAATCTTCACAATGGTTCAGAAGCCTTGAGACAGGCTCTATCCAAAATTGGAACCAGCTGTGCACAACTCTTCACAACTAGTTTGGAGAGAAAGGTGATAACTTATCTTTGTTAGAGCAACTAACAACAATCAAGAAAGCCCCGAACAAGCAGCTGACAAAATTTAACCTCATATTTCAGCGGACCTGGGATAGGATTCTAACAATAGTAAATCCCACTAATGAAGGTGCCTTCTTATACTTTCCTAGGGCTTTAAATTTTGATATGTCTTTGATGATCCATTCAATGGGGGCACAACCTTACCTGTAGCCTATAGCCTTTCCATAGGGGCTGAGAACCATTTGATTCAGGCTAGAAAAATTGCTCCGAGGCCATCCATACCTCTATACCCTGAGTTAGGAAGCCCAGATAGTAGCTAAATGCTTACATTAGCTCCTATACCCACCCCCAAGAGTCAAAGTTTAGCTGAATCCTCCACCTCATCATCTAACACCTCTAAGGAACTCCAGGAAGTCATGAAACAACTTCAAAACCTAGGGAATGAGCTAGTAACCATAAAAAGACAACAAGCTTAGAGTTCTGGGCCGTATCAGCCTCAGGCTCAATCTCAGGGTCAATATCAAACTAGACCCCAATACCAGCAAAATAGGCCACCATCTCAGACTATAAATTAGAGCCAAAACCAAGGACAGCCCCAAGTTGATAGACCTTTCAAGTCATATAATCCAAACATAGCTTCAACATCAAGGGCGTTGGTTCCAGCATAGAACAATATGGCCCAAGAATATGATTGGTGTTTTCGATGCAATCAGCCTCACAACCAATAAATGTGCTTTAATGGTGCACTCAATCAGGCCTTGATGGTGCAGACCAGTATGGTGTCACAAGAACCTAGCCAAGAAGGAGATTAGCGGTAGGTATTTCAATAAGAGGGACCTCCAAGTGAGACTACGTTTGTCAATTGGCAAGCTAAAGACTTATGTGGGATGAATCAGTTCCCTTCTCAAAGTGTGTCTTCCAATACATGGTCCAAAAAGAGAAATATTGGAGAATGCCAACCACTGAGCTCAGGTGACCCTCAATATTCCATCACTCCACAAGGTGTTGGTGCTCCAAATATAACTCCCAACATACATAACCAATCCAAGCCACCCTCCAAATCTCGTCAAGTATTGGTTTTGACAACCCATATGTAAGAAATAAATATGTCTAGGAAGGGGTAGAAAAAGGATAGCTCATTCAATATTATTGAGCAAATGAAGAAAACAAATTTGAACATCTCACTATGGGAGTCACTGGCCATTCCGAGGTAGAGGGATCTGTTGTAAACTGCCATGCATAATTAGTCAAGCTCAAATCAACCCCCTAACCACCAAGAGAGAGTGCTTTCCAATACAGTTCAACATGGGAGGAACCATGGAGAACAACAAGGTAATAACCTAAGACCTCCTCCATTCTATGTTTCATTGATTATTGGAGACAAGTTGGTGCATAATTGTATGATTGATTATGGGGAAAGTAGTTCTGTAATGCCGAAGAAAATAGATGATCAATTGGGTCTTCAATATGAATTCATCTCAAGAGGGGTAGTACAATTAGATGGTACAGCAACGGAAACTATTGGAATCATCAAAGATCTAAGCCTCACTTTTCCTTCCTGTCCTAATGTGATTGTATTACAGAATGTGTAAGTCATAGACTTGCCACCACATTTTGCTTTATGTTTATCCAAGGACTTCACTGCCAAAATTGGAGGCTATCTGTCTGTTGATTGGTCCCATATGCTCTTTAGAATAAGGTATGGGGCAAAGGCCACAATCATATTTGAGCCTATTGTTGATTATCATATTGAACCCTATGTGCCTAGCCCAATCAATGCCAACTTCTCAGCTTTTGATCAAGAAGACTTCTTAAGCACCTGTGAAGCAAATACCAAGGTGGGATGCATCCTAGACTTGACTCTCAATGAGTGGGCCGACAAATGACATGCTTTTCACCCCTATAAAGAGATGGAAAAATTTGAGCTAGGTGTCTACTGTATACATGAAGAGAATCATCCTCTTCCTAACCTAATTAAGCCAGAACATAAGGATGACAATAAGGTATGGAAATTGTTCTTTGATGGCTCAATGAGTAGACAAGGAGTTGGAGGAGGAGCTCTAATTGTGTACCCCAAAGGTGTGAAATATTATTCAGCCTTTAGATTTCAGTTTTCTTGCTCAAACAACACTATTAAATATGAAGCTTTGGTCCAAGGTCTTCATTGGGCAAGGAAGCTTGGAATCAAGAACTTGCAAGTGTTTGGTGATAGTGAACTGGTTTCCAATCAAGTCAGAGGACTTAATGTTATCAAAAATGACTTTCTCAAGAGCTACAAGAGTAGGGTGTGGGATCTCATGGAGGATTTTGAGGCCTTCATTATTGTGTCCATACCCAGGAAGGAGAATGAAGTTGATGATAGACTTGCAACACTTGGAGCAATGTTTGATGTGGTCGACAACCTAAAAAGAGACAAAGAACAACCACATATCCATGTAGTTTTGAGGCCATCGGTGCCAAACAACAACACATATTGGCAGGTGTTTGAGAATGATCAACAGTAACTTTTTGCAAGAAGGAGCTGAATTCTCAGCTAGAAACAAAATTAGATTAGAACAACATTACGGGATTTAGATAGTATAGCTGCATAAAAACAAGCTTCCCAAAGGCTTAGTGACATTGGAGTCTATCTTCAACCCTAATGATAAGTTTAGAAAAGAGAAGGCTAACATGTAAATCAAAGGAGAAGATTCAGAGCCAATCCCAGTCAGAGAAGAAAAAACACTTCAATTTGGCAAAGTGGCCACTGAGCAAGAAAGGTATGAATTCATACAACTTTTCCAAGAATTTTGAGATATGTTTTCTTGGAGCTATGAAGATTTGAGAGGATTCAATCCAAAGCTAGCACAACACAATCAAACTAGATCTAGCTACTCAGCCAATCAGGCAAAAGAAGAGACCAGTAAACCCACACATTGATCCTCTAATGAAGAAGGAACTGAACAAGCTGATAGAAGCAAGTATCATATTTCCAATCAAACACTCAAGCTAGGTTACAAATCTAGTCCTAGTTAGGAATAAAAATGGGGAGTTTAGGTTGTGTGTAGATTTTTGAGACTTGAACAGAGCCTCCCTCAAAGATCACTATCCACTCCCTTCAATGGAGCAGATCTTACAAGTAGTGTCTGGGTCAGAGAGATTTTCCCTCCTAGATGGCTACTCAGGGCACAACCAGATCATGGTGAAAGAATATTATCAGTTCAAAATAGCTTTCACCACCAAATGTGGCACCTATTCCTAAAGAAAAATGACATTTGGATTGTCCAATGCCAGAGCCACTTTTCAAAGGGAAATGGATATTGATTTCAAAGGGTTGATAAACATAATAGTGCTGATCTATCTGGATGACATTACAGTGTTTTCCAAAAATGCAGCAGACCACCTTTTCCACCTAAGTCAGGTGTTTCAAATGTGTAGAAGGTTTGGGGTGTCATTGAACCCTAAAAAATGCATATTCTTGGTCCATGAGGGCATGCTTCTAGGACACATTATATCAAAGGAGGGATTGGAAATTGACCCAGAGAGAGTGGAAGTAATAAGAGAATTTTCATTGCCAAGCCACAAGAAGGCTCTTCAAAGCTTCTTGGGAAAAATCACTTTTGTCCTTAGGTTTGTGTCAAACTTTGTTTCCCTTGTTAATCCAATAATGTTTATGTTGAAGTAGAGATTGGCATTCAGATGGACAGATGAAGGAAAGGGAAGCTTTGAGGCCATTAAATAGGCTATACCATGAGCCCCAACTCTTGTAAATCCATATTTCTGTAGAGACTTCATATTGTATGCCTTTGGTGGCATTGACAAAATCTATGCAATCTTAGTTCAGCAGAATAAGGGAGGTACACAATATTCGATTTCTTTCTTCAATCAAGTTCTAGAAGACTATAAAGTGAGATACTCTTTCATTGAAAAGCAAGTCCTAGAAGTAATTAGGGGATTAAAGAATTTCAAGCATCTGGTTTCAAATAATAAAATCCAATTGTTAGTCTCCCATGCGAGAGTTAAAGAATTCCTTCTCAACAAGGACCTAAATGAAAAACGTGTAGGATGGATCACCCGTGTCATGGAATATGACATTGAGATCAAGGTCACTAAGCTGGTCCATGGGAAAGGGTTGTGTGAACAACTAGCCTTAAGTCAATAGGAATGAAGTAGATAGGGAAAAGGAGGTTGTTTTTTTCTACAGGATAATCTAGAAGAATGAAGTTATGATGTACTTGCTCCTTATTGGACTCAAAACATGGTGCACTTCCTTCAAACAGGCCTTTGTCCTCATGGGATGAGTAAAAAAAAGGAGACATTTCATATTGCAGGCCATCCCATATGTTCTTATTGATGGTGTCTTGTTCAAAAGGGACATAAATGGCATTCTACTAAGATGCATTGGGATATATCAGGTTGAAAGAATGTTACAAGAATTCCATGTTGGAGCAGTTGGAGGTCATTTTTCTCCTAGGGTGATGACACTCAAAATCATGAAGGCAAGTTATTATTGGCCTAGAGTATTTAGTGATTGCTATGTATAGATCAAAAGGGGCAAGAATTGTGCATTCTTCAAAGGTAAAGAAAAGCTAGCAGCACTTCCATTGCACCCAATCTCATTTGACCAGCCTTTCATACAATGGGGATTGGACTTTATTGGATTCATCAATCTAAATTCAACCCAAGGCCAAAAATGGATTCTAATAGCAACAGACTATTTCACCAAGTGGACCGAGGCAGTGGCACTCAAGGAAGCTAAAGAGTCTAGTATACTAGATTTCTACGAAGGGATAATGACCAGATTTGGACTGCCTACCACCATTATATCAGAAAATGCATTGGCATTCATAGGTTCTAAGGTCACAGAGTGGGATGTCAAGAATGGGATTTACTTGAGCACTTCATCAAACTATTACCCCCATGGAAATGGCCAAGCTTAGTCCATAGACAAGAACCTATTAAGGATCATCAGAAGAACTCTTGATGAAAACCAAGGACCTGGCACACAAAGCTCAAATCAGCCTTATGGGCTGATAGGGCAACACCAAAGAGATTTACATGCAGCTCCACATTCAAGTGTCTATGGGAAAGAGGCATTTTTTCCTATATCACTTGAGTTGCCAACATTAGAACTCATGAAGTAGCTGGAGATGTCTGAATTTGAACCAATAGAGGCCAAGTATGCATAACTGATGGAGTTAGAAGAAACTAGAGATCATGCACTCTAAACAATAGAGAAGGATCATGCCTCAATCAAGAGATGCTTTGACAAGAAGGAAAAAGCAAGGACATTCCAGGAAGGAGACTTGGTTCTGAAATGGGATGCAGATTGAGAAAAACCAGGAAGGCATTCCAAGTTTGATGCCATGTAGAGTGGCCCCTACATGGTCACAAAATGTAAGAGTAGCAATGCTTTCTAATTTTCTACATTAGAGGGTGAGGAGAATGCAGATTCCAGTGAATGGGATCTTTCTTAAGCACTGCTACTAAAAGGAAAGTTCTCACCCTGTACATATTAGTTTAGTTTCTCTTTCCTCTAAGTGCTTGTGCACATCACATTGTTGTAGTGTAGGTTACTTTTCTCCTAAGTGCTTTGCATGCTCTGCATGTTCTATTTGGAGCATGTATGATTTCAATTTTGTATATAGTTGTGGTGCTATTTTTTTGCTCTTGTGCAGTCCGTTCGGAACGACAGATGAAGCCCAAGTCAAAACAATTTTTTACTCTCAGAAACCTTCATTTTGAGATTTCTTATAAAAATTGAGAGTGCAAACAGCTGAGTTCATGAATCAGAGGGAGAATCAATATCAGACCATCATTCTCAACTCCATGCCCAATTGATATGACAAGGCAATTGATCTTTTCATCTAGCAGGAAGATACCCCTGTGAGTCGCCAAATTGTTAACCATATTTCACCCCCAGGCCAAATATTGGATCGGCCACACCCCCGCATAGAAAGAACATGAGAAAAAAATTTCAGATCTATAAATTGGTCAAAGAAATAATCAACAATGGAATGACGAGAGCTGAGAGAGAGTAAATGAACCTACGCAAAAGAAATGACTCTGTCGAGCCGTTCCTTATCTTAAATCCATTTTCAAGTTACAAGTAGAATCAACAATGGAATAACAGGGTCAGAATAGAAGGGACAATGCCACTAAAGAACCAGGAGCAAGAAGGGGAACAAATGGCAAGGATCTGAAGTCCCTGGGCTTGAAATTGTTTAGAAAAGGGTCCAAAATTGACTAAATATGGAGGAGGAAGCAGAAGGATCCACATGTCATAATGACACTTCTTTAAAGGTGAATCCAAAAAGGGAAGTCCAAACTTGCGTCAGGCCTCCATGCGTCCAGAGTCCCAGTAAGTTGCAGGGCGTTGAAAATTCTTCAACTGAGAGAGAGAATACCAGGTGTCGGCTTGGTGCAAATCTGGAAAGGAATCCCAGGGTGAAGAATCAAACTTGTGCTAGCCCTCCACGTAGCAGATCATCAAACAGAGTCAAAATGCGGATAGGGTGGCCCTCAAAATTAGCTAAGTATAGAATTGTAAGCAGAGAATGCCAAGTGTCAGTGTGGTGCATCTCCAAGAGTTAGTCCCAAAGAAGATACCCAAATGAGCGCAAGCTCACCATGTAGCTCAAAGTCCAAAAGAGTAAGAGGGATCATTGAAAAGTCCACAGACCAGCGAAAGCCAACAAGTGTCAACTCGACGTTCCTCCAAAGGAAAAATTTTAGCTGGGCTTTCAAACAAGCATGGTGCCTCCACGTATCCAACCTCAGAAAGGGGCAGAGTCAGTTGAATTGTCAATGCATAGGCCAGGCTGGTGGAGGAAGCCATGTGTCAGCCCCACACCACTCCAAGAACAAAGTATAGAGGCCACCCTCGGATGAGCGCTGCCCTCCACATGTCCCAGAAAGGAGATCCATTTTTTCAAACTAATTTTCCCGCCCATTTGTACAGAGCCGACATAAACTTTGAAAGGGCATATCTTTCGACTCCAAGCCCAAAATATTGCAAATATTACATTGTTGGAAGTGTCTCGATACCCTCTACGCCATAGAAGGATAAAGAATCAATTTTACAGGCCATGGTAGGTCGAAATAGAGAAACGTATTTAGGCCTTTAATGTGGGATCTCCTCGCCCCAACAACTAGATCGGATTCGATGTGTTCCATCGTTTCCTTTTCCTTCAAGGTGCCAAACCATGGATTGATGTAGTATCGATGCATTTGGGGGAAAATTCTATCAGAAGCATTAATAGTGGTAGTTGAGCTTCAACCTGCTTTTCCCCACTTCTCTCTCTCTTCCTTCTATCTAATCGAATGTATAAATACAAAACGGGATTCATTGTAAAGTGTTGGACATTCTTTTTTTTGCAGGCTTCCCCTTTTCTTCTGGAAAATAAAATCATGAAGTTTCAGACCTTCTACCAGACTGTAATACATTTCTATCTTTTGACCTCTTTAAAATGCATTGTATCAATCTGCAGAGAAATAAAACACATATATGATCGATTTTAGATCCTCTCTTGTCTCTTTTGGTTTCATCTGATCTTTCATTATAAATCTGGTTTTCTATGCTTAGTTATTGTATGCATTTGGTTGGTTTGTGGTCTATTGGAAAAACAAATGTTCATCATTCCTTTGGTGTATCACCTTGTAGCTTAGTTTTATTTCCTGTATTCCTTTTACCCATGTCTCCTTGGCAAGTTTAGATTAGGTATAAAGAGAGATACTCTGTAAATTCTCACGTATGCACCTAAATAGAGGAATAGGAATCAACCTTTAATCTGGAGAGATTTTCCCATTTTTACAAGGTCCCACACCTTGGGGAAAGCTCAATGTTATGCAATCGCAACAAATGACCCTGCCTTAGAAAAGCAAACTTGTAGAACTCATTTAGGGCTACTGTGATTTCACACTAAAAAGTATATTTACTGAGAGAAAACCTTGATATATTATAATCCATCGTAGTGATAGTTTCATGTTTCTTGCCATCAGCCGTAATTTGTATCTCAAAAAATCTTTCCCCATTTTAATCAATCGAAAGGTTAGAAATGACCCTTGGAATCTTTTCTTCTCACCAAGGAGTTGGATCTAGGATGTTAAGGTCAACAACATCTCCAATGGGAACCTTCTTATTCTTGGGTGTCTACCTATTCAACCATGCATGAATAGAAGAAGAAGATAATTGTTCATTAGATGACATAGCCACATTCGTCATATTAGTAGGTTGGCTAGGTATTACTAGGGCACTTGTTGTATGCACCATAAATGGAAATGATGTGGTGAAAAGTGAAGGTGGAGTAGAGAGGATGGCCACAGGCATTGATGAAATGGGAAGAGTAATGGGAGTGGAAATGGGGAGAGTTTGTTGGGGAAGAGGAGATCATAAAACAAAAACATCTCTGGATGAAAGAGAGGGAGGAGAGGAAAACACTTGGGCCATGGAAGGGGATGAGGTGAGAAGTGTAGGAGAAATGGGTAAATAAGAAATAGAAGATGTGGTCAAAGGGAGAGTGAGAGTTAGAGGAGAATGAGGAACTTAAAATGGTGAAGAGGGAAGAGGTGGAGAAGATGGTGATTGCAACGTTTGAGTTTTATGGGTTGGTGAAGCACTAATATCAATAATCTCTATTGATGGAACCTTTTGAGGGGTGGCTTTTATAGAGGGAACCCTAGACGAAGAACCTTGATATCTATAAATAATGGTGGACCTTACGAGGCTTTGAGTGGGTTTCCAAAAGGACATACTTCCTTTTTAATAGGTGGTATTGTCCACCAGTGGTTGTACTTGAAATGTATCCACAAGAAGTTATTATAATGCCTTTGGTGTGATTCCCAATCATATCAACCATTAGTAGGTTCGGTTGAGAATAGGAGTCTATCGTTCTTTCAAACTGCTACACTCTTCTAGTGACCAATAAATCCATGGAAAGTGTTGATTTTCTCACGTTGTTCTGATCATAAATGGGATCTAAAACATGTCCATCATCATAAATACCCTATGGAAAATTAGCAATTCCATACTGGGCCACTTCATGGAGAGTTAATATTTTTTATTCCCTTTCTTGAATTGTAACTTCATCCCTATAATTAAACTAGATATATTACAATTGTGGTATGTGATCACCAGTTGGCCCGTGTACACCGATCTTATCCCAATAACCAAAACTGATATGTAGGTGAAAGGTTTTCAAATTCATTTGTTGTATCTCTCATTTGTCATTCTTTACTTTATATGTCGACGCACAAGTATGCCTTCCGAAAACTATGGAAAACTAAGCTCCTGTCTTATTCCTATCATGCTGGATCTTGAGAAATGGTAACTATTGTCAAACTAATTCCACCAAGACCCACTTTTCCATGGGCACCTTGGTAAATTATATGGAGAACATGATACCATTCCACCCTGAGAAATGTGAATGTTGGAAATTTAAAGTAAATGTTTTCCCATTCCCTAACCACTTGTCATACATTGTTTGAAATCCTTGGGTTGTAGATTTATTTATCAAAGAATTATAAAATAACAAAAAAGAAAGTGTCATTAACTCTTCTGAAGTTCTTTACCCCTTCCTTCATTTTAAGGTGAGGGTAAAAGTTCTAAATTTTAGATGAATTCCTTGGCCCTACATGTGACAAACCTAGGTAGTTTCTCATTCCCGTATTTGCATACATGAGATAGGAGGTCATGAAGAAATTACCAAAGGTTAGGACATCTGATAGCTAGAAATGGATGGCATAACTTATATGCTTTGCCCATAAGAGAAGATCAGGATTGTTTCGGATATTTGTAATGCACAAATACATCCACTCTTGGAAATCCTTAGAAGAAGGGAGTCGTGTAACTCTGCTTAGCAAGGTGATGATGTAATTTACCTCCTGAATAAAATCCTATTGTAAGATAGTCTTCAGGACCCTAGCAAATGAATGCTTAGATTTCATTAGGTAGCTTTTATTAAGGAACCTAGTATAAGTATCGGAATTTGTATCCCATTGTTGAAGAGAGGATTCCTTGGAATTTTTGGCATATTCTTAGACATCGAGAAGCTTCAACAAGTATTTAAAATAATCACTATATAATTTGATCACGATTGCCCCATCCTCGTCTTTAACTATTTAGTAATCTTTAACAGAGTATACGAAAGTTACAAACACAAACTCTAGGAATTGCATTGATGGAGGAAAAGAGACAACTTGGGAAAACACACTGTCAAAGATACCTTGCATCCATTCCTTTTTGTTTGGATCTCTAACCCTTACACAAAATTTAGGTAGGTAAAATTGTTCAAGGTCCTTATGTCCATTATTATCAACATCTGATGTGATGCTCAAGTGGAGAGCTACCCCTTGGAAACTATATTATATCTTCTCTTTTCCTTTTGAAGATGATCTATATGTTTACCCTTGGAGAAATCCCTGAAAAATCCTCTAAAGTTGAGAGTGGAAGTTCACCCTTTGCAGTTCCTCCCTATACTTTTGACATACAACTCCACCTTGAAGTTCCACCGACAAAGATTGGATCCTACTTTTGTATCCTTGCAATTCCAAATTGCACTCCCCCCTCGAAGTTTTGACATGAACCTCTGACTGCACTGTGGCACTACACTTCTGACAGAAAATTTTGATTGCATTGTGGCACTACACTTCTGACAGGAAATTATAGTTGTATTGCACTTCTGACGATAGAAGTTGGAATTTGTTTTACAACCTTGAATCTCATAAACAGTCTTTCCACGCCAATCTCTCCTTTGCCTTTCTATAAAATAATTTTTTGAAGCGTAAGTTTCAAAAACAAAAGAATCCATGAAGGTAAAAGAGACATAGAACAAATATGTCCACAACACGTTGATAAAACCCCAAAAATGACACAAAAAAGAGAGCATGAAGGGCACCCATAAGTCCAGATGAAGAATTGATAAGAAAAAACCTAGAAATGAAGCCAAAAAAAGCTTCCAAAAAATAAATTGAAAAACTTACCTAAATATCATATAGGTTAATGAGAAAATCACAAAAAAAAAATACTCAAATATGTAGGTAATCGTACCAAAATTTCAAGTGAAAAAAAGACAAGTAAAAATTCTCCTTTAAATACAAAAGTGAGAATTAATTACCATGGGGCTAACACGTGTGGATAGTTGGAAATAAATGATGACCTAATGACAGGTTTCAGAGGTCTGAAGTCCAAATGCAGTTTACATGCAAATTTCAATTTGGGTTCTGAAACCTGAAAAACATTAAAAATGATAGGAAGTTAGAAGTCAGAAGTTGAACTATAGTTTCTGTGCAAACTGCACTTTGGGTTCTGACTTTTGAAACACATATGGGGTGATCAGGCTTCAGAACTCGATATAAAGTTTGCATGCAAACTATATTTTAGGTTCTGACTTTTGATATAAATATCCTCAATAACGATTGTTTTGGGTTACGATAATCGGAACGTAGTTTGTATGCAAACTGCATCTTGACATCCTAAATTGGAAAGCTAAAGTATATCATAAATTTTCAGTCACTTAGACAAATTTTCAGAAAAATAATACTTGTTACAAGATAAAACTTTACAAGAAATTTTTTGAGAGTCTTCTTAGAAAGGGAACTTGGAAAGTTAACATGTTTCATAGTTTACATTCAAGGTTTCCTATTAGTGAATAAGGTTTTTTGGGAGTGCTTCGCATGTTCAATGAGTGATTAAGGTTATGAATTTATTTGATGGTGTTCTCATTGTGTATAGAATTCCTTGTTTATTATTTATAGTTTACATTTAATGAATTTGAATGAGAATTTGTTTTTTTTAGCATCACTCATTGGTGTTCAGGGGTTCATATGAATGCTCAACATGTTGAATGAGTGTTCAAGGTGGTGCATTTCTCCTTCATAGTTTCCTCATCACATATAGAGTTATGTGTTTAGTTTTCATATTTCGTGGTTCATGATGTCACATAAGGGTTCACGCCCGACAATAAAATTAAACCCTAACGACTATTAAACAAATATTTAACGAGAATTCCATATCATAATCACAAATCACCAATGTCACTTTGTAAACACAACATTAACATCATTTGGAGCATTGTGTTATCATTTAAATTTCCTTCATTGTGTTAAAGATATTGTGAGGTTTGTGTTAGGTGTTAAGTGTGAAGAGTTTATGTTGAGTCTTTGTGGTTTACGATATACTGTGTAGTGTTTTCTTGTTATGGTTTATGATATATAGTTTATAATGTCATATAAATGTTTACATTGTTATTCAATGTGATAAATTAATATCTAAAACCATAATGTCATGCTTACATTTATGGTTAGTGATAAGGATTGAATGTAGTATCTATATTTTTTTATTTAGGATTTAGGCTTTATTATTTATGATTTAGTGTTTCATGTTTATCTTCCATGATTTATTTATATGGTATATAGTTTAGAGTTTATAATCTGGGTCATGCGTCCAATACTTAAGTTGTATGGTTTAAGAGTTTGTATATGTGTTTTTATTAAATGATGATCTTTATATGTTTAGGAAATTTGAAGATTTTTTAATTTTTAGAAAGAGTTTTAGGCATTATGTTAAGTGTTTAGTGCTGAGAATTTACATTTACATAAATTATGAGCTGCGTATTCAATACAATGTTCTAAGCTTGATAGACCTCACGTTTAGAGATAGTTAAAATTTGAACACAAAAATAGATTTATAACCACCGGATATGCATCTGTTAATACGCATCTCAATGTTATTTTCTAAATAAAATAAGACACAAACTACAATTGGGGATTCATAGTGGTATTGATTAAGGAAAAAATTACAATGCTTCTCAAACAAAATAAGACTCAATAAACATTGTTTAAAACTTTAAAATCTTAAACTTGCGCAGATAAAGCACTTTAGAACAAAAATAACTGGAAAACATTATAATTTATAATATTTTCATAAAATGCACAATCAATTTCAGTAAAAAAAGGAAGGAAAAACATATATACCTTTGCAACTCTGCAAAGAGATTTAGAACTCGAAATGGTTCAATCGTTTCTTTGTTTATTGTTATTATTAATTATTTATTCATTCGTAATTTGAAAGTTATCAATCATTCAATAGAAAAAAGCAACACGACGTGTCAACTATTGAGTGAAAAAGTGTAAGAGGAGGTATCAACTGGTAATAGGATAAGCGTAAAATATATTTATATTGAGTTATAGTAGGACTATCGGCCTAACTATCAGCCTAATTAAAATCTTCCCAAAAGAAATGTTCATTATGATTTATATACACAAGGTTCTCAAAGCATTTCTAAAGATAACACTCTATATTAATGATGTGAGTCAGAAATAATGTAAAATTGATGCAGGAGCATAACTTGTGAAGGCCATGACTTTTGATTCAACCATTGGATCGTCTTGAAATTATTCAGGGTGGTAGATATTCATTAGTATTATGATGTGGCCATATTTTCTTTAAGTACTGCTGCCATTTGGGCATATTTTCGAGGCTGGATTCCTTCATCTAGTGGTCTAAAATTGGTTTCTAATTTTTTTTTACTTTTAACTAGGTATTAGAGTTTTAATAACTTTTACCAAGTTTTATAGAATAAGCTTAAATTTTGTGTGGGCCTTAATTTACGAAGGCATATTTGGCACACAAAATTTGGGGCACATGTGATGTGTTTTTGCTAGTAGGTAATTTTTGGCATTTTAGGGTTTTTTAGAGCTAATGTGAAATAAAAATAAGATTGTAATGATGTAAAAGATTAGTGTGGATTCTGAAACGAGAAGAAATCTATTTTGAAGCTTCTATTTTATTTTCAAATGGTTCGTGTGTGTTTTGGAGGTATTTCAGCCTCTTACAGCTAGATCCACATAAGAAAGGTAATGAAGATTAAGTGATAAATAAAGTGGCCATTTATCTACAATTATGAGTGTTAACAATACAATAACTGGGAAGCGTGGTTCGCTAGGAATATAAAACAAGGGATATGCATAGAGATGCTAATTGACTCTATAACTTAATTAATGATATCCATACATTTCAGATATTTTTCAAAAAAATGATGATTAAATGTCAATGTAACAACTTTATAAAAATAACCACCATTAAAAGCCTATTGGAAAATTAATTTAACCATAAACAAATATAATTTAGGAAAAAAAAAATAGAAAAATTCCTTAATAATTGTGTGCAAAACGTAATTATAGGGAAGGAATTTAGTTATAAATGTCTAAAATTGTAGATATATTAGTTAACAAGGTGAATAAAAATTATCTGACAATGCCTTACAAACTATAATGTCTTAGGAAACCATAATGATGCATAAATATATCAATCATCTTCAATAGGCTATGGATAACTTTTCTTTGTATGTCATGTTAAAACATTCAGTAAGTTTTTTTTTCTTTTTGGAATTACATTTCTGCGAAAAAAATTCTTTCAAGTTTTAATATTTTTGGAATTACATTAATATTGTTGGAATTGCATTTCCACTTTAAATTCAAATAAGAAAATAGAATCATACTGAAAACCATGAGTTTCCAAAATTATAAACATTCACTACCCTAAAATTCTTCAAAAGAGAATTTTATCAATGATTTTTTTAATACCACATATACCTTATACTAAATTCTGAATTGCCTAATAAGATTTTGTTGTACATAATCTATACTAAATATTAAAATCATCTTATAAACATAGTAACAAAATTGCACATATTCTACGAACTAAATATTCAATACATTTCAAAATGAACATCACTCATCTATCTATATAATATTATATTTTGGGGGCTACTTCTAAACCATAAGAATGTGTGTGTAATGTTGGGCCAATTTCTTTGAGTTATGCGACATTGAGTTATTTCAACCGGTAATAGGATGAGCACAAAAAAATATTTATATTGAGTTATAGTAGGACTATTGGCCTAATTAAAATCTTCCCAAAAGAATTGTTCATTATGATGTATGTACACAAGGTTCTCGAAGCATTTCTAAATAGAACACTCTATATTCATGATGCAAGTTAGGAATAATGTAAAACTGATGCGGGAGCATAACTTTTGAAGGCCATAACTTTTGATTCGACCATTGGATCATATTTTCCAGGGTGCTAGATCTTCATTAGTATTATGATGTGGCCATATTTTCTTTAAATATTGTTGACACTTTGGCATATTTTTGAGGCCGGATTCCTTCATCTAGTTGTCTAAAATATGTTTCGAACATTTTTTTACTTTTGACTAGGTCTTATAGTTTTAATAAATTTTGCCACGTTTTATAGAATAAGCCTAAATTTTGTGTGGGCGTTAATTTACGAAGGAATATTTGGCACACAAAATTTGGGGCTCATCCGATGTGTTTTGCTAGTAGGTAATTTTTGGCATTTTAGGGTTTTTTGACATTTTAGGGTTTTTAGAGCTAATGTGAAATAAAAATAAGATTGTAATGATGTAAAAGATTAGTGTGGATTCCAAAACTAGAAGAAATCTATTTTGAAGCTTTTGGTTTATTTTCAAATGGTTTGCGTGTGTTTTTGAGGTATTTCAGCTTCTTGTAGCTAGATCCACATAAGAAGGCAATGAAGATTAAGTGATAAATAAAGTGGCCATTTATCTACAATTATGAGTGTTAACAATACAGTAACTGGAAAGCACGGTTCGCTAGGAATATTAAACAAGTGATATGCACAGAGATGCTTATTGACTCCATAACTTAATTAATGATATCCATACATTTCAGCTATTTTTCGAGAAAATGGTGATTAAATGTCAATGTAACAACTTATATAAAGATAACCACCATTAAAGGCCTATGTGCAAATTAACATACCGTAAAAATTATAATTTAGGAAAATAAAATAGAAAAAGTCCTTAATAATTGTGTGCAAAATGTAATTATAAGGAAGGAATTTAGTTATAAGCATCTAAAATGTAGATAACCTAGTTAACAAGGTGAATAAAAATTATCAATTATCTCTTAAGACAATGCCTTACAAACCATAATGTCTTAGAAACCATAATGATGCATAAATATATCAATCATCTTCAATAGACTATGATAATTTTTCTTTGTTTGTCATCTTAAAACATTCAGTAAGTTTTTTTTTCTTTTTGGAATTGCATTTCCACTTAAAATTTGAATAAGAAAATAGAATCAAACTCAAAACCATGAGATTTCAAAAATATAAACATTCACTACCCTAAATCTACTCCAAAAAACAATATTATCAATGATTTTTTTAATACCACATATACCTTATACTAACATAATTCTTTGATTCGGAATTGCCTAATTATATTTTGTTGTACCTAATCTATACTAAATATTAAAATAGTCTTATAAACATAGTAACAAAATTGCTCATCTCTCTATATAATATTATATTTTGGGGGCTACTTCTAAACTAGAAGAATGTGCTTCTAATGTTGGGCCAATTTCTTTGAGTTATGCAATATTAATTTATTTGGATGGAAGTTAGGCTACATCTTACAACTATTCTCTTACATCTTAAGGTCATGTCATTTGTATGTGGTCCTTTCTAATGTCCTCCATTACCACGCATTTAACACTTTACATGGAGTGAATATTCTTTTAAAATTATTTTGTTTGATAAATTTAAATTGTAATAAAATAATCACACGACATTTTGAAAATTATCCCCTAAAAGATGTCAGTAATAATAATAATATTGAATTTTAATTAATATTCTCATTAAAGCGGTTTAGTAAGCGCTAACTTAATTTGATTTATTTACGTGGTTAGTGTTTTGATTGAGTTATGTGTTTTTTTATGTTAGATTAATATGTAGATTTTGTTTGTAGAGAATATTTTTAAATAATTTAAAGAAATAGAAAACACTTGTTTTATATTAATTTATTATTATTTTTATAAATTTATGAAAATTTCAATATTATTGGTTTCAAATTTTGAGTATAATATTACTATCTGTGAAGTTGTTTTTCAATAACGGAAGGCAACTAGTAATAAATCAATTTTACTTACACTCATAGTGTTGTAGTTGAACTATGTTATACTTTTTATACTGGAAAATGTTAAATTAGATCTAGGTATAATATAACATATTATGAAAGAAAATAAGTTAGAGCAAAGAAAATATGCTCCTAATAATCCTTAATTATGTTAAAGTTGGAATATGGAATATTATATTATCTAAATGTTGGTAAAGTATAGGTTTAGGTTAGAGAGAGGAACACAAATTTATAGGTATAACATGTGACATAGTATTAAGATGATCTCCAAATGTGGATCAAACTTTAATCAATATCCTTAGAAAATATTTTCACCTATAAATTTCTTTTGGAAGGGTTCATGTAAGGATTGGATGGTTTTAGGGCCTAACTTATCTCAGAAGACTATTAACTTTTTCTCTCAATATTTTCACCCACTATGACTTCTTTATTCATGCTCTCATGTGTATGTAGGTTTTGTTTCTTGATATAGAATATTGTGTTGATTGGGATGACATAACGTGTTGCTTCACCTTGGATTGCAAATATAATTATTTTTTTTGAACTAAATTGTTTGAGTCATATTGACCTTGAAATGCCTCATAATTGTCTGAGTGTTTCCCACATAACACTACTCTAAAGGGTCCTCAAAACTATGTAGTCCTAATCCCTTATGATGATATGCAACAAAAAATATAATGGACAAGTGAAAGAGTCTTTGAAATATCACTGACACTTTAAAGAATTCACTTTAGACCTTGTACTTCATAGTTAAGCTTAATATGTGTGATATAAAAAAAAACAATATAGATGCCTTCATACTTTCATCTTTTTTATGTGGCGATGAGGATACTAATAATATGAATATGTTTTTTTTATTATGGGTAAATAGTTTTGAAGGGACTATACCCTGTGTACAAAAAGGCTCAAAAGCCAGATACCAAAAGAGGTAGAAACAACCCAAAAGAGAAAAACATCGAACAACAGAGGGCTCAGCAGCTAGATAATACAATATACTAATAAAATAGGATCAAGACAGCCAGTGATCTGAACAAAAGCAGAAGAGACAGAAAACGAACAAGAGATAACCATCACTGGTCATCTCAGCCAAAAAATAGCACCAAAAATGCCAGTCAGTAGCAACTTCGCCGCCAGTAAACAGCAACAGAGCTCCGCATCACTTGATAGCCCAGTCAATCTTGGCTTTGATCATTTGAAGCGAGACGAAGAATGCAATGGCAGTGGCCTGGGAAGGGTCTTTCAAATCTTCCTGCGCAATTGCAATATCTCTTTTCTCCTTGGAGCCCCAAATGTCCTCTGTAATACCGCTGAGACTGCAAATACTACGAACATGTTGTTCGATAAAATTATAGATACTTTTAAGGGCAGAGAGGATACAGTCATTGCGCCCTTTTGCATTTCCAAGCCTGCCATCCAGATATTGAAGTTTCTTGAAAATTTTAGCAGTGATTTCATCCTCCTCATCATTTTATAGCTTCCTTTTTCCCTTAGCTTTATCCATGTGCCTAACAACACTCTTTAGTTCCTGAATTTCCTTTTCCATCTTTCCAATTCTGGCCAACAAGTCCTCATCCTTAGGCTCCTCCACCAGATTACTAATGTGCAGTAGATTCATAGCAAGCTCCAAGTTTTTATGACTTCTAAGAACCCTTTGAGAAGCAGGGACCTTAGTTTTCATCTCCTTCCTTTTCTTGCTAGTTGAAGCAATGTCAATCTTCCTATCAGGTAGGGGAGGAATGGAGGCAGGGGGAGTAATGAAGGGAGGGGGAGGAGAAAAATCCAAGTGGGGACAGGCTAAGTAGTGGCGGTGAATAAGCAGTATTGACCCTTGATGAAGGGGAACAACCCTAGTGTGATTTTGTACTTCCAGCACAGATTTCTCCAGAGAGTTCAACAAGTAATGGGGAAAGTTGATGGTGATGTTTCTACGAAAGTGATTAAGAAAGATCAAATGCTTTTGGGGAATAGTGACAAATCTCCCCTCTAGAGTAACATACCTTACAACCATCCTTGCGATCTCAGGAAAATGCTTGGGAACAGAAGCAAGCTTGATGCTGGCCGTCACAAATTCTATATTTTCCCCCTCATCAAGAAATTATCTTTCCTCCGCCTCTCTGTCCACGCGCTTGTTAAAGAACTTAGTGTTGTCTAGACTGAGCCTGGTGACGTGGGAAATAATTTCTTCTGATATCTCAGTCTTTATGTTGATGTACTTGACCACGCAATTCCTCCATCCCTGAGAAAATTTAATTGAGAGATCCTGATCAAAACCTTATATTTTTTCAATAAATTTTGTTAGAACCCCTTTTTGAAAGTAATTCCAAAGAACTGTATCATCTTTCCAAGCTGGATTATGTGTGGGCTCTATCTTGCAAGGCAGTCCCCCCATTTTTCCAGTGCCTCTATCTACAATGGTAAGAATTTGAAAACTATACGAATCAGCCTCAGCTCTATTTTTGTAGCTGTCCCAATCGTGAGAAGAAGTGTAATTATTAGACCTTAATTTATAATTAATTACCCGCTCCTTAGCATCCGCCCTATAACTATTAATGATGACACTTCAAGTCACACAAATCTTTGATGATGTCATCATTCTGTACTTAAAAAGCCGCTCCTTAGCATCAACATTACAGCCATTAGTGATTACGATCCAAGTCATATAAATCATTGATGATGTCTTCATTAACTTTAGTGAGAAGAATTTCCCCCCTTAGCCAAATTTTAAAAGTATTATTAACCCCAAAATTTGCTAAACCATCTGCCACACTATTTCCTTCACGGTAGGTATGTTTGATTTCAAAATTTTTAAAACTCTTGCAAATGTCAGTAGCTTCAGCAATAAAGTCCCTAATAGACCAACTGGGGGGTTGTTTTTGATTTAAGAGATTGATAATGTTTAGCGAATCACCCTCAATAATAATATTTGGAATATTACAATCCTTGGATAGCTTTATTCCCCAAAGAGCAGTAAGAGCTTCAGAGTAGTGGTTAGTTTGCCTACCCATTTTTCCAAAAAAAGTAGCAACAAAATAGCCTCTATGATCTCTAATGACTCCCCCACCTCCAAAATCCCTAGGATTGCCTTTTGAGGCCCCATAAAAATTCAACTTATGCCAAGCACTGGGAGGCTTAATCCATTGGATAGTGGATCTATCAATACTATTGTTATTCTTATTCAAAACAGTGCCAATATTCAAAGCAGCTAGAATGTGCTCTTCTTCCTCAGGGCAAAGTCTATTTTTAGGAGGTTTAAATCTTTCAATGTTGTCTTTCACAGCAACGATAATTTCTTTGTAGAATTTTTTGAATAACTTTCTAGTATTCTTGAAAATGACATCATTACGAGCTTTACAAACTCGCAACATGGTGTGAGGTAAAACCAGTTTCCATAATCTCCTCACCACACAATGTTTGTAAGGAGAGTTCCATTGTTCCTAGGCCTGACAGACAAGTAAGGGGAAAGATCCATTCCTGATTAAAGTTTTCAAAAATAAGATGCCAAATTTTGGAAGTGTACTTTCAATGGAGAAATCGATGTTTGATGTCTTATGCTTCTTCCTGACACATGCAACATCTGTTCGGCATGATGAATCCTTTCCTAATGATATTGTCAAATTCGTTAGGATCTTGCCTTTAATGATGAGCCACTAGAAAAATTTTATACTAGGGGTTAGCTTAGGCATCCACAGCTTATGCCACTCAGTATCACTTTCAATAGAGGCAAAGAAAGAGTTGTAGCCCGATTTAACCGAGTACTCTCCATCAAAGGAATCTTTCCAAATGAGCTCATCCTTATGATTTTGAGGACTGATATGAATTAGGGAGAGATGACTCTGCATAGATGAAACATCAGACTACACATTATCCTCATCTACTTTGAATTGTTTCCATTTCCTTTTATTTTCATCCAACTCAATATAGCCCTATACTTTGTGCCCATAATTTCTAAGTAAGTTATCTTTAATGTGACCATAAGAGGATAACCAGTTAATATCAGACCATTTATCAATCCAGAAATTAATATCTTGACCATCCCCAAGCTTCCAACTACATCCCTGAGAGAGAATATGTCTGATGTGGAGAATATTGTTCTAGAAAATAGAACCATTCAGAAGAGACTGATCAGAAATAAAGGAATTCTCGCTTTGATTGGAAAGGTATTTGATTTTGACCAACTCGGTCCAAGGCTTGTGCTCTTTTATAAGTCTCCAACCTAACTTTTTAATAAGAGTAGCATTCATATGCTTGATGTCTTTGATTCCTAACCCCCTAATCCTTTTTGGTTTACAAACCTACTCCCAAGCCACTAAATGGTATCTAAACATGTCTTCAGTACCATGCCATAAAAAGTGCTTTTGAATTTTTTCAATACTATTCATCACTGTTGTTGGAATGCTGAACATTGACATGATATAAATAGGTAAGTTCTGAAGAGTGCTTTTTATCAATAAACACTTGCCTGCACTTAAAAGTAAAGCTCCTTTCCACCCAGCCAGCTTTTTTTGGAATCTCTTAAGAAGATCATTCAAAACCTCATTAGAAACCTTACTAGTACTCAAAGGGATCCCTAAATAAGTAGCAGGGAGGGAATTAATAGTACACCCAAGAATAAGAGCAATCTTTCTTTGCCTTTCTATAGGAGTACTGAAAAAATAGATAGAGCTTTTTTCAAAATTAAATTTTTGTCCTGAGGCTTCCTCATAAAATATGAGGATAGTTTTGATAGCCTTCGCCTCAATTATTGAGGCCATCAGAAGTAGGAGAGTGTCATCAGAAAACTGTTTGTGTGAAGAAACCTGATTACCAGAAGTAGGTTGAAATCCCTTTATCATACCAATATTAATAGCTTTTGAGATAGATCTGCTTAAACTGTCAGCCATAATAATGAACATCAAAGGGGAGATGGGATCCCCTTGTCGAATTCCTCTATTGCTGGCAAAAAAAAACCAACCGGTTCCCCATTAACAACCACTGAGAATCTAGATGAAGAAATTCAAGAATGTATAATTTTCCTGAATTTGTTTTGAAAACCAAACTTGGATAAAACCTCATCCATGAATTTCCAGGAGACTCTGTCAAAAGCCTTATGCATGTCTAACTTGATAGCCATCCCTACTTTTTTAACTTTTATCCATTGAATGAATTGTTTCATGAACCATAATAACTCCATCTTGAATAATTCTTCCCTGAATGAATCCACTCTATTGTTGAGAAATAATTTCCAATAGAATAGGTTACATCCTAGTGGTTAAAATCTTAGTGAAGATCCGATAAATTACATTAACCAAACTGATTGGCCTAAAATCTTTGAAATCCTTTACATCCATCTTCTTAGGAGAAAACACAATATGTGTATTATTTAACTCTTTTATGAGATTTCCAGTTCTATAAAACTCATTAACAACTTTCAACAGATCTTCGAAGTAGATTTCCCAGCATCTTTGGAATAAGTTTGTAGAAAAACCATAAGGGCCCAGAGCCTTATCCCCTTCCAGAGAAAAAATGACTTTTTTAAATTCCTCGATGGTGATTGTTTTGGAAAGACTCTTAAACCTATTAGTAGGCAGTAAATTATTAGGAATGGAGTCTAAGAGAAAGGAGGCCGCTTGCTCGTTGTAGGAATTATTCTCAGTAAGCAGATTCTTGTAGAATTTGAGGGCTTCATCTTTGATGTCTTCAGAATTTGTAGTAATGTTCCCATTGCCCTTTGAGACTTCAGTAATTCTATTACAAGCCCTATGTTTGAGGGCTGTCATATGAAAAAAAAAAATGTATTTTTGTCTCCTATTTTTAACCAAAGGGCTCTAGACTTCATTCTCTAAAAGGATTCCTCACAGCTGTTTATATTATGCAAGTCAAAGAGAAGTATTTTTTTCCTGTTGATGATCCTCGAGGCTCATACCTTTCAAAGAAACTTTAAGCTCAAACTCTTCCAGTTGCTACTTAAGCTCTTTCTTTTTTTCAAAAATATTCCCAAAAACCTCTTTATTCCAGATTCTAACCTTTTGCTTCACATTTTTCAGCTTCTGAAGAAGCCTAAATTGAACCATCCCTGTTCCATCCCAAGACCACCACTCTTTAATTCTATCTAGAATATCCTCATGTTCAAGCCACATCTTTTCAAATTTAAAATTGCAGTGGGGAAGGTTTTGACCAATTGAAGAAATTAAGGGCAATAGGATTGTGGTCTGAACCCGTTCTGGGAAGGGAAGAAAGATGAAAATTCTGATCTAAGATCCAATTAGCAGAAATGAGAGCTCTATCCAATCTAACCTGAATCAAATTTTCTCCAATTCTTTTGTTAGACCAGGTAAATTGATTGCCATGAAGTTCTATGTCCATAAGATTAAGAGTCGATATGAAGTCAGCAAATTCTTCCATGCTGATAGAAAAATCAAAGTTCCCTCCAAAATTTTCCCCCGGATTTAAAGGAGTGTTAAAGTCTCCCATTATCAATATTTAGCAATAGTTTTAATAATATGAATATGTTATTCAGATCTATATTTAGAAATAGTTTTATGAACATTTTAAGATATGATCTTATTAGTATCATCATCCTATTTATTTCCTTATGAGTAATAAGGATTATAAAATGTATGCTTGATCTTGAGCTAAGTACAAAATTTCTTAATTGTATAATTCTTATATGAAGATCTATTTTTTGGTAAAAAAAATCGAAGGTACCCCAAAGCATGTTATCCTTAACCTTGGTAAAAAAAAATGGAAGTAAGAAATTGCATATATCCTTAATCTTGGTTTAATCTGAAGGACTACCTCAACCCTATTAATAAAGTATTTTGTAGCTGTAATTATGACTTTATGTCCTTGAGCATATTTAGGATTAAGCTTCACTACAAGGTCAAATACTGATAACATTAATGTTGCATGATTCAAACTTCAATGCAGTTGATCACATTATTTGGCATATTCATAACATTAATGTTCCTTTATGCACCAATAATAACCATGCTCGAGGATTTTTCGGGACATATCTTTCTAATCTAAAATGAATACCAAATTCACTAAAATGAACCATATACGAGTGTGTAACACATGGATACATTATATAAAAATGAAATTCTTGTTATTATGGATTGGTGGGTAGTACATATCGACAAAGGAAAGTGTAAATGTTGGTATACCATTCATGATTGTAAATACTACATGTACTAATAGGAATAAAATGTATGATATAAAAACTATGAAGGGTAATAAGTGAATCTTCCATTTCGAATTGTGAATGTTGGTATACCATTTCTATTTGTGAATGTGGTATAATCATCTATTATATCAAGAGGCACAAGTGAATATGTCATATCCATAGAATCTACATGTCGAGTGTCTTTATAGGGAAAATTGGAAATAGTGTAGGAGAGAAAGGTTGATAGAAACTATATTACCAAATTGATGTATGGGATTAAAAAAATCCTTTTTTAGGTAATAAAAATTGTGTAAAGGATGAATATTGATTAACTAAGAATCATGAAAGATGTGTATATGGAAGAAATACATTACTTTTGTGATGTATCAGCCTAATATTTAAGTGTCATATTTGGTGATATTATTTATACATGAAAATCCAAGTTGATGAGCAAAAGGAATGGTCTCACCATGGGGTGTAATAAATACAATTCATACCCCAATCCCTATGGTACACTTGGATCTATCAGAGTACATAATACATACATCTATACTAATGTCATATGTAACATGAATTCATCCCAAAACTCCTCATAGATTAAGAAGGATAAAATAATTGGTCCTTCGACTAGTTTATCAGTGATTACGTATCCTTATGTTTATTTTTGACCTATAAACTTGAGATTGAATTCAGTTGAAAGAATTACCCATCAAGCTATATGATTAAAAAAATTGTGAGAGCAAGAAGTTAAATAGCATAATGGATATCTTTTAGTGATAACATCACCTCAATAATTGGCATATATTTTCACTATTTATTTATGACGAAAACTAAGGATAAGCATAGTTTTTCAACAATGCTATAAATTTTTTAAGGGGAAACCAAATGCAATTGATATAAGAAAATACATTCTCTTGATAATTAGCATCATACAGTGTGCAATATAACCTATGAGTGGATGGTATGTAGCATATATATGTATGTATATATGTTTGTGTCTATATAAATACATACATACATGCTTAAGCTATGAGACAAAGAGTAATTCATTAGAGATTGGTTTTTACAGGAATTATTATGTCTAGTGAAAACTAATACAATGAGGAGACTCTATTTGTAATTCAAGAACTCGCAATGAATGACATCATTTACATATCAAACACTGAAACATTAAAGGAGGTATTTCCTAGAAAACTGTGGAGGAAGAGAAGTTGGATTAACTCACAAACCATCTCTATGAGGAAGAATAGACTCTCAAGATTTTTAAATAAAGATGACCACAAGGATGAAGATGTATAGTATATGTTGGCATTTAGTTTTGAAATATGGGTTCACTATTAGTAACCTCACTGTTTCAAATCTTAATATATAGTTTTCACCAATCAACCATGTCTAAGAGCCCGAAGAAGAGCTTAAAAGTACAAAAATTCAGCCCATTCACCTTTAAATGAAATTTACATCTCAACAAGACATGCATTATCTACACTCCTCTCATTTTCCATAACAATTGCTAGGCTCATTTCATGGTATAATTTCATCAAGAATGGGAATTATGTCTCCTAGATATTCTATTGCTTTGTGTATTTTTTTCAATATACAATCACTAGAATAGAATTACCATAGTTCTTATGTGAATAAAAAGAGATTTACATAATCTACATATTTCACTTGAAGTTTATACGATTCAATATTTCTAAAATAGCTATTTTGAAACAATCAACAATATGTTTAGTTTTTTTTTTGAATATGTTTTATGTAATTATATATGTGAATAATTTCATTGATTCTAAACCCCATATTTGTGAGGTTTTAAGTTTTTATGTGAATTGCATGCCCACTAGAAGCTTACACTACCAACCATTTCATTTAGCAAGGAATTGACCCCTTTGAGTCACCAAAAATGTTTTTGGAATGGGCCTCATAATCAATTTTGATACACCAAAACTTGATACACTTGTGTGCCTATGTTTAAAAGTGTTTTCAACATCTAGTTTTGATGTTTATGATTTTTAGGATATACTAAACAATGTGCACAAAGTGTTGGAAGGGTTTCATGGTCTTAGAACATTCCCTCTTCAAAAGTTTGATTCAAGTAGCATGCCAAAATTATTTCTAGCCTTTACATGCAATCACAAAATATTTCCCATTCATAAATTTTTATTCAAGTAGCACATATTGAAACCATTTCTACCCTTTCCATGCATTCACAATCACATCCTTGAATTCTTTATTTTTTTGAGTCATTCATTGTTAGCTTTCGGAATAAGAAATTCCTCATAGATCCTTTATTTAGCGCATGGTTCTTGAGAGTCACATTCATAATTTGCTCACATTATCCCAGTTTTTTCCAAGGAGAGAAAAATATCCACTTGCTCAACATTTTTGCATACTTTGAAATCGACTAATTTCTTCACCTTCAGTTAATTAAGGTAGGAAATAAACCTAAAACTCATAGCCACAATCCAAACCATCCAAATCTTGAAAGAGATCTCCTCATATTGACCAATGTTGGGAATTAGGAAGTCTCGATGTTTGATAAATAGGGTAAGGAAAATGCGTATCCATATACCATATCCAATCAGAGCTTGAAATGTGGCCCAATCACAGCAAATCAAAGTTTGGAAAAGTAGAGGAGATCGATTCAAAAATTAGGTAAGGAAAGTGTAGAACCAATCATCAAATTCCACATGGATCCAATCCAAAGATCTCATAACAAATCAGAGCCAAATATATGGCTCAATCACATGCAATCAGAGATAGTTACATGAAATTGGAGCCCAATCACATCCTGCCATGTTGTTCTATCCCCAATACCTGCTAAGATGGAATAGTTTCGATTGGAATACGTCAAAACAAGCCATCATATATTTAAACAAACATTCCACAATATGTTTGAGCAGATATTTTAAATTAAACATCATTTTTACGGTTTAGAGATATTTTTGAGGAAGAATGTACAATATACCACCTTCTCCTCTCTCTTACACTCCACCTTTATCTTTTATCCTTTCTATAACATATTATAAACATATTCTCTCCTTAATTGCAAAGTTAATTTCGAGATTATATAGTTCACTCGGTGCATTTTTCATGTATATATCAGATTTTGCATCTCTTCATCCTTAATATCATGTTTATTGTTGGGCATATCTGTCTTGTGGCCTATGTTATTTCTCTCTTTTCTATTTGTTCTATTTAATGTATGATCCTCTCCCCACCTTCATCACAATTCACACTGTAGTCTTCCTCACCCGCAATGCCTTATTTGTTCTTCTTCCACGTTCATCACCCTTGACATCACCTTTGAGAGTTGATGCTTCTTTTACATTTATCTTTGTATTTTAATAATTGGAGAGTACAGGCTCTCTTTTCAATTTTTATAAACAAAAGTTTCTAATGACTGTTTTTTTGAAAATTTATTTAATTTACTAATTTTTTTTTTTTTTTATTTTTTTTTGCAATTCACATGAAATTCTACATCTTGTTTTTATAAAATTATTAAGTTATTTTATAAATATATTAAGAAAATCGATACTATGATAATTGAATACATTTATATAAAATATAGTAAAAATATCAATCATGAGGTTCTTCTTTTGTATTTTTTAAATACCACATTGATTGATAATTAGATTATTTTGTGTACCAATTTTCTTTTAATTGGTAGTAAATGGCATTTATCTAGCTATATCATTATGTTGGAGTCAAAAAATAATTTTGAGAAAATATGAGGCTTCAAAATCTACCATATGGCAACAATATTATGATTAATTTCTCAAGTCAAATAAATTGATAGTGACACTCAAACAGATGTCATATTAAAATCCAATCATAAAAGTGAACTTGAGCCACTATATTTTCATGAACCCCTGCTTCATAATAGTACCATTATATAAAGATGATTAACACAATAGTGATAGTTAATGTACATATATTTAATACATCTATCTTAAATACAATAAGATATAAGTTTCAAGGTTCTTATCATGGATTTTTCACATAACACATTTACTAATTACTCCATTACATTTATACTATTTTGTATTGATAGTGACAAATGGAATCAATTTAGATGAACAAGTATATTGGGATCGAAAAATAATTTCCCCTAAAAAACGGCCAACTGGACATGAACCCTCTTGTGTGAAAAATATATTACTATTTTTTGTCTAATTTTTTCAAGATGATAAAAAACTATTTTAAGTGACGCTCGCAGAGACATTAAATTTAAGGGTAAAATTACGTTGTGATGCTCAAATGGACATCAAATTTAATATTTAGAATACATTTGAACACTCTCACTCCATTACATCTCACCCCTTGTTGTCAATTATAAACCTAATATAGATGGACAAATCAATATTAAATTTAAGGTCAATTATTTATATTGAAATCTCAATAAGATCTAAAAAATTATGGTTCAACCACATTAGATTAACTAGCATACATATCTTAAATTCAAATCTAAGAAAGATGGAAAGATAATAATTGAAGTGAATTTTTTGGATTTTACACATGTCATCTACTGATTAACATATCCAATTCCTTCTCTATGAATTTATCATGGATTATTACTATATCACCTAAACTTAGCAAGGCTTGAAAGGTATCAATGTGGAATCAATAGGAAGTGGACAAGAAATAAAAAATTGAAAAAACTACACATCTCCATATTCACTAAATTTCCTAGAGTTGTGTATGTTGAAGAAAAATATATTTGAATAAAGATATTATTCCTAAGAAAAATAACAAGAATAATAGATACAAATATAATAACATAGAGACCCTACAATGGGTGTGCCCTAGACTATGAATCCAAAAACACCCCGGGAATATAACCTTCACACTCTTCTTAAAAATAATTTAAAAAAAAAACCATAAAACATGGAGAGAGAAAAGGGGAGAGATAAAATAAAACCGACACGAAGGACCAAAATAATATTATAATAACACCTTTTTTGTAACAATAGTTGAGAAGTAAACACTAACTCTACAACATGTAATTTACTAGTAATAAAACCTTACATAGTGAGGTGATCATGGAATTGGATTCAACCCTTATAGTTCTCACATATAATAATTAAAATATATATCCCATTAAAAAATCATGCCAACTTAATATTTTTACTGGTACGAATGTGTTCCAATACATTTTAAAAAACCCTTTCTTTAATTGTTTACCAATGTATTAATACATAAAGCATTGTTTTAAAATAAATCATGTATGATTAGAACAAGTATTCACCACTTTATAAGGTTGAATGCCCAACGTCTAACATTCATATATTATAGTACATAGAAATTGATATAGAGAATTATTATTTAATTATGGAATTTTATAAATACATGTTAAATCACAAGAGAATGAGTTTAATTATATTCTTTGCTTCACAAAATGATCTATATCTTGAATTTGTTGAAACATGTTGTAACAAGGTTGAATACGCTTCATCTCTAAATTGAAGCTCTGAATTCTCACTCGACACTAATGTCACATCAAAATTCTACTATGTAGTGATTTTTTCCTATTTGACACATGTAAACACTCAAGCTTGGTAATTTACCCTTTTAAAAGTGCTTATCACAAAGTTTCTTCTTGTTTAATACAAACACCCACATCATATTCCCACTTAATCTATCTTGTCATCACCTCCCTAAATTTCTTATTCGTACACATTGATGTGTCACAATATTCTTAATACAATTCCATCAAATAAATTCTTAAGCTCTTACCATCATTGTGAAAATTTCATATTTGATTCACCATTTCCTTGTTTGAGACTGTATAGTTTGGTCATATTTTATAATCTAGTCTTGCCCAACGTATACAGTCCTACAATTACACATTCTCTACTTATGTTTTTGATGCACTCTTTTTTTTTGGCCTTTTATCCCCTTAGGTTAATATTAACATAATATTTTACCTTTAACACCATATATTACAAATTTAACACTACCTCATTTACTAACCTCACAATGATGTGGCATTCTAAATTGACATAGTCTCTTGTAAAAATAACAAAAGGCACTCAAGGCTCCCTAAATCTTCCTCAAGATGATGCACATCTATTAAGGAAACCGCTAATACAATTTTGAACCACTCAATTATGTTAAGGTGTATATCTTCCCCATATCTAGGTACAACAAGTTCTTATTTCCTATTCTAATTAGGAGTACAATAAAAACAAACATGATCAAAGATGTTCAGTTTTCCAGCTAGTCGCATCCATATAGATGTTACATACTATGTGTAGAACTACGTGTGGTTTAATAAATCTTTAGAGTAGTTCCTACCTAGGAGGTGTACAGGGCATACCAAAACCCAATAAATAACCTTCTTACAAGATATTCTAACCATGGGTAAGGTTTGGATTGATTTGGTTTACTATAGATAATATGTACATTATGTGAAAACTATAGTTTGACAGTGAAGTATAATTCTAGGTCGCTGAAGGATCCAGATATTTATATAACCCACTTGTAAAATCATTCAAGGTAATACAAAAGGGGAAGGATAATATCATACATCATGACTAGACCGTATAGTTTTACACCATGAGATTTCCATATCACAATTCCTACAACAAAGATTTTCTATGCTCTACACATCTATGTTTTATAGTTTGTCTTCCTAGATTCTTCCTATATAATTATGTATAGATAATTATCCCTTTGTTGTGTATTTTTATCTTGTATTCATTTATTAAAAGAACCAATACACTATTCTAATTTTACACAATTAATGTTAGAAGTTAATTTAGCATAATAATTCCTAGTCTCCTAACATTACATTCTTTTTTATTATTGTATTGCATAACAATTATAAATAATGTAAAAAATACGTACGTATTTTGGTGAACTCAACTTATAAATAAAATATTTTTAATTTCTCAAACCCTAATGCCCTAGGTTTCACTTTGTATGTTGTTCTCATTAGCACTTGATTTATTTATTTTTTCATTTGATTTCTTATAATCATGAATCTAGCTCCAATGTTCTATTATATCTACCTTAATTCTAACATTTTACTCCTTATGTCAGTTTTAGTTGTTATCTCTCTAACCATGTCCACGATCATACCCCGCAAATGGATAAACTCCCTCATGTTTTCCTAGATTGTAACATGGTTGATTTGACTCCCACTTATGCAGATAGAAAAATATGATATCATTTTCATTGTCTCTCAATACCCTCCACACCTCAATCTCGTTCTTCTGATACATACAATTAATTTTGTCACAACATGCAAAACTAATTACCTGATTTGGGATAACCCATCTTGGTCTCCACCTCCTATACCTTGGTACCCAAGGTTTTTAATCCTAAATGGTATTACATATTGAAAAAACTAAATAATACTTATGATAATATATAGATCTCTTAGAGTTGCTTCAAAAAAACCTATATAAAATATCTCTTACAAGATGCCTTACATTGTTTTACATTGTATAATGATATTCAACCATCTTCCTTTTCTTCTGTTGTGGAAAAATTCAAAACCTTAAATAAAGCTATCACTTTTAATGAAAAATATCTCCCTACTACACCTACTATAGAATCATATTCCCCTGTTATTATCAAGTCATATATTTGGGGGGTTTTTCATCAAGTGATTTTTGGTTGATAATGGTTCTAGATTAAAAATATATCCTATTTTATTACTAACTATAGACAAAAAATCATGCACTTTGGGTAAGTGTCTAGTATTGGTTGCATACTACTATTCCTATGATTCCTAAGTAATAAAATTACTTATTAACGGATATCTTTGGCCACCTTTCTTTACTTTCTACTGTTGTTTTTAGTCTTGCACCCTTACTTGCTCATTTTTCCTTGTTACACTTCATCTTATATCATCCTGGACACCAGCGTTTAGCCAGGATGCCAATGCCAGGAGCCCTCATCCCCTCTGGGTGCCTCTTTCCTCCTTTTACTTTGTTCACACTTTTTGGGTCCTTTCTATCTATTTGAGTATCTTATATTTTTTCTAGTTAGTATTTTCGGGGTTAATTATGAAATTAAAGCTAAGGAAGCATATAAATATAAAGTTATGTGATCATAATAAAGGACCAAGCACTAAGCATTAGCTATCACCACCTAAGGTTGCATCCATCAAACATCTAAGAGATCCATTTCATCCATCTAGCGACATCACAAGGGACATAAGGTCTGGTTATTCTACATACACTTCATAGGAGGGAATTTCATTCTATTCCATGCATACATATATTAAATTTCTTTACATCTAGAAAATTTACTTGCTATCAAATGCGACACTCAAAAGAGCCACTTAGGGCATGATTCTACACACACATTGAACTACATTGGGTCTGAGATGTAGTTCAACACTCAGTCGTAAGTTCACCATTGTGACAGTTGAGGTCATTTAGACCCTTCATTCTACATCTTTTTTGTTTAGGATTTGATGTCTATTTGAGGTTTTTACAGGTTATTATTTCATTGCAAAATACTAGAAAATTTGGAGGCCATATTGTGACATATAGGTGAAAAAAAGAAAATATTTGCGACACCCTTCGGACCTAGAAAAATTCAGATCCTGAGGACCTGATCAAGACAACAGTGACAAGAATTGGGACAATAATGGTGGCAGGCACTCCTAAACCTTCTGTGGGCACCTGTGTCTGGCCTCATCTGATAGTCACACAATTTTCTGAGCATGATTACAATAATTTATACTTCCATTTTACCAATTTACCAGTTTGGCATACCCTCAGTAACTTTTCGAATCAACAAAGTATTTTATTCCCTTCATTTTACTAGGGTTAAAAACTTTCTTACTTAGTTTTCTCATATCTATATTGTGCTTAATTGTTCATTTATTTACTGCTGCAATAACAATCAAATTAGGCTTACATTTCTATATTTTTAGCTTAATCGTTTTAGTGAACCAAACTCTTTCACGCTTAGGATCCTCATTTTTCCTCTATTATGGGTCGTAACATTCCTCAAGTGTCTTTTTCTTATTTACTTAAGATGTATCCCAATTGCTAGGTTGTTTTGCAAAAAAACTTAGAGACCATTTATCTTCCTAAATATATGTCGCCACAAGAAATAAGCAGTATATTCAATCATCTATCTAATGACCCTAGTCTTACTCCATCTAAACAATCCATTTTGGACTCAACTCAAGCTTTGAATTCTGTATGTCAAGACAAATTTCAAGCTACGGAATCCATGCTTACATACCTCAAATCGGAAATCCAACATCTTAAGGATATTTCTCAGGCTCATGTTTGTCCTCCTTGTATGTCTCATATTCATCCTATGTCTTCTACATGTGCTCATATTAGTGAGCCTTAAGTCTTGCCATTACTAGATCCTCTCACATTTGATCGCAATGATAAGCAAAAATATATATTTATTTATCTCCTTAGTCATCAATTGATTAGTTTTCCATCTACTCATGACTATCCTCCTTATCAACTTGCAAAATATCAGGGTACTCCGTATTGCAATTTTCATTGAAATAATGGACATAATGACAATGATTGTTATGCTTTACAATGATGAATTAAGCATATTGAGGATCAAATTTTTATCTCATTCACTACACAACTTCATGTTACATCATCCTCTCAAATTGTTACATCTCAATGGGTTCCTAAATATTATTCGTCTATGTCGATTGAACACTATCCTATGAAATCTAGTGTGCCTCCTTCAGCTAGTCGAGCAACACTTAGTCAACCTAATCAAACTAAGAAACCTCCTCTAAAATATGGTATATCTCCTCCTCCATTAAAGGAATCTGCAACATTCCCAAGTCAAGATTAGCAACCACCTCCTGTAAGTAAACTTATAGTTTCACCTTGTACTCCATACAATGCCTATTTCAATGACTAGGACATGGATTAAGATTACGATGTCAATGAACAATTTGATTTCAATCTGAGAAATTTAGCTAAATTTGATTCTGATGATGGTCACACATCTTTATCACCTCATAAAATGGGTGGAGGACCCTTTCCCTTCACTTTTCTTGGATAGCTTATTCCTTCTCATACACTTGGGGGGATCACGTTTGCTCTTTCCTGCTCATAGTATTGTTAGGTGGCTCTTGTTTACTAATTTTATGGTTTGTGCTTCATACTTCATAACTTTGAGCAATATTACACATTGTGATACATTATTGTATTGTCATTACCCGATGACACAATCTTGTGCTTTGGTTCACACTTGATTGTTGAAGGAATCCTATACACATTAACCTCACACACTACACACAACACATTCTCACACACTTAACACATTCGTTGCACATCCTTCTCATCACCTAGAAACATTACACATTTTACACTTAGCACATTTACAAACACATATTTCTAACATTTCTTAGTAACACTACACATTGCACATTACACACCTCATACAACACATGTTATAAACACACAATATCTTCCTGTCGCAGCTTCTATCACACACTATGTTTATTACTAACTATACATGTCCATGCTACATCTTTATTACATCTACTTTTACGTGTTTCACTCATTAACCTATAAAAAACTATAGTTCCATGTTCCATACTTGAATATTGAGGGTCTACATCTAAAATGGACCTCCTTACACTCATGCATTTCCCCACAAACTCACTCACTCACAGGCTTACATCCTACACTATGCTCTTTGATGAGCACATATTTCTTGTACACATAATGCAAACCATTTCCCATTGACACACTCTCGTTTATGGTTCATTCTTGATTGTTGAGGGGGCATATACAAATAAACCTCATTACATGCATACAAATTCGGTCAGGGGGCACGTGGCTCCTATCATTCACATTACATTGCATTCCATCTCATCCATAGTATATTGTATATCTTGGTTGCATTGACTCTTGCTTACACATGTTAGATAAATACCTTGTCATCAATTCCTTTAGCTAAGATACTTCCCTGTGCATGTTCTCCAATTCTTGCTCACATGTTCCTTCGTTGGAAGACTTCTGGATGAAGTGCAGAAACAAGTATGAAGTTAGAAAGAAAGACTTCAACAAGTTATCGGTGCAACAAGTGTCTGATTATGGTTTGGCACAGATACCTGTAAATTTCACAGATGATGGGCATGTGATACTTGATTCGTATCATCAGATGGGAGGGGATAGAGCTTCTCTGTAGGAAAACATTGGTGGCTGACACACGATTGAAGAAATATCTTCCATATTTTTGGTTAACTCTTCGAACTAGTTTTTGACAAAGGGGTATTGCTTGGATGAAGCTTTGATGAATCAAATCATAGGAAACTTTACCATGGGAGAATCCACCAAAAGGAAGCATGAAGATGAAAGTAGCAGAAGGCCAGAGAAGATTCAGGTTCACAAGAAGTCTCACACACAGGAGAAGGCCAAATCTACAGCTATCATGCTAGTTCCAGCTTCTCCAACATCAACTCATATCACTTCAGCAGCCCTACAACCTCAAAGATATCTTTTTGTTCCTCTGTTGAATCCAGAATCATTTGTATTTTCTCCTCAATCACTCAGGTCTTCACCTCTCCATGTGGAGAAGTTGAGATCACAGATGGCGGAATTTGAAAAAATAGTGTATTTAGATAATTCAGAGGGTGACAACCACAACATGGTGGAAAATTCGGATAGAGCAGAATAAAAACATGAGATGGTGGTGCACTCAGTGACTTCCCATTCCCCGAGAAGAAACTTTTCGTCACGTCCTGCCATGTTGTTCTAGACCCAATTCCCACTAAGATGGAATATTTTCTATTGGAATACGTCAAAACAAGCCATCATATATTTAAACAAATATTCCACAATATGTTTGAGCAGATATTTTAAATTCAACATCATTTTTACGGTTTAGAGATATTTTTGAGGAAGAATGTAGAATATACCACCTTCTCCTCTCTCTAACACTCCACCTTATCTTTTATCCTTTCTAAACATATTATAAACAGATTCTCTCCTCAATTGCAAAGTTAATTTCAAGATTTTATAGTAAACTTGGTGCCTTTTTCATGTTTATATCATATTTTGCATCTCTTCATCCTTAATATCATGTTTATTGTTGGTCATATCTGTCTTGTGGCCTATATTATTTCCCTCTTTTATATTTTTTCTATTATGCTATGATGTATGTTCCTCTCCCTACCTTCATCACTATTCTCACTATAGTCTTCCTCTCCCACCTGCCTTATTTGTTCTTCTTCCACCTTCATCACCCTTGACATCACCTTTGAGAGTTGATGCTTCTTTTACATTTATTCTTGTATTTCAATAATTAGAGAGTACAAGCTCTCTTTTCAATTTTTATGAACACAAGTTTCTAATGTCTTTTTTTTAATATTTTTATTTAATTTATAATTTAATAAATTAATTTTTTTTTTGCAATTCACATGAAATTTTACATCTAATTTTTATAAAACTATTAAGCTAGTTTATAAATATATTAAGAAAATCGATACTATGATAATTTAATACATTTGTATAAAATATAGTAAAAGATATCAATCATGAGGTTCTTCTTTTGCATTTTTTAAATACCACATTGATTGATAATCAGATTATCTTGTGCACCAATTATCTTTTAATTGGTAGTAAATTGCATTTATCTAGCGACATCAATATATTGGAGTCAAAAAATAATTTTGAGAAAATATGGGGCTTCAAAATCTACCATATGGAAACAATATTATCATTAATTTCTCAAGTCAAAAAAATTGATAATGACACTCAAACAGATGTCATATTAAAATCCAATCATAAAAGCCAGCTTCACTGTAGTGCCATTATATAAAGATGATTAACATAATAGTGATACATTAATGTACATATATTTAATACATCTATCTTAAATACAATAAGATATAAGTTTCAAGGTTCTTATCATGGATTTTTCACATAACACATTTACTAATGACTCCATTACATTTATACTAAATATTTCTATTGATAGTGAAAAATTGAATCAATTTAGATGAACAAGTATATTGGGTTAGAAAAATAATTTCCCCTAAAAAATGGCAAACTGGACCTGAACCCTCTTGTATATGAAAAATATATTACTATTTTTTGACTAAATTTTTCAAGATGACAGAATACTATTTTAAGTGACGCTCAAAGAGACATTAAATTTAAGGGTAAAATTACATTGTGATGCTCAAATGGACATCAAATTTACTATTGAGAATACATTTGAACACTCTCACCCCTTGTTGTCAATGTAGAACATTGATTTGATCAATTTGATTTCATTATTTTTCTTGTGAATATCTTATTTACTAGTGATATACACCTCATATAGATGGACAAATCAGTATTAAATTTAAGTTCATTTATCTATATTGAAATCTTAGTAAGATCTAAAAATTTATGGTTCAACCACATTAGCTTAACTAGTACACATATCTTAAATTCAAATCTAGGAAATATCAAAAGATAATAATTGACGTGAATAGTTTGGATTTTACACATGCCATCTACTGATTAACATATCCATTTCCTTCTCTATGAATTTATCATTGATTATTACTATATCACCTAAACTTAGCTAGGCTTGAAAGGTATCAATGTTGCATCAATAGGAAGTGGACAAGAACAAATAAAAATTGAAAAAACTACACATCTTAATACAGAGCTGAATTAACAGTTAGGAGCGCCCTAGGCAATAATTGAATTGGATGCCCTTTTTACAATTTTAGTTAATAATTATCTCCCATCAAATAAATAAATAAAAGCTACATACATTATCATATTTTAAAATTTCCATAAGTATCATAATATATTAGAGAAATTACTATACAAAAGGAATAAAAATTTCCTATAAAATTACTAAATAACGACAAATAATAATCTAGTGAATGGCGAGAATTAATCATAGGAGGTGCTTGGAATGCAACAAATACAATTTTTTTTAATACAAGGTTAGTCACTCATCTTATTTAGTAATATCAAAATGGTGATGGGACTCAAAACTGAACAAAACACCATTTTTTTGAAAAACAATAAAAATTCTTAGGTAGCTCCCATAGTATTGTGAGGAGTGGTATCTAGACCAAGCCTACTGATTCCTCCATAAAAAAGAGATATTTCCTCAAAAACATAGTTAATCATTTAAGTATATTTACCTCTACTAGCTACACTAATGATATTAAAAAATACATGAACATTTTATGAGAAGAATTAGACACCTGAATTATCTAGAGTTACATTATAGAATGGATAAAATACCAACAAAATAGTATGAGCTTATAAATATGCATATTTTTTTACTTGTAAAAATATTATAGTGTCTTTTTATGTGTATACATGAAAATTATGTTATTTTATAATAATATCAACAAAATGGTCAATTAATATTGACTTCAAGTAAAAAAATTAACATTTAAGTTCTAATAATAGCCAAAAATAATGAAAATATTTATATATAGGTGCCCCCTCACTACTGACGCCCTAGGCAGTTGCCTAGTTTACCTAGGGCTTAATCCCCCCTTGTCTCCATATTCACTAAATTTCCTAGAGTTGTGTATGTTGAAGAAAAAATATATTTGAATAAAGATATTATTACTAAGAAAAATAACAAGAATAATAGATACATATATAATAATATAGAGACCCTACAATGGGTGTTCCCTAAGCTACTAGTCCAAAAACACCTAAGGAATATAGCCTCCGCACTCTTCTTAAAAGAAAAAAAAACCCACAAAACATGAGGAGGGACAAAGAGAGAGATAAAAGAATACTGACACGAAGGACCAAAATAAAATTCCTATAACACTTTTTTTTTAACAATAGTTGAGAATCAAGAACTAACTCTACAAACATGTGATTTACTAGGAAATAAATATATATGGGATAGTTTTCTGGAATTTATACAACCTTACATAAAGAGGTGATCGTGGAATTGGATTCAACCCTTATAGTTCTCAAATATAATAATTAAAATATATATCCCATTAAAAAATCATGTCAACTTAATATTTTTACTGGTACAAATGTGGGTTCCAATAAGTTTTTAAAATCATTTTATTTAATTGTTTACCAATGTACTAATGCATAAAGCATTATTTTAAAATAAATCGTGTATGATCAAAACAAGTATTCACCACTTTATCAGGTTGAATGCCCAACGTCTAACATGCATATCTTATAATACACATAAATTGATATAGATAATTATTATTTAATTATGGATATTTATAAATACATGTTTTTTTTTACTAAGGGAAAATAGTTTTGAAGGGACTATACCCTGAATACAAAAGGGCTCAAAAGCCAAATAGAAAAAAAAAAGAGAAATAGCCCAGAGAGGGGCAAAACAGTCAACCAAGAAGGCTCAACAACCAGAAATTACAATATAGGTGAAAAGTCAATCAAAACGAACAGAGATCCAGATATAAGAAGACAAGATCAAAAAGAAACCAAAAGAGAAACAGAATAATGAGCTCCGCAAAAAAACAGCTCCAGAACCGCCCGAGGACAGCCAGATCGCAGCCAAAAAACAGCAGCACAACAACCCGTTACTTGATGGCCCTGTCAATCTTGGTCTTGATGGCCTGCAGTGACATGAAAAAGGCAATGGCAGTGGCCTGAGATGGGTCCTTCATGTCCTGCTTGGGAGATTGCAATGTCCATATTCTCTTTAGGGCCCCATATGTCTTCATTGATTCTACTTAAACTGCAAACACTGTGGACATGTTGTTCAATGAAGTTATAAATGCTTTTGAGGGCAGATAAAATGCAGTCATTGCGGCTTTTGGAATTCCCCAATCTGCCATCAAGGGACTGCAGTTTCTTGAAGACTTCATCGATGACCCCCTCTTCCTCCTCACTTTGAAGGATCCTTTTACCCTTGGCTCTCTCCATGTTTTTTAGAGCCCCTTTGAGCTCTTGAATCTCCTTCTCTAATCTGTCAACCCTCTCCAGAAAATCCTCCTCTTTGGGCTTCTCCATAGGCATGCTAATATGCAGGAGGTTTTCAGCTAGTTCTAAGTCCTTGTGGCTCCTAAGCACTCGTTGGGAAGCAGGGATTTTAGCTTTCTTGCTTTTCTTGCTGGAGCCAACATCATCATTCTTTCTTTTTAGCAGGGGTGGAGTGGGAGCAGTATGGGTAGGTGGGGGTATGAAGGAGGGAGGTGGGATAGGGTTTATGGGAGGGCAGCTGGAAAAGTGGCAATGAATCATTAAGGCCCTGGTGCAGAGGGACAGCCCTAGAGTGATTTTGAACTTCCCTTATAGATTTCTCCAAGGAGTTGATCAGATAATGAGGAAAGCTAATAATGTTATTTCTACGAAAATGATTTAGAAAAATCAAATACTTGTGAGGAATAGTCACATATCTTCCTTCAAGGGTAACATACCTTACCACCATTTTGGCAAGTTCATCAAAAGGTACAGGGATCGACTCCACCTTGAGGCCAGCAGTTACGAACTCAAGATTCTCTCCCTCTTCTAGAAATTTCTTGGTTTCCACCTCCCTGTCGACCTTCTTATTGAAGAATTTTGTGCCTTCCAGGCTGAGACCCGTGATCTGAGCTATGAGCTCTTTTGTAATTTCCATTTTCATGTTACTATACTTGACAATTCTGTTCTTCCAACCCTTGGCGAATTTGATGGAGATGTCTTGGTCAAAGCCTTGAATCCTCTCAATGAAATTCGACAGGCCCCCGATTTACAGGTACTCCCAAAGCTCTGTGTTCTCTTTCCACTCAGGATTGTGGGTCGGTTCGGTTTTGCATGGTGGACCCCCCATGTTTCCTCTATTCCTATTCTTGTTTTCAACGGTAAAAAAGCTTGCAATGTGCGGGATAGGCTGAGCGGTGTTTTTGGTATTTGAATCTATTCTTCCCATGAAAGCCGGCTTAATTATAATGCTACATTTGTTATTATTGCCCCACTCCCCAGCTTTCCTCCCATGCCAAGAAATGATGACAATCCAGCCCGCACAAATCGCAACAATCATCCAAATCACAAGAGGATGAGATTAAATATATTCTTTGCTTCACATAATGATATTGATCTAGAATTTGTTCAAATACGTTGTAACAAGGTTGAATACGCTTCATCTCTAAATTGAAGCCTTGAATGCTCACTCGACACTAACGTCACATCAAAATTCTACTATGTAGTGATTTTATCTTATTTGGCACATGTAAACACTCAAGCTTTGTAATTTACCCTTTTGAAAGTGCTTATTACAAATGTTCTTCTTAGTTAATACAAACACCCACATCATATTCCCACTTAATCTATCTTGTCATCACCTTCCTAACTTTCGTATTCCTACACATTGACGTGTCACAATATTATTAATATAAGTCAATCAAATCCATGCTTAAGATCTTACCATCATTGTGAAAATTTCATATTTGATTCCATATTTCCTTGTCTGAAACTATATAGTTTGGTCATATTTTATAATCTAGTCTTGGCTGACCTATACAGTCCTACACTTACACATTCTCTAATTATTTTTTTTGATGCACTCTTATTTTTTTGGCCTTTTATCACCTTGGGTTAATATTAACATAATATTTTACCTTTAACACCATATACTACAAAGTTAACACTACCTCATTTACTAACCTCGAAATGATGTAGCATTCTAAATTGACATAGACTCTTGCAAAACTTACAAAAGGCACTCAAGGCTCCCTAAATCTTTCTCAAGATGATGCACATCCATTAGGAAAACCGCTAATACAAATTTGAAACACTCAATTATGTTAAGGAGTATATCTTCCCCCATATCTAGGTACACCAAGTTCTTATTTCCCAGTCTAATAAGGAGTACAATAAAAAAAAACATGATCAAAGGTGTTCAATTTTACAACTAGTTGCATCCATATAGATGTCACATGTTATGTGTAGAACTACGTGTGGTTTAGTAAATCTTTAGAGTAGTTCCTATCAAGGAGGTGTACAGGGTATATGAAAACCTAATAAATAACCTTCTTACATGATATTCTAACCATGGGTAGGGTTTGGAGTGATTTGGTTTACTATAGATAATATTTAAATTATGTGAAAACTATAGTTTGACAGTGAAGTATAATTCTAATTCACTGAAGGATCCAAATATTTGTAGAACCTAGTTCTAAAGGCATCTAGAAGGTAATATAAAAGGGGAAGGATAGTATCATACATCATGACTAGACCGTATAGTTTTACACCATGAGATTTCCATGTCACAGTTCCTACAACGAAGATTTTCTATGTTGTACACTTCTATATTTTATAGTTTGTCTTCCTAGATTCTTCCTATATAACTATGTGTAGCTAATTCTCCCTCTCTTGTGTGTTTTTATCTTGTATTCATTTATTAAAAGAACCAATACACTATTCTAATTTTACACATTTAATGTTAGAAGTTAAGTTAGCATAATAATTCATAGTCTCCTAACATTACATTCTTTTTTATTATTATATTGAATAACAATTGTAATTAATGTAAAAACTGTGTACTTATTTTGGTGAACCCAACTTATAAATAAAATATTTTTAATTTCTCAAACCCTAATGCCCAAGGTTTCACTTTGCATGTTGTTCTCATTAGCACTTGATGTTGTTTGTTTCATTTGAGTTCTTATAATCATGAATATAGCTCCAATTTTCTATTATATGTACCTTTCATCTAAGATTTTACTCCCTATGTTAGTTTCAATCGCTATCTCTCTAACCATGTCCATAATCATACCCCGCAAATGGATAAACTCCCTCATGTTTTCCTAGATTGTAACATGGTTGATTTGACTCCCACTTATGCAAATAGAAAAATATGATATCATTTTCATTATCTCTCAATACCTTGCACGCCTCAATCTTATTCTTTTGATTCATACAATTAATTTTGTCACAACATGCAAAACTAATTACCTAATTTGGGACAACCCATATTGGTCTCCACCTCCTATACCTTTGGTACCCAAGGTTGTTACTCCTTCTAAATGGTATTCTATATTGAAACAACTAAATAATACTTGTGATAATATATAGATCTCTTAGAGTTGCTTCAAAAAAACCTATATAAAAATATCTCCTACAAGATGCCTTACATAGTTTTACATTGTCTAATGATATTCAACCAACTTCCTTGTCTTCTATTGTGGAAACATTCAAAGTATTAAATAAAGCTATCACTTTTAATGAAAATAATATCCCTACTACACCTACTATAGAATCATATTCCCCTGTTATTATCAAGTCATATATTTGGGGGGTTTTCATCAAGTGATTTTGGTTGATAATTTTTCTAAATTAAAAATCTATTCTCATTTATTACTAACTGTAGAAATAAATTACGCACTTTGGGTAAGTATCTAGTCGTGGTTGCATACTATTATTCATATGATTCCAAAGTAATAAAATTACTTATTAACACATATCTTTGGCCACCTTTATTTGTTTTCTATTATTGTTTTCTATCTTGCACCCTTACTTGCTCAGTTTCCTTATTACACTCCAACTTATATCATCCTGGAAACCAGCACCCAACCAGGATGCCAATGGTAGGAGCCCTGGTCCCCTCTGGTCGCCCCTATCCCATTTTTATTGTGTTCACACTTTTTGGGTCCTTTCTATCCATTTGAGTATCTTATATTTTTTGTAGTTGGCCTTTTCAGGGTTAATTATGAAATTCAAGCAAAGGAATCATATAAATATAAAGTGATGTGATCATAATAAAGGACCAAACACTGAGCATTAGCTATCACCACCTAAGGTTGCATCCATCTAGCGGCATCACAAGGGACAGAAGGTTTGGTTATTCTGTATACACTTCATAGGGGGGAAGTTCATTCTATTCCATGCATACATATATTACATTTCTTTACATCTACCTACTTTTCTTGCTATCAAGTGTGACACACACAAGAGCCACCTAGGGCATGATTCCACACACACACACACACACACACACACACACACACACACACACACACACACACACACACACACACACACACACACACACACACACACACACACACACACACACACACACACATACACATTAAACTACATTGAGTTTGAGATGTAGTGCAACGCTCAGTCGTAAATTCACCATTGTGACATATGAGCTCAGTCTGACCCCTCATTCTGCATATTTTTTGTTTAGGATTTTATGTCTCTTCGAGGTTTTTAATGGTTATTATTTCATTGCAAGATACCAGAAAATTTGGAGGCCATATTTTGACATACATGTGAACAAAAGAAAATATTTGTGACACCCTTCCGACCTATAAAAATTTAGATCATAAGGACCTATCACGACACTACTGCCAATAATAGAGACAATAGTTGTGGTGGGCACTCCTAACCCTTATGTGGGCGTGTGTGTCCGGCTTCATCCAACAGTCACACAATTTCCTGAGCATGATTACAATAATTTGTACTTCCATATTACTAGTTTACCAGTTCAGCATACCCTTAGCAGCTTTTTGAATCAGCAAAGTATTTTATTCCCTTCATTTTACAACTAGGGTTACAAACTTTATTACTTAGTTTGCTCATATCTATATTATACGTAATTGTTCATTTATTTACTGCTGCAATAGCAATCAAATTAGGCTCACATTTCAAGATTTTTAGCTTAATCATTTTAGTGAACCCAATGCTTTCACGCTTAGGATCCTCATTGATCCAACCTAGAATTTACCAGAAATAACCCAGGCGCACTGGCACATCACTCAGTCTAGACTGAGCGCTCACTCGAAGCACGCAAAGGTACTAGGCCCCTCTTTAGGTTTACTTGTATAGGATGTTAGCATGATGAAGACTTAATGCATTCAGATCCATAAATAACATAACATTCTACAGAGCATATTCTAGATCTAGATCTAAGGGTAACAGATTTAAATAATAACCATAATGAATTCAACCATGAAAGAACTAGTTATACTCATAATTAACACCTTGATTCAGCCAATACACTCCATTATATTAAACACAGTAAATACACAGAAGCTTCTTATAATACAATAGTAATACCATAAGCTCATGCGCACATCAGATCTGATAGCATAACTTCACAATAACTTATATCTAGTCCTCCTATACTACATAGATCACTACATATTTATAAGGGTGGGGACTTTCCCTTCACCGCTTACATAATTCCCAAAATAGGTCACATGCTGAAAATAGCCATGCGCCTTTACAATAATAGACACACATACAAGTGTGCTAATAATAGATCTCTTCTAGTTAACTGGTAGTAATAATTCTATTAATAACTCAAACCCATGCAAAGAACTTAATATCCGCTCTTCCAATAATAGCCCATGTGTCACATAAAGTCTTTATCCGGTTTGTGTGCTCTGCACGCTATCTCCAAAAATAGACCAGTACATGTGAAAATGGATAAGTCCCAAATTTTCCCTTGTCTTTTGCGTGCACGTGTCCTTCCCTATCCTTCCATGCCTTTGATTGTGCTTTACTCCTGCACACGAATCTTTTGTGTGCCTTCTCCTTAGTATCATACTCTTGTCCACTCAACATTACCCCACACTAAACTATATTTCTGCCCCGAAAATGGCTGCTCTTCGAATAATAAAGAATAAGGAATGGAAAGAAATGAAAGAATTTATGTACAAAGAATGAAATCTCACTCTGCAACATCCTCTGTCTCAACTGGAAGAATTAATTCCAGGATATTCTTCTTTTATCTCAACTTCCAAATTATTATCATTCAGTTAGCGTGGCTTCTATCTTCTCTGGAATGTCCACTGCAATAGATTCCAACTCATCTTGGGAAATCTCTCCCTTCTCATTTTGTAACACCAGAAACAATATTGGACATAACATACATTCTTCCTTCCAACAGATCCATCTTCTGCACTATACATTTTTCAATCTCATCCAATTTTTCCTTATGGGGGTCCTATGCTGCTGCAAGGGCCTCGTGCTTTTTCTTGACTAGCACCAATATTTCCATGCGTCCCAATGTCTCATCTTTCATTTCCTTCAGGACTTCATTGTCTTCTACTATTGTTCTGATTCTTATTACTGCCTCTAGAGCTACACAAATATTCAATGCCTGGTCTACTTTCTTCAGCTCCTCCTTAAGGTTTGAAGTAATGCCTCGTATGATGAAATATTTCAAACTACTGAAGCCTTTTCTCTCTCTTGACTTCCTACTCAGGGTCCTTTGGTGTTGGCATTTGAATTGGTCCATCCTCAAGCACCAAATCGACTAATTTACGCACATAGTGCATAGCCGAAGGGAACCTTTCAGGTACCTTGGACTCCAAGTGTGGTCTTGCTTTCAGGACATGATCACCAATCTCCTCTTCCATGCTGATGAGAACCCCATTCTTCTTTTTCTCTAGGTCCTTCTCTCCTTTCAAACGTGTTATTTCTGCATCTTTGGCTTTGATATCTTCCCTTAGCGATTTAATAGTGGAAGATTTATCCACATTCCTATGCACGTCCACCTCTGTAGATACCTTCACTAAGGCATTACTCACCTATTCATCAGTCATAACAGTTGGCTTGATGGTTATGTTCCTATTTTGTGGTGCCTTCCTCATTCTTCTTGACACACATGACTCTTCACACACATCAAAATCAGGCTCGTCCATGTGATTTTTCATGGACCATGAAATTGTTTCCTCGTGCACGTGGTTTCCATGTTAGGGTCCATCAACTCCCATCCATACAAGTCTTTGAGGCCCACTATATTCTGGAAATTACGTGCAGACAATTTTACTTGTGTCCTCTTCATAGCCCATGACTGGTGCAACATACTCCCCACTTTCCCTCTTTGATCTTGGCCCCTTAGGAACTTGAGCACCAAGGTTTGGAGTTGGATCCCTATATGTCCTGTAGTAATATCTTTCTCTATTTCTCCTAGCTTCTTTACTCCTTCTTCTTCATCCTTCATTTCTTCATCCTTGGGTTCTTCCACATCCTCTGGTTGTATAGGAGATCTAGGTGCGCTCTCTTCAGACTCCTCTGCACCTCTCATTCAGCTTCAATTTTCTCCTTCTCTTCTTAGTTGTCTCTTTCTGTGGAGAGAGTCATGGTGATCTTCATACTAATTATGGAGTAGTGCCTTGAGTTCTTGTTCATTCTGAACACCCTCTTAAAGTGGCATTCTTTAGGACTACTCCTACTTCCAATTCTTCATCTTCTTCTTCTTGTGCCTGGGGTGGAGTACTTGCACGCTCAGCTTCTACCCTATCTATGGGTTGCCTCCATCCCCTATGATCTAAGCCACCACTATCCTCATGTTCTTCCTCCTCATCATCTACCTCTACCATTTATGTGGGCTTTGGAGCTGGCACATTCTCCATTGTATGCTTACCCTTAGGTGGCCCTGGGAGTGCGAACTCATTTTCCACATACTTGTTACCCTCCAACTTAGGCTTAAGCTAAAGGTATATAAGCACGGCTCCACTGTCTCCAATCACCAAACTCATAGGCTTCATGTTTATCATGTCTGAAATTAGCCTCTCAATATAGGTAGTCTGACCTGGATATACATACATCTTCCTCAGCGTGTGGTAGTCATAGTCTACCTTGTCTGTAACAAAATTCAGGCAGGCACATCAGTAAAATGGTGGACTGATGCCTGGAAGTAGTGCACTATGAAGGCATATGATAGTTTACACCAGGGGCTCCAAGTCCCATCCTTCATTACAAATCACATGATGCAGAAGTGTTGGTACACCACGAACTGCACTACCTTGCCCACCACCGAAGGTAACTCCTTAGGGATGCACCACTCCTCTTCAAATGTCATGTGGAGCCGATCATACCACATCTCTACCCTCTTCTTGAATGGCCCACTCATTGACCCTTCACATAAGTACTTGTCAAATCTTTCCACAAGGGACTTGTTTTGCATGGGATACTCCCAGATCTTGTTCTTTGGCCCATCGGGCACTCCGATCTCCATAAATACAAGGGACAATAGGATAGTGCTGAAACTAATTTTATCACCTGTGCGCACTTCCTTGATGATAGTCTCTGTAATGTAGCCTGATATGTTGTAAATTACTCCTTGTGACATTCTCCTTGCAATGTGTAGCCACATTGTATTCACCTGTGACCATCTCTCTTGATCATTCAATTTGGTCACTAGATGTGCAGCTACCTGTACCACTGGGTACTTCTTCAATTTTTGATATCCATTCTGTGTGGACCCTTGGTATACCCTAACTCCTTCCATGTCTCTAGGATTGTTGCTTTATCTGTCAAGTCACTATCCAGATCCACTCTTGTGCCCTTTAATCCTATTATTGTTGAAATCAATGTGGCTGTAATCCTTACCCTTCGTCCGAGTGAAAATAGAAAAAGTCTTCATGTACTCTACTCATCAACCACTGGTACAAAGGTTCATATTTTCTGAAATACGGGAGCTTGTACAACTGGTAGACTCCAATCTGCTTTAACAACTTCTCTCCAGCATCATCATACACTAGCATGTCCTCTGTTGTGTGCTTGTTTGTCTTTGTACTCAACAATGCTTCCAATTCCTTTTTATTATCCAATGTGCAATGGTTGTAATCACTTATCTTGCACTTACAGATGTGAGAATCCCATTCTTGTCCCACTATCATGCCTTTTGGGTATTGCATCTCTGAGAAATTACTCTCAGGGAGATAATTTCAACCTCTACTTCTACTTTCTTCTTTCCCTTGGCTCCTACGGCAGGTGCTTTCTTTGGTGCCATCTGTAAATCACAACTTTCTATCCTCTGTAGTGTGCAAATGCTTGCCTTCTATCTTTTGTAATGAGCAAGTCCAAACCCTAGCTTGAATCTACATGCCCTAGTTGAAATCACGTTCCCTAGCTCTTTCGCAACACTCTGCTTCACTCAAACCCCTCACCAATGGGGACGTAAGCTTCTCCTATGCACAAATATTCTCTCCACGTCTGGTTTCACACTCTCTGCACCTCAACACGATTTTTTCAACTCATTTTTCTTAGCTCATTCAAATTTTTATGATTACAATGGTAAAAATGAACTCGCATCCCATCCTTATATAGATTTTCAAAAAGTTAGTGCATTTATTGGTCTCCTTCACCTACCAACAATCCTCTCATTAATTGACCATTTTCACAATTTCGCGTGTACATCTTCGTGCACCTCAGCTATAACCTTTTAGTGTTCCTTCCTACCTTCTGGCTATAGACTTCTCTTCAGCATGCTTCCATGTGCCTGAGTACCTCGCCACTACACCTTCTCCTGGTAGTTTCCACGTCCAATGCTTACCTCATGTTATATTGTTCCTTTGTTTATCTCCATCTATGGTCCTTATTTGGAAGCAATATTCTATCCACCAACTCTCCAAACTTGAATAACACCTGTAACAGTTTGTTCCTTTATGTGTACCCATTTTTCAATAACCACCCCACACAAATGGTATGTGTAGTCCTCTGCGCATAAAAATACTACAAATGGTAATTAGCTTCTGGCGCGCAAACGTGCTTATTTCAATCAAAACACCAACTAAATTGACAAAGCATAAAGATGAAGAAGGAAATACATTAAGGGAATACATAATTGAAAACCTAACCTAAATGGAAACACTTCCTTATTACAAACACCAAGAAGGCTTATTTATAGTAGGGCTTCAGCCTACTCCCATTGAAGTAACTGGGTAACCGTATTCCATCAAGCACTTCTAACTGAAAAGCTCATGTTTCAAGTATGTAAGTGATAACATATGGTCCTAACCAATGTACTTTGAGTTTTCCTAGATGGCGTAGAAACTTAGAATCATAAAGAAGCACCATTTGTCCTATCTCAAGCTTTTTGTTTCCTAATGTGCCTGTCATGCCATGCTTTCTACCTAGCTTTTTCTTGCTTCTGACTCTAGCATGCTATTGCTCATTGCTCATCCATCTTAATCAACTGTTCAATTTGTTCTTCTAATTCTTGTTCATCAGCTAGACCTCCAGCACGTGCAATACGCAAAGAAGGTAACATGAATTCCATAGGAAGAACTTCTTCTGCTGCCAAACACCAATTGAAAGGGTGTGGCCTTGTTTAACCGCTTGTAGGTCGTTCTATACGCCCAAAGCATGGAAGAAACTTTATCATCCCAATATTTTCTTCCAACATCACAAATTTTTGTCAATGTCTGGCTCAAAATCTTGTTGAAAGCCTCAGCAGTCCCATTTTCCTAAGGATGATATGGTGTAGTCTTATGGTGTGCAATCATGAACTCATCCAATATAATTCTGATTGTCTCATTCAAAAAATGTGTGCCCCTATCACTTGTCAAACTCAACGGGCATCCATACCTTGTAATAATATTTTCCCATATAAACCTGGTTGTTGTAGCTGATTGTACAATCCTTTGTAGGTGTTGCTTCTACCCACCTTGTCATAGATAATCTGTGTAAGTGATGATATAGCGCAATCCAGTCTCACATGCAGCTGGTGAAATAGGACCCAAAAATCTATAGCCCATTTCTCAAATGGTTTTGTCACTAGGAATAGGTCTTAAAGGAATTTCATCTCTTTGTCTTGGTTTTCCAAGGCACTGATAGTGATCACAAGCCTTGCAATATGCCTTACAATATTTATACAAGGTCTCCCACCATAATCCAGCAAGTAGAATCTTGTGCACGTAGTGGCATCACCTATCATAGTGCCCACCTACAATACCACCATGAGCCTCTTCCATGATATTTGTGCACTCATGTTCTAGTACACATTGGCGCAATACTTCATCTTGAGCCTAACTTGTACAGGTCACCGCTAATCAACATAAATGGTGTTGCACATGAATGGAAATTTGTTTCTTCTCTAAGGATTTCATTCCTTCTTGGTGCCACACCTATACGTAGAAAGACAACAATGTCCTCTAATTACGATGGCACGTGTTGTAACCTATATAACTATGCATCGGGCATGGTATCTTCAATTTCCTATGCGTCTTCTCCTAACTGTATTCTGGATAAATGGTCCAGTCCAGAATTACTTTTCCCTGGTTTTACCACAACTGTAAAATCAAATTCTTGGAATAAGAGTACCCATCGGCATATGCACCCCTGTAAAATGGGCTTGTTTACCAAATACTTCAATGCCATGTGATCGGTATAGAATACAAATGGTGTTGCTAGTAGGTATTGTCTAAATTTATGTAGCGCATAGATCATTGACAAAGCTTCGCGTCTATAGTTGTATAATTCTTCTCTGCAGGAGTCAACTTTCTACTAGCAAAATAGATAGGATGATCTATAATACCTTCTCCAGGCTGAGCCAACACCACACCAATGGTCGTGCCAGAAGCATCCACATGTACATGAAACAGTTGGTCCCACAAAGGAAAGCATAGAATAGGCATTTGTAGTAAGTTTTTCCTTTAATGTCTCGAATGCATGTCACTGCTATGGTTCCCCCAGTAGAATTTCCCTTTTCCTTTTAGTAACTCCTCCAAGGGTGCAACAACCTTAGCATACCCTTTAATAAATTTTCTATAATACCCAGTGTGACCTAAGAATCCATGCACCTCACTTTGACTGGTAGGCTCTTCCGGTCCGATAATAACTGCAACCTTAGCTGGATCAACCAACAAACCTTCCTTGCAGATGATGTGCCCTAATAGTGTGCCAAATGGTGTAGAAAATATACATTTCTTGATGTTCAAAGAGATGCTTAACTGGTGACATCTTTCAAACATTAAGCGTAAATTGTCACAATGATCCTTAACAAGTTCCATACACCATCCAGTCATCTAAATAAACCTGTAAGAAGTTGTGAATAAAATCTTTGAATGCTTGGACAACTATGCATGAAAATACAAGCAGGCATTTTTTCAGACCAAAAGGCATCATAGTATAGGAAAAACTTCCCCATTCAGTGGTAAAAGTAGTCTTTTCCTGATCCTCCTATGCAATCCTAACCTGATGATACCCAAAGAATCCATCTGTAAAGGAATAGATCTCGCACCCTGCAATGCCTTCTAATATTTCCTCTATGAATGGCGTAGGAAAAGGATCAGTCACACATGCAGCATTCAGCTCCCTGTAGTCCACACAGATCCTAATCTGACCATATTTCTTTATACTGATCACCATTGGGCTAACCCATTCTGACTCGTCCAGGGGCTTGATGATTCCAGACTTCAACATTTTTGTCAATTTCTTCTTTGACCTTTTCACATGCAAGTTGGGGTTCATTTTGTAGGGTCTCTTCCTAACCGGATGTGCACCTTCCTTAAGCTTTATCTTCATTTCTCCTAATGATTCATGCACGCCTTTTAGTTCATGGTATCCCCTAGGAAATAAGTCCTGATAATCTCGTAGTAACTCAATGATTTTGGCCACTTCAGAGTCAGACCAATAATCCCCAATTATGGCCTCCTTAGGCTCAGCATCTGATCCAATATTCACTTTCTTTGTTTTCATAGGTTCATGATAGGTGCATGTGGTCTTATCTACACTGTCCAAAACCTCACGCCTACCTGTTGAATGGTCTACATCCAGATTTTCTACTTCTTCATCATCCACTAAGTAGACCATCTTTCCTTTTTCTTTCTCAAAGTAAGCATGCACTAAGTAGTGTGGCATCTATCTCTGTTTCTTTAGCAAAACTCACTCCTAAATCATTTCCATCAAATAAATCCTGAATGAGTTCTTCCACCTTGGCACTATCTCCCATAGTTAAGCACTTTATAACCCTTAATGCCTCTTCTACTAGAGGTTTAGTAGAGAAATATTCAAATGTCTGGATCATTCCTGTAATCAAATCCTACCAATTTCCAGTCTCTCTATGGAGTTCCGCATATACATACCAAGCACACGCACAGCCTTGTAAAGTGGAATAAAATTTGTGCACCCAAAGTGAAGGTGGTAAAGTCTTCCTACCCCTCTGTCCAGAGTCTCTCACACTATTGAACTGTGGTGTTGAACAGGTTGATTACCATGATAAGTGCAGATTTGAGTAGATGCATTGCTCCTAGAAAACTAAGTAGAAAGAGCTATCCTTATTTCATTCCATCCTACAAGATTATCTCTGTGAACCACCCACCAGCGCATTGTTTTCCGCATAGGGTATATGCTAGCATATTTCGTCTCTCCAACTGGTCTATCCACTATTCCTCCATGGTGCACAAAAATATCGTAGGGTCTCCTTCTCTAGTGTATCGAGGTACCGAGTTGTTACCTATTTTCTTGATACAACAAGGTCTACTATTCCACACAAATGTGCTTCTTACTTCACGCCCTACCAACTCATAAGTACCATGAGCCCAATTATCACAAGCAATACTTGTTGTATCACTGACTGACTATGCATCTTCCCAATGGAGAATCCCTTCTTTAGATGGCTCAAGGACCTCTGGGTCTGAATGGTGCACACATAAATCCAGTTCAAGTCTTCTTCACTTAAAGGCTCAACATAAGGCGTAGATTTTCCATCTGATTAAAGGGATAATAACCCTTTCCTCCTTATTTTCAAAACTGATATAACCCTTGTTGAACCAAAGAATCAACATTATTTTCATAGCACCAAGGGCACCCAAGTAGATTTAGGAAGCTATCTACCTCTGCAAGCGCTAAAACCTCAAAATCCCCAGTGAACTTGGCTCCCTGTATGGTAATGGATGCATCTTTTAAAACTCTAATGGGAGTGGCCTTAGTTCAGATTAGCCATGAATAGTACATTTAAAGATGGCTGTAATGGAGGTCTCCCCATCTGTACCCATGCATCTAAAGTAAGAACATTGAATTCTGTGCCTGTATCAATCAATATATTACTCAAAATCCATCCATCCACAACAACATTCAGAGTGATTTCCTTATCATAGTCTAAGCTATGGGGGGGAAGATTTACATGCAGGATTTGTCATCTAGTCTCAATACTTGCATGCACAGTGTTTCCCTTTAGCCAATTCCCTAACAATGGAATGATATTCTCCTGGTGCAAAATTTGTACACTTCCTTCAAGTCATCAATATCAGATTGGATCATCTCTGTTGTTTTATTTTGTTCCATCTTCCATGATTTATCCTTTAAATATTGTATTTCACCCTGAATATTTCTGAGTACCTCCATGGTTTCCTGATACACCTCCTTTTGATGGACAGGATCTGGGTACCATGCATGTAGAACCTCCTCCTTAGTGATGGTAGGCTTTTGTTGCAATGCTTCTTTGGTGCACCACTGCTTCAGCGCTGGTAGTGATCTTTACAGACAATACCTCGGATTCTGGTTCCAACTTGGGCATCCACTAGATTTTCCATAGGGCATGTTGTATCCTAACCATCCCTATGCCTTTTTTTTCATGTTTATGTTTCTTACTAAGATGCTCATATAATTTTGGGCATTCCTCATAGCTATGATTCTTTCCACATAAGGAACAAGTAATATTCTGAGGACATTCGCACCTGTAGTGGTCAGGAGATCCGCATGTATAACATGTTTTGCATGAGGAAACTCACCTCGTCCACCACCACAGCCTTGGCCTCCAAATCCACCATGGTATCCTTGACCTCTTCCACGACCTCTACCATGACCTCCTTCAAAACTGCCCTTCATTTCGATCATAGCGTGCTTGATTATGATCCCAATCCTGATGCTCATTATTTCCTTTAGAGTTATCTGAGACTCTTTTTTGTCACACACCAATATCTATAGCATCATGGATCTGACCAATCAATCTATAGTTCCTCTGTATCGTGAGTTGTGGACCGACAAATCTTACAATAGCAGGATATGTTATTCCTTATTACACATTGTAATAATGGGCAGTGGCTAATATCATGGTTTAAATGACATATCTCATAGTCTAGTAATAATGAACGCACAGATCTATGGGGACAACTATCCTTGGTGTGCCCTTCCACTTCAAAATCTATACACCAAATCCCCATGCACGTCTCATGTGCTGAATTTGCGATAGTTTCTCCAATTACTTTGCCATAGTTGTAATTTGTGCTTCCAAGAATGGGGTGACCCCATTGTCTATACTTCTGACTGCCTCAGCACATAAAGATGATTCAAGTGCTTCACGTTTATTTGTGTATATCTTATATGATAACGCCTTTCTAAAATTTGTAATTAGGCCTCCAATGAACCATTGTGCATGTTGGCTTGCATGAATTTCATAAGAAATCTTAGATAAAAGTGTTTTGAACTCTCAGCAGTGTCTTGCTTAATATCCTTAAGCGTGCTTATACTCTTCTGCTCGAACTCAGGGATGTGAAAATCTTTAAGGAAAATATTTTTTAATGCTACATAATCTATACAAGTCTGATCACGGTCAAACTTTATATACCAGTTGTGTGTGTGTCCTTGTAACATAGTGGCAAACTGACTTTCCCTACGCTCAGAAGTCATGATCCCTTTTGCACATCTTAGTATTTCACATATGTGCACATGTTTAGCAACATCATCTATGCCCCTATATTCTCGAAGATGAAGAGACATATCCATGTAAATATTTTGAGGTTGTTGTAGACCTTGCCCACCTGATCCAGAACATCATGTGTTTCCTCTACCTATAGAACCACTAGATCCACCAGAACTGGAACCACTTATACCTCATGATCCTCCACCTATAGTGGGAAGTAGACCAGTGGATGTACTTCCCTATATGCCAATAGTATTACTAAACGAAACCCCTACAGTCTGTGAATTGTTACCACTCCAAGAAGTGAGTCCAAAATTCTACGTGCTCGAATTCTATATGGATGATGCACCTTAAAAGGTACCTCCAAATAACAATGAAGATTTTTTCCTTGCCATCGATGTACTTTATATGTGACTTACTCCTTCTTTCCCACTACCTAAATTAGCTTGTTGACTTTTTGTCATATTAAATACTGCAAAACCAAGCACAAGGGCTAGGTTTCCACGTAGATTCAGATGCGTGCCCGTGGCCCAAGTCATCTCAGTTGTCGTGCTTCCATGTGAGGCCAAGGGGGGTTCCCTGTCATGCTTTCCCAAATGGGGGATTTCCTAATGCTCTGGCTCCATGCCTTCTACATGAGCTCCAAACCCTTCATGAGCCATCTCTCTCCTCAACGCCATTCACTCTGCAACATCCAATTACTTCTCTATCTCCCTGTCGCATGCCTCATTATACTTAAGCCTCCTTTATTCTCTCTATCTTTTTGCCGCTAGGTCTTCCATCTTTCACCAAACGTGTTCATGCCCCCATGCATGGTGGGGTTTAGTTAGCCATCAATTTTATTTCTAGGTTTAGGGTCGCCATCAAGATTTTGATCGCCAGTGGAATGCCTTGCAAGTAAGCTCCCCTGGGATATCGTAAAAAATAGAATTCCACTACCTTTGGGCAAGAATAAGTGGAAATTGAGTAATCCATAATATAATTTTTTAGAACACCATGAAACCAAGTATCCATAATGCGTGTCCAAATCAAATCAGCATCATAAAGGGCCTGAAATTCTTCCTACATCCAAAAAATTCTATGATACCTCCAATCCCTTTTAGACACATAAACAACCAGCCACTCATATAGTTCTACAAATAAAATAATGAAGAATCTCGCATACAAACTGTCATACATATTTTGTTCCACCCATGCGCGTGTGTTAAACTCAAATCTGGAGTTTAACCTCCATGCATACTCTTCTTCTAGATCATGTATCCACTCCTCAACACTTGCTAGGGTTAACCGACATGTCTTCATCGTGAACCATCCAAAAAACAACTAAAAAAGAGGTCCCGGAAATGGAACCAATGTTGAAGCCTAGAATTTACCAGAAATAACCCAGGTGAGCTCACACATCACTCAGTCTAGACTAAGCGTTCACCCGAAGTGCCCAAAGGTCCCTGTACAATAGAAAATAAACACGTGACCTTCTTCGCACCCAACCTCTCAAGGTCATGCTGAGATAGCCGGTGTGGAATTGAAATGGGAGTGAAAGTGATGGTAATTACCAAGCTAATTGGTAAACCTTATGTCTTCAACATGCAATAACGGAATCTACGAATCTAAGGCAAAGAATTCTCTCCTAACCTAAAGGGGTGTGATGGTAGGGTCTGATATGATGGCTACTTAGAGACTCCGATCGATGTCTAGTTCAGCTGAGATCCTATTGGTTGGTTACAGAATACATGGAAAGTAACCTACAGGTGCCTCATATGGGTTTCCAGAGAAGGTCATAGAAATTGACACAAGAGATATAGTGGAGCTATAGGAACTGAGGGTGATTCTATGGTCTTATCCAGAAAGTCTTGGCCTGATCGGATGTTATATTCAGAAATGAAAGCTGTGTGATAATATCAGGTGGAAGCTGTGAACATATGAATACATTTTTACGTAAGCTAGTGTCGATATCTAACTGACTAGTAGGCCTATCAGGTTGCGGAACCTGTGGATCACAACCAAATAGTTGTTGAGGTTGAGGCCCTTGTATGGTCATACATGCAATCAAATCCTATTTCCAAGAGGAGTCCAAAAGTTGTAGGCCTGATTAACAGCTATGTTCAAGGTCTTTAAATGTCTTATTTCCTCTGTGTATGTGGCAGGTGTGTGTAAGATTGTTAAGCACAAACTTGTGTCAATGTCATTTATTATCTCTGGCCCATTGGGTTGTGGGACCAGACGATCACAACTGTAGGTATTTTCCTATTGCAAACCATTGATGGTCATGCAAAATGAATTGATTTGTTTTCGGTAAATAAACTATCTATCAAAGGAAATCTAAGCTATATTTTTGGTGTTTTCTCAATATATCATAACAAAGCATTAAAACAAACTAATCTATGGAAATAAATATTTTTGTGCTTTTCTAACTTTTCAGATAATGCATCTAATCTAATAAATAATTTAAAAACAAATAACTGGTCGGATGTAGCTAGCTATCTATGTAGATGTGTGAATCTAAATCTAAGATCTACTCTAATTCAAATAAAATCTTTCCAACCCTACCTCAAAAGTGAAGAACAAATCATGGCTCTAACAAAGATATTATTCCCCCATAACTTCCTATTGATTTGATCTACTTGCAACTATCTAACTAATTGAAATGAATTGTTTCTCTACTCTATTTTATATGCAATTGACAATTTGACAAAACAAAGTAAACAAATACACAACTCCAACCTAGAATAGCAAAAGCTTTGGAAAATCTAGTAGTATGAGTATCTGTCCCCTCAGTTCTTTCATTTCTTTCTCTGAGTGTTCATGTGAGTCCAAGGATTGGGAATGCAAAGAACAGAAACAAGAGGATGGTGCTCGAGCAATGGCAACTTGGAAACAATATGGACGTAATGCATGTAGAAGAAAGATAGCACAAGATATATGAACTTGGCTATGCAATTCCTAGCAAGATTATGGCAGCAAAACAATGCAAGATACACAAAATTCTCAGGCCTTTTGCTTGAATACAAGCATGGAATATATATGAATGAAGGATAGAATTTTACTTCATGCACAAGGTAATGAAGAGGCAGTTCCACTCATTAAATCTATTTAAAAATAGAAGGAACAAGGAGAACCAAACAAACAAAGCTATTTTTAGCAAATTCGGCTCATGGATGCTCTCAAAAAGCAAACTTAAGTGAATCGTCACATGTAATTTTACACATGAAGATTCTAGAAAAAGTGGACAAGACCGCTGCCCAGGCAAGGCGGCAGTCCTGGCACTGAAGGCCAAAACAAGTACAGAAAGAAGTGGGAAGCTCGAAAAATGCAAGGAAAAGATAAGTAAGGCTATCTAGGATACAAATATATACTACAAATGGATTTTTGGAGCTTGAACACCTTCTTGAAAGGATTTTGAATAATCACATGGGACCTTTATAACCGTTTTCCCAACAATATAGCACGTGCAATTTTGAGTGCGTACATATTGGCCCCCTCAGAGAAGCATCTTAGCCATGAAAGAGGTGTAAAACGTAGAGTCTGAGTATGGTGTTCCTAAAATGGGGAGTTAGAAGCTATACCTGACATGCCCATGTGTCGAAATCTCACCATCAAAACTCCCGCTACCTATAAAAGAAAAGGAAGACTCAAGTGCAGATAGACAAAACATCGAAGAATAAACATTAAATCAAAACAACTAGAGGACTTACCATTTTTGCAGGGATGTAGAAATAAAATTGCGCCAACGCTCCAGCCCTGTAAACGCATACACTGAAAATGAAGTAAGAAATATCATATATATCAAAACAAATTCATTTCTCAATTCATTTGTACATTTTTGATTTGGATTGTTTCATTGATTTGGAACTCTGGACTCACGATGACCATTCTCAAAGAGAATACAGTTGATACATTCGTGTCAAGATCGTGATCATTCCTCCACGAGTGGGAGATCGGCCAGCACGCTCTTAGGTTAGTTATTTCCTTCTTTGTCTTTTTGTACCCTAAAAGTTTAAATGTTGAAAACTTCACCTAGGGGGGAGATTTTCAAAATTTCTTTTCTTGAATGGGTCTTTAGGGGGGGCGCCCATAGAGCATGCTTTTATTTTGTCGAAAATTGTCAATTTTAACATTTTTGGTCATTTCTAGGGTTAAGGGTGCATTTTGAAAATCGGTTCAGGACCGCCTCCCAAAGCAGGGCAGCGGTCATAGGACCGTTGCCCAAGGCAGGGTGGCAGTCCGAGAACCACCCGCCCTGTACTAGGTGGCGGGTTCTAGATAGAATGTCAAAACATGCTCGAAACTTAACTTTTTTTGGATTTTTGAGAGTTAGCCATGCTTTTGATGAGCTTATTGTGTGATGTGCATTACTAACTTGCTCTTTTCTCATGTTTTGGTGGATGTAGAAGAAGTTGGAGTATATACCCTGGAGCAGAGAGAGAGTGCGATTGGCTCCCTAGGATTTTAGATCAGCTGACCCAGTCTGAGATAGATCTTTTACACCGGGTAGGTATCTGGTGGATAACACGAGTGCCCCATGTTTCCCCTGCCAGTCACATTCTATGTGACTTATTATCTTACTGGGATGTGGACTGGAACACTTTTTGGTTCCCATGTGTCAAGGGGGAGTGGACCATCACTTTGGAGGATGTTTACCACATTCTTGGTCTCCCCGATACTTGGTAGGAGACTTACATTGGCTACAACGGGGTCTAGGGCCATGATGACACAACAAGATACATACATGGGAGACGTTATTGTCTCTTTTGGCCCAAATAAGGGAATGGGTATTTGGTCTATTGCTACCTGCTCCCATTCCTATCCTTCGGAGAGTCATCATTGGTATCTTATCCTCGAGACTGATCAGGGACAAAAGAGGAGATACACTTTTGTACTGTTGGGCCCCATCATTGCACAGATCAAGGCTCATGGCCGTAAGTATTCCTAGGGAGCAGATATTCTGGGGACTACATACCACGACTTATACAGAGTTGTCAGATTATAGGGATAGTCCTTGAGCCACTCCACTCAAGTTATGAGTTGGGTCTATGAGCGTTTCATCCTGTATGGTAGGGGCTGTAGCTATTATATCCAGAGGCTTTCTGGGAAGCTAGATGGACAAGCATGTCAGTGCACTAGACTCCACATTATTCAGTGTCCTCTCTAACTACAGGTGACATGACCTCCACACGCTATCAAGACATGGCAGGGATATGGGGTGAGGAGACTATGATGATGGTAGCTTACTCTTCCACGAGCCATCTAGTTGACAGAGCCAGGAGACTAGAGATTCACCCCTTTGAATAGGCACCCCAGCAATTCAATCTTCCATACTCTGCCATGATTCCTTTAGTGACGCTCGTTTACAAGACTATTCAGGAGGCACAAAGAGGTCCTAGAGGGGATCTTGGTTAGACAGCTATTACTCTTGGTGTGCCTATTGTAGTTAGGCACATAGTTCAGGCTCGGTATGTAGCTGGTGCTTCTCAAGCACCCTTACTTCAAATTGGGGTGGCTCCTACTCACAGTGGGGAGGAGGATGAGCTGATTGATTTGGACTCTGACTCTGAGGAGGAGGTGGGAGACGATACGGAGGGGGAGGATGAGGGGGCAGGACCTTCAGAGGGAGCTGACAACGACCCTAAGTGGCATGACACTTAGAAGATCCTTAGAGTAGTATGTGAGGAGGCGAGTGAGGTGAGAGAGACTCTAGTCTCGGAGGAGACACTTAGAAGGGATGATGAGTCTATGATGGGACAACACCATGCCTTCGTATTTAGGGAGGCTCCATAGCCACCAGTAGCACCTACCGCAGCATCCACTACCACAGCAGCCACTGATCCCACATGGATACCTGGAGACCTAAGTGTGTTTAATACTCCCTTCTCTATTTTGCTATTGATTTACGCATGTTTAGTTTAGCATTATTTTTAGAATTGCGTTCGTGATTTTCTCTTAGCTCACTATTTCTTCTTTTCTTCTTTTGTAGCATCCACACATGAGTGGCGAGAACTCATTCATCAGGTATGTGTAGATACCTTTTTTATCCCTTCAGGGAAGACCCAAGCCGAGTTGACTGTTGACTCAGGGTAGACCTTAGCCGTCGACTGACATACCAACGTGATTTCTCCCATTTGGAAGGTCATGGAGATGGTGACCTCCCTTGTACCATAATACGAGACTACTGAGCACCTGATGAGGTGAAGCCATTCTCATAGTGAGGCTACAGGAAATGGGCACCACCATGAGCACTCACACCATTAGTCCACTCTTAGCATCATCACAACCACTACAGAATACCTAGACATGGTCGCACGCCATCTGAGGGATCCCACAGGGATTGACAAGTCGTTGATCCTTTATTGCTTTGATACCGTTTTTTACATATGTGATTTTTTTTTATGTTTCGGGCTCGTTACGATTATTTTTTACCATGCCTAGCGCATGATGACATTGTATACAAACTTGATCTACTATGATATATACAAACTCTATTTTTGGTTGGCATTCCATTGTATCTGAGTTTGACTCTCTTTGGCTTATCTCTCATGTGTACTCTAGATGTATAGAATTTCCAGTTTTCTATGCTTTTCAAAATGTATGCAATGGATGTGGAATGATAACAGAATGATTTCTTTTTTTGTATTTCATAATGCTGATATATGATGATGCAAATACAATGTAATTTTAAACTTAGTTTCTTTTGCAATCTTCGATACTTCATATTTGTATTGAAAAAACATGATGATATAATGATATGATGGATAGATATACTTGACCCTCTCCTAACCCCACACATCTAGTAAGATGCGTGATCTCAACACCAAGAGTTAGAAAAGGCACAATCCATGAAGTTTGTTGAATGGAAGTGATGAGAGAAAGACAGAGGTTTGACAGAACCAAATTGGGATGCTACAACCTTACCCTACTCATGCTACCTCATAGTTTAGAATGTGAATTTCTTTGCGGTTTATCTAGACTTGGATCCTTAGATGGCCACTTGGTTGACAAAATCTGGTTTTAGGGTTTTGAATTCTCTTAGAATTTTTAACATCTAACTCACTTTGTTTTGACTTAAGATTTCACAGTAATCGATTTAATTGTTTATGAATTTTAGGTTTGTCAAAGAGACCCCCTACACCTTGCCCCACACTACCAATAGGAAGCACGGGCTTATCACCATGGACAAAGTATAGGCATCTAAGGGCATTTCCTTCTTTTCCTAACCCTACGTCACTAGTAAGAGATGTAATCTCAACACCGAAGGATGGTAGGGCAAAGAAATATGTAAAATAAAAAATTTCTGTTGATTTGCATTTGACTTACTTATTTGGGAAAAATATTTAGAGTGTTCTTATTTCCAAGGAGAGTATGTGGGATAGATGTGACACCATGAATCTTCTAGAACAAACCATGAGAAAAAGACACCTATCCTAAGAAGAGACCAGAAGTAGAACCAAGTATGTAGGCCTTGGTATGGTTACTGTCAAAAACATTTCTTGTCTTGTTTGGATTGATAAGCAATACATAAATGGTTGATGATGTAATGAAGATTTGAAGAGACGTGATTTGAATGTTTTACCAATATTTTCAAAAGATTTTAGGAATTACAATAAGAATAAGTTCCTTGATCACACTTTCTACAAAATGAACAAATAGATGGGAATGCAATGCAGATGCAATAATGTACATATGAGAATGTTGATGGATCATGCGTATTACCTCTTCAGGTGAAGAGAGTTTACAGACTCACTAAACTCCTCACCTTCTAGTGTACACAAGCATAATGTGCCATTTTTATAGTCTTTGACTACTTGATATGGACCTAACCACCTAGGTCTGAACTTTCTTCCGTCGTCAGTCTTCTTGTCTATTCAGATGTCGAGTCTTAATACCAAATTTCCTTTGTAAATATCTTGTTCATATACCTTTTTATTGTATTACTGAGCCATGTGGTCAGTGTACACATTGTGTCATTGCTCAACATTTAGTCTAGCTTCGTCAAGGCTTTCCAATTAGGAGAGAGGAGATTCTCAATAACCCTCCTCTCTTAGGATCCCATGTAGCGAAATGTGGAGGCTGGGTATTTTGACTTTGAGTCGAAGAACTGCCTCAGCACCGAATACTAAGGAAAATAGGGTTGCCCCCGTTGGCATTCTAATCGACGTTCAGTAGGCCCACAAGACTGGAAAAATATTTAGATGCTAATCTCATTTATTATCCTTAACGGTTTTTAAAAGAATGGACTTTAAAGTCTTATTGGTAGCCTCAACTTGTTCGTTAGCCTGAGGGTAGTAAAGAGAAGTTGTGTGATGGCTTATTTTGAAATTTGTACATAACTCACGCACCTCGTCATTTTTGAAAGATGTGCATCTCATGGGAAAACACTACTACATCATGTTCTAGGGTGGGCCATAAATAGCCCATCTAATGTATTTTCTGGTAAGTGGCATGGTCTCTGAAGTGGCCACCACATACCCCACTATGTGACTCATAAAGAATCTTTTCAGACTCTTCAGCATCAACACATCTCAGTAGCATTCTGTCAAAGGATATGTGGTAAAGCACTTTTTCCAGGATAACATACTTCGTGGAAATTACGCATAACCACCTTCTTTGTTGTGATGTTGCCCCTTCTAAGTACGTATGGTCCATGATGAAATTGATAATGTCAGTGTAATAAGGGTACACAGAGATAGGAGACCTAGTTTCAATGAAATATACACACTCATCGAGAAAGTCCAAATCTACCAAATCACCCCCGTCTAATGGATTATCAGCCAACCAATCTGTAATGATTTGACCCTTAACGGATTTTTGATTTACGAATGTTAACTTGAACTCACCCATTAATGTAATCAAATGCCTAGCCTTTTTAGACAAGGATCCCTGAATGAAGGATGTTTGTAAGTTATATGATTTGATTATGACTATACGTACCCAAAAATGTAGGTACTGTACTACTGGAAAGATGTTACAGAAGCCCCAATGATGATTCAGGTCTCTTCGCAAGGTGTTCAGAATCTAGAAAAATCTCGTCAAGTGTATTTTTACATCCTAAATGCTTTATCCAAGCTTTGTGAGTTTCATTCTGTCCTCTGCACCCTTTTCCTTTGAATTTTGGTCTTAAGTGACAGGACTGCCGCCCTACCTGGGTGGTGGTCCTGTGACCGCCACCCAGGAAAGGACGGCAGGTCCTGTAACCACCACCCTGTGCAGGGTGGCGGTCCTGTGCTCATTTTCTAGAATGTTCTGACGAATGCGTCAAACATAAAAATTCAACTTTCACCCATATTCTTCACCCACTTTGGCTTGCATTTATGTTTTGGCCACCCAGTAAATAGTGTTTTCCCTTTGTTTATAGTAAAAGAGATCAATTGGGAGTTACCCTCTGGTAAATGCAATTGCTATAAATAGCCAGCTTGTTTTCAAACAAAAGGCCCCTCTCCTTCTCTGTTTAATTATTCAATTTGTTTGAAGTTCTTGCTTAGAGTTCCAATAGTTTCATATTTTGCATCAGTTATCAGCCTTCCCTTGTTGTTTAGAGATCATTTGATCTTCTTGTTTCCATCTCACTTCATTACTGTTCCATACAATCAGTTTAGAGTAAGGTAGTTTCATTTCTAGATTAGAATCCATCTTAGAGTTGTAGGTTTTGTTTGTCACAAAAGATAGTTTCTAGAATTCTTGGTGTATTTGTGTTGTATTCCCGCAACAAATCCTGCTAGGAATTGCATAGTCAAGCTCTGTTCACTTGCACTATCCCTCTCTTACTTGCATTGTATTTGGTCTATATCCAAAACTGCCATTGTTCAAGTATCTTCTTCTGTTGACGCTATCATATACACGCTTTCTCTGGATTCATGAGAACACGAGGGAATGAGGAGATCACACTGAGGGGACAAAGTCACACACAACTAGATTTACCACTGTTCTGTAAACTCCAGGTTTGAGCTATCAAAGTTCTAGTTACAATATATCAAATAGAGTAGTAATTTACTTCATTTCAGTTAAAAGCTCACTTTCGATATTGCCAGGGAAGCTATGGGGAATGATAGTTTCTGAGAAACTATGATTCATTTCTCACTTTTGAGGTAGGATTGAGAGTCTTTTGATTAAAATTAGTTAGTTATTTAAATATTTAGGATAAAATCGCAATTGCATAGGCAAATAGCTATACCAGGCTACGTTGCTTGTTTGGATTCTATTATTAGATTAATTGTCCATTTTCTGAATATATTAGAAAAGTATTCTCTTTTTAATTTCGTTAAAATACTTCATCGAAAATATAAAAAAATAGAAGAATATATGCATAGTGTAGATATATCTTTCATAATTATCTTATTCGTTTCGGTTAAAATTGAATCATCTTTGCATGACAATCACGAGGACCTAGAGAGCCCAGAGAATATGTATTTGAACCAATATTACCTCAACCAAATCTCCCCACAACACTAGCTGATATAGATCAAGACCTTAGGATTCAGGTTTTTGAACAATAGTAAACCTACAAGCAGTTAGTGAACAATTGAGAGAGTTGAATATTGAGGACGACAAGGCATACACATTCTAGTCAAATCACCCCAACTATAGACTACCTTGATAGGATATCCACATGACCATACAATAACTCGAAAGAGAACAAATATGTTGTTGCGATCCTTTAGTTCCATAGCCCAACGCAGGAGACCTCCTCATCGACATAGATACTGGCTTACGTATTCAAGTTTCCAGAACACCTGTAAGGTATTCTGAGAAAATTACACAACTTCTAGTTCTAAACATAGAGGCTGAAGAAGGCTTATGACTATTGGATAGTTAGGAGAAGAGATTGACTCCTCATATGACCATAGGAGGTCTACCACAACCAAGAACTTACAGTTGTGATCCATAGGTCCCACAACCCAATGGGCCTACCAATCAATCAGACATTGACGTTGGTTTGCACACACTAATATTCAGATCCTCACCACTTCTGCCAGACATCATTACACAATTCTCCGTATTAAACGTAGCAGCCAATCAGGCTAGGGATTTCTGGACTAGACCAGAGAATCGTCCATAAAACTCTGGAGGATCCACTACACCTCTCATCACCATTTTCCATGACCTTGTCTGGAAATATACACGAAGCACCTACAGGTCATTTTCCACGTATCCAATAGCCAATAAATAGGATCTCAATAGAGCTCAACATTGATTGGAGCCTCCGAACAACTATTATATCAGAACGATCCATTACACCAATTCAGGTTAGGAGAGCCTTCTTCACCTTAGATTCACAGAATTCCATTATTGCGTGTCGAGGATATAAGATTGCCCAACTAGTTTGTCTGTATCCATATAAATTCCATTCTCACCGGTTGTCTCAGCACGACCTCCGGAGGTCGGGTACGAAGAAGAGTTGCTTGTAGATTCTCATGCTTGCATGTCACTTTTCTATCATACAAAATTGGTGAACCCGACGTGAAACAAACAAGTGTTCCCCTTTTATTTTCATTTCTTTCATCCACCTTCGCTCTTTCCCATTATTCTGTGGGTATTCATATACCCCCCGAATATGTTGGGATACGACGCATATGGCAGACCTCTCTCAGGTCTCGAAGCAAATTATGGTCAAACAAATAGACAACCGTCACCCTCGCTCTCTACATGGGCTGACAATTATTCAAGTAATTACTTGTCATCACAAACTCCCCTTCAAAGAACTAGCTCTAGTTCTTCGTTCCGAATTGAGGAGTTGGATCAGCTTGCACAAACGCAACAACTAGAGCCCTTAGGCTCTAACAATATGACGTTTACTAGAGAATCCATTTCATCTCCTTGGGTTTTGTTCAGACCACAAATTAGTAGATAGTTAGATCCACTCCCATTTTTGGATGAGGAGTATTTAGCACGCTACGCTAGAAGCAAACAATGCTTCCAAAACATGTACCCACCTATGAGGAAGCTTGCAAATGCAACCCGATACCCCGCTCCAAGAAAGCACCCCCATTCCTCCACCTATGGGAAACACTCTCGATGAAGCTTGGTAGGGTAATGATCAATTCATAGCAGGGTATCATACCCCGTTACAACCTCAAGGTGTACAACAAACACCATTAAGGTAAAACACTGTGTCTTCACCAATCGAGGTCATCTTAGCCTTAGTTAAAAAGGTTAAAGGATTGGAACTTGCTCAAGAAAATCAAAATTCATATTTCAGGCAAGCAGGAATCCCCAACCCTCCGCATCATCCCAGCTAAGTTGACCTCCTTACAGGAATAGGCATGTTAGGCATGCCTCCTCAACATTCGTATAACTATCCACAACAAACACCAACTAGGACCGCATTTTCAAACGCCACTCTAATTGAAAATATGATACCTCCTAGCTTAGCACCAAACAATCCTTACCAGAGAAATGTTCCTCCCTACTTAAACATTTATTCAAAATCACCACAGGGAGACATGTTCTCTTCTCCTGGGATGTTCACTCAACCACAGGGATTTCCTTATGTCCCTACAAATACGTATGCTATGCCATATCAACAACCCATGCCACCTCCACCCCCTCAGCAGGCACCATCAATGGTCGAAGCCTATGCGGTAGGGACTTACTCAGGATATTTGAAAGAGCCCCTAGATTTCACCATACGAAGTGTCATGCTTCCAAGGCCTCTTCCCAATTTACCCAAATACAAAGGGGAGGGAGATCCAAATGCACATATCAAGGCCTATGCCATGGCTATTCAAGAACTACTCCCTTGGGATGGGGTTGTTGCTAAGATATTCCCTAAAACCTTAGAGGGTATTGCCCTTGATTGGTACTATAGAATACCTGAAGCCTCGATACACTCATTTAAACAACTCGTGTCAGATTTTATCAAAGCTTTTGATATGAACAAATTATTGAGAACAGGAATCAAGGGAATTCTTGCATATTAAACAAGAGCATAATGAATCCGCTGCTCATTTTATTCAAAGATGGCGTACAGTTCTCTACTCATCAGCAAGTGCTCCAAACATGGATCAGATGGAACTATGTGATTTATTCCTTCATTCCCTCAATAGAGAGATAAAGGAAGAAGTCAAGAAGTTCCCACTAAGAACTTATGATGAAGTACTCGAGAGTGCTCTTTGAATAGATCAAGTAGCAATAGATAGTGGTCATAAGACATATGGAACAAATGGGAAATTAATCATTCCCAATCAAAACATTACGACCTATCCTAATGCTCCGGAATACCAATCAAGGACCCAAAATCCTTAACAAAAACCTGCGGGGTTACAACAGATGGAGTAACAGACCAAGTTAAAAGAGAAAATGTTGTAAACATTTCGCCACCTGTTAACAATCAACGAAATAACAACTTTACTCCAACAATCAACGCGGTGGATTTTAATCGTCCACCATGACCACCTCCACAACAACAACAATGAAAATCCAAACACAAGGTCCAAATTGAAACCCAACTGGATATCAGAGTCAAAACCAAAGGCAACAGCCTCAAAATTTTAACTCTAACAACCAGCAACCTTATCAGAATTTTGGACCACAGCAGGTTTCAAATCAACAACCTCAAAATTATAATCCCAATTTGTATTGTGGTTTCCACAAGATTCAAGGCCATGATACTAGGACTTACCGTGACTATAATAAATTCATGCAACATTTTCTAGAAGACCAAAGACAACTCTTTATAGATATGTTCTTAGCAAACTCTGTAGTACCCACGCTGAACACTTACACATGGGCAGTTTCCCCTCAAAATGCACCCCTCAAGATCTTTAACAATCTGCTCCCAAATCATTCTAACAATAACAGGTTAGACCCAAGCGGAATGAAAAAGGGTGTTATGGTAGGAAATAATGATCATGAAGCCTCAACTTCATTAAATCCACCAGTCGCACCCCAATTAGGAACTCGACTGCAAACCAAGATAGTTGGTCTGGTAGAGTTAGAAACCGAGCTACCCGTAGAAACCATAACGAGAACATGGGATTATTCTTCTCAGCTAGTTCCAAGTTATCCATTAGAACTAGACAACATTCAACAAATGTTGGTAAAACCCATAGGTGCTTATGATTTAATTAATGACTTAACGAAGACCTTCTCTCATATTTCCTTCTTGGATTTATTGAAGAACTCTCCCACCCATAGGGCTGCTCTCTTAGAAGCATTAGGCCTTGGTCATTTAATCAACATCACTCCTCCTCTGGAAAACTTAAGTAAACCATGTAGACTTTGATGTCTACCCTCCAGGGCAGCCAAATAAGGATACTGAGTTTATATTTGATATAAGCAAAATGCCAACGGACACTGAAATTATGTGTAGAGGTGACCTAGCTTTACATTTACAAGTATGGGTCTACAATAATTATGTTAAACATGCAATGATTGATGATGGGGCAGCAGTTAACATAGTCCCATTCACTTTTCTTCAAAAGCTAGGATATGGAGAAACAAATTGTTCCACAACACAAAATACGCTAAGAGGTTATGATAGTCTCAAGGCCACTTCAATTGGAACCATAGTTTTACCAGTCACCTTAGGACCCAAGACGGTCCTCACCAAATTTTATATTATAGATCAGGAAACCAACTATAATATGATCCTCGGTCGACCATGGATACACCGCATGAAGGCGATCCCTTCCACGTTATTCCAAGAAATAAGATTTTTGCACTTAGGGAAAATATTTGTGGCACAAGGTGACCCAAAACCCTTCGATATACACCTAGTTGACTTGAAGAAAAGACCAGGTGTTCACTCTGAGTTTGAACTCCCAACAAATCAACTTAGCAAACCAATTAATTCAAAACCAGAAGAGAAGTTGATACCTACCAAAGAATTAGAAATTACAAATCTAGTCGAGGGCATTCCAGCACTCAAAAATGAGGCTAACATCATAGAAATGGTGTCATTAGGGACTACCGCAAAAATTGTTGAGTTGCTAGAGAAAGATCTACCCATTCTCCTACCATTTGATTCTATGGGTATGGGATACACCCTAGAGAATTGGTTCCCTTCCATCAGACGAAGTTTGTATGGTAGAAGTAACCAAGGCAGGAGAAACAAACATGACGAATATCCCAACATCCATTTTTCCAAGAAAATATTGGACTCTCCACTTCGATGGAGCTAGATGTCACTTTGGAGCTGGGGCAGGTGTGATCTTTACTTCTCCCGAGGGAAAGATCCTACCTTTTTCCTTTAAACTAAACTTTGAGTGTACAAACAATGGGGCTGAGTACGAAGCCCTCCTCCTTGGCCTCATCATAGCCAAAAGAATGGGTGTCGATAACATTAGAGTACTAGGAGACTCACAACTGGTTGTAAACCAAGTCTCTGAGGTATATGAGACTAGAGCTGAACATTTACAACTCTACAAAATGGCGGTACTAGATCTAAGCAAAGGATTCAACTTCATATCAATTGAAGCAATCCCTCGAGAACAGAACCTCCTCGCCGATTCAATAGCAACCTCAGCTTCCCATTTCACTCCAAACAGTGAGTTGGAAAACACAAGTTTCACAGTATCACTTCGTACTGAACCATTGGTGCGTAAAATACCAACAAACCCACTCCTAACTCATACAGAAGCTGAGAATGATTTTTCCGTCTTGGATCACTTTGACAGTGATAGAGTCACTCTCAAATATCTAAACGCCTATGCAGAGCTACATCTTGCTCACCACATAGTAGATCTTTCCCTAATACCACATTCCTCTTCCTATTTTGGAAATCCCATGATAGAGTCTCCTCCACAAAAGGATCTCGATATCTATGAGGTAGAGAACGGGGAAAGTTTGGAACTACCTCTGGCCCCGTCTGAATTTGAAGAAGGCAACGCTTCTTTAATCGAAGAAACAATTGACATAAACATTGAACGGAGGAAGAACCAAAATTTTTGAAATTGGGATCCTCGTTAACTCTAGAGGAGATAGAAATACATACCCAAATCCTCAAAGAGCATCAAAAGGCTTTCACGTTTAATTACAAAGAAATGACAGGAATTGCACCACATATCGCAGTACATAATCTTGTCACTAAACCAGATGCAAAACCAATTAAACAAAAGTCAAGACCAATGAAGCCAAAAGTGGCTCTCATGGTGAAGGAAGAAGTAATGAAACTTCTCCAAGTGGGATTCATCAAACCAGTTGACTATTCACAATGGGTATCTAATATTGTCCCTATTCTCAAAAAGAACGGGAAGATACACATTTGCATAGACTTTTGGGATATTAACAAAGCTTGTCCCAAAGATGATTTCCCGTTACCATCTATTGACGTAATTGTTGATGCAACAACTGGATTTGAGCTATTGTCCCTCATGGATGGGTTCTCAGGGTATAATCAGATTAAAATATCTAAACAGGATCAAGCCAAAACCACGTTTATAACTCCCTGGGGAACTTATTGTTACGTTGTCATGTCATTCGGTCTTAAGAATGCCAGCGCTACATACCAGCGGGCAATGACATACATATTCCATGATCTTATCCATAAAATTGTGGAATCCTATGTAGATGACTTGTTGGCCAAGGCCAAGAAGCCATTGTGATCACCCAGAAGTACTCTGTATCATTCTCATGATTGATTGAATATGGTGTCACATTAAACCCAGAGAAATGTGTATTTGGTGTGACAGAGGCAAGCTTCTGGGTTACATTATATCCTCACGAGGGATTGATGTTGATCCAGCCAAAATCTGGGTTGTTCTTGAAATGATTCCACCATCAGACGAGTCTGGTATCAGATCATTTCTTGGGAAGCTCAGTGCAATCCAAAGGTTCATTCCAGATTTAAGTTTTGTTATTCATCCAATCAACAATCTATTAAAGAAAGATTATAACATTGATTGGACAGAAGAATGCAATGAGGCCTTCGAAGCAGTTAAACGCTTCTTGTTGTCTCCGCCCACGCTAATGCCTCCCAGACTAGATCATCCTTTGATCCTATACTCATGGGCTACTGATGTTTCGCTAGCCTGCATGCTGGCTCAAGAAGACAATGATAAACGAGAACGTGTAGTCTATTTCATTAGCCAAATATTGCTCAATTATGAAACACGTTATACACAGGTAGAGAGAGAATGTCTTGCCATAGTCTTTGCAACAAAACATTTGAGACATTACATGTTAAATCAAGAAACAAGGGTCATTGTAAAGACAGATCATTTACGAACATTCCTCATGCAAGGGTCTTTATCTAAAAAGGCTGGACATTTCATAACCTTAATGGGTGAATTTGAATTAACATTTGTAAACCAGAAATCCGTTAAGGGACAAATCATTACAGACTGGTTAGCTAACAATCCATTAGATGGAGGTGATCTGGTAAATCTGGACTTTCCCGATGAGTGTATATACTTTATCGAAACTAGGCCCCCCATCTCTACATGTCCCTGGTACACTGACATCATCAATTTTATCATGGACCATACGTACCCAGAAGGTGCCACATCGCAACAAAGAAGGTGGTTACACATTATCGCTGCTAAATACGTTATTTTAGAACAAGTACTCTATCGTAAAGCCTTTGATGGCATGCTTCTAAGATGCATCGACATAGAAGAATCCAAGAAGATTCTTTATGAATCCCACAGTGGGATATGTGGAGGTCACTTCGGTGGTCACGCCACTGCTCGCAAAATACATCGGATGGGCTATTTTTGGCCCACTCTTGAACATGACGCAGTAGAGTTTGTACGTAAGTGCCACAAATGCCAAGAATTCTCCCACGAGATTCACATGCCAGCACAATCTCTGTAACCAATAGCAACCCCGTGGCCTTTCTCCACATGGGGTCTAGATTTGATAGGGAAATTCTCTCCCTCATCGACAGATGGCCATAACTTTATAATTATGGCCACAGAATATTTTACCAAATGGGTAGAGGCCATGCCTCTCACCACCGTACCAGGTTCGGTAATCACCAAGTTCATTCTGAACCAAATCATTTGCAGGTACGGTGTCCCACAAGTCATTATCTCAAATAATGGCACATCCTTTAAGAATGATGAGGTCCGCGAGTTATGCAACAAATTCAAAATAAACCATCATACGGCCTCTCTTTACTACCCTCAAGCCAATGGACAAGCCGAAGCAACAAACAAAACATTAAAGGCTATCCTCCTCAAAACAGTTAAGGAGAACAAACAAGATTGGCATCTAAAATTATATCCAGGCCTTGTGGGCCCATTGAACCTCAATAAGAACACCAACAAGAGCAACCCCTTTCTCATTAGTATTCGGGGCAGAAGCAGTTCTCCCACTTGAGGTCAAAATACCTAGTCTCCGCATCTCATTACAAGGGATTCTGGGAGAAGATGCCTATAGAGAGGCACGCCTCTCTCAACTAGAAAGCCTTGATGAGGCCAGGCTGAATGTCGAATTAAAGGCACAGAGCCTATGCTGACCAGATGTGCCGGCAATATAACAAAAAAATCTACGAATGAGAAATATATGAGGGAGATCTAGTTCTAAGACTAGACAGCCGGATTGATAAGAAAACCAACGAAGGAAGGAAATTCCGGCCCAAGTGGTTAGGCCCATACCGAGTCATGAAGGACTATGGAAATGGTGCGTATCTCTTGTGTACATTAGAAGGTGAGGAATTCAATGAAATAGTCAATTCCTTGCATCTTAAACGGTTTTACGCATAAATCATCAAACCACCATTTGTATATTATATCTACCTACATTGCATTAGTCACTTAGTTGTTTCATTTTGTTCATTCATTTCGTAAAGATTGTAGTCAAGGAACTTACTCTTAAGCAATCTATTATAAATTTCTCAAAATGTTGGCAAAAGCATTCAAATCATGTCTCTTCAGTTTTCATAACATCATCAAGTAGTTTCAAAATCTTTTCATCAAGTTCGATAGACAAATATTGACGAAAACCATACCAAGGCCTGCATACTTGGTTTTGCTCTTCCTTTCTACTAGGTGAAGTTGTTCTTACCTACGGTCTGTTCTAGAAGCTTCTTGGTGTCACATCTATCCCTCTTACATCTCTTTGAAACAAGGATATCCCAAAATCACATATCAGAAGTGTCAAAATCAAATAGAATAAAAAACACCAAGCAAACAAAATATTTTATTTTACACACTTCTTTGCCCCACCAACCTTCAGTGATAAGCCTGCATCTCTTACTGGTGGTGTGAGGTTGGGAAAGGAAAGAAGTGCCCTTACTCACCTATATCCTACCTTTGGTGACAAACCCATGCTTCTTACTAGTAGCATGGGGCAGGGTGTGGGGGGTCCATTCACACAAATTAACGAATCTTGGTATTTTGGAAGTACAAATCAAATTATATTAAGTAAAAATAAGTGTCTAAATTCCAAAGAGATCAAATCCTCAAAACCAGATTTTGTCAACCAGGTTGCCATTTATGATCTAAGTCTAGATAAACTGGAAAGTAAGTTGCTTTCTGAGCTTGGTGGTAGTTTTGAGTAGGGTAAGTGTGTAGGTCTAAGTTTGGTTTCTGTCACTAGTTTGTCTATCTCTCATCATTCCATTCAGTCAAACTCATACAATTTGTGCCCTTCCCAACTCTTGGTGTTGAGCCCTCGCATCTTACTAGTTGCGTGGAGTTTGGGAGTGGGGCAAGTTCATCTCTTTATCATTATACATTCATCACATTTTTTCCAACATAAGAAGAAACAATAGACATTGCCCAAAGAAGCCAAAAGTTCAGTACTACAATATGTTTTACATCATCACATATCAGCATTACAAAAGCAAAAAAGTAAAACATTCTGTTCAGTGTTTGTTATCATTTGTCATCCATTGCATACATTCTGAAAAGCATATAAAAACAAATACTCTAAAAACATCTAGTGTACACATGTAAAACAAATCACAAAATTCTAGACACAAGAAGATCTAGATCCAAAAAGAAATATATATATATATATATATATATATATATATATATGTATATATGAACCCTGTTTTATGTACAATGCCATCATGCACTAAGGCATGGTCAAAATGCTTAATGAGCCTGGAAAAATACAAAAACACTCGTATAAATATCCGACCAAAAATCACTACAAAAAGGGACCATGATCTCTCAATCCCTGTGAGATCCCTCAGAAGGCGCACGACCTCAGTCTAGGACTCCTGCTGCGATGATGCTCTGAATGTACTAAGGGCTCACGATCATGGCTAGTAGCTGTGGTCTCACTATGAGAATGAATCCTCCTCATCAAGCACTCTGCAGTCCTATATCTAGCTACCTCAACACAGAGAGAAGTCATGATCTTTGCCACCTTCCAGATAGGGGCAAACACGTCGGTATGTCTACCGGCTGCTGAAGGCTCTCCCACATCTGTAGTAAGCTTGACTCGTGTACTCTTCGAAGGGAGCAATAGAGTGTTTGCGCACACCTGGTGAATCAAGTCTCGCCATCCCTCAGCGGTCGTTGCGAATAAAAGAGGAGAAATGAACAAGTTAGAAAGTTGTCCAAAATAAGATCAAAGACAAATGAAACAACGAAAGGGAAATATCAACTAAACATTTCTAACTAAAACAAAAATCGAGAAAAGAGTAGTAACTCACTCGGATCTCCAGGCATCCAGGTGGGATCTCTAGGATCTGTGCCTACTACTGATGCTGCCGCTGACTGTCGTCCCTCTCCCACATCTGGAACGAAGTGACATCCTGCCACAGACTCGGCATCTCCCCCTAATTCCTGAGAAGGTAAATCCTCTGAAATCAGGGTCACCTTCTCTGCGCTCTCCTCTACCCTCTTGTCCCACAAGAAATCCTGAGTATCATGCCACTCAGAATCACTATCATCCTCCTCTGTCCCGCCAGTCCCGGTCTCACCCTCCTCCGTCTCCTCCTCTGTGTCCTCCCCGGTGAACTCCTCAGACTCTGAGTCCACATCAATGGGCTCATCTCCACTATGTGCAGGACCGACTCCGATTTGAAGTAAAGGTGCTCGAGGAGCACTGGCTACCCCTCGGGCATGAACCACCCTCCTAGCTGTAATGGGAATGCCAGGAGTGATCGTGGTCCAACCTCGGCCTCTAGGACCTCCCCTGGCCTTGCGAACAGATCTGTAAACTGGCCCCACTGGAGGAAACATATCAATATAGGGGAGGCCAAACTAATGTGGTACTCTGTCGAAGGGGTGAATCTCCAACTTCCCCGTCCTGTCTATCAGCTGGCTAGTAGTATGGCAAGTGATCAATGTGAGTGTCTCCTCTCCCCATAACCCTGTCATGGCCTGATAAGGAGTGGCCTCCATGTCTGAAGTAGTCAAAGAAGCCACTGGCTGGTGTGGCATCCTAAGTACAGTCATCCCTATCCATCTCACTGCCTTGACAGCCCCGGGATCCTCTGCCTATACACCTCTCCCATAAGGAATGATGTGCTCATACACCCAACTCATAACTAGAGTAGGGTGACTCAATGACTACCCCTGTAATCTGACCACCCTATACAAATCATGATAGGTGGTCCCAAGGATGTCTGCTCCCCAAGCGTAAACGTGTAGCCATGCACCTCAATCTGTGTAATAATAGGAGCCCAGTAGTATAAAAGAGTATCCCCTCCCTTGTCCCCAATCAATCACGAGGCAAGGATGCCCATAATAGCCTTGTGCAGAGCATAGGAATATCTGACTCAACAATAGAGCGAACCTTCACCCCCTTCTTTGAACCCATGGAAACAATAACATCTCCCATATATGTGGCCCACTGGATCATCTGAGATCTGGATACCACTGTCTTAAGAGACAACCGCCTCCCAAGAATCGGGACCCCCAATATACGGTAGACATCCTCAAGGGTGATAGTCCACTCACCCCTAGCACCTGGTAACCGGAAGGTATTCCGGTCGGCATCCCAATATGAGAATAAGTCACATAGTATGTGACTGGAAGGAGCAACGTGAGGAACCCGAGAGATCCGCAAGATGCCAACCCGCTGACAAAGTGTCTCTCTTAGCCTGGGTCAATGCATCCAACACTGCCGGGAGCCAATCACACTCCCTCTCTCTACTCCATCTAATATACTCCTCCTTCTGCATCCACCCAAAACACTAAAAAGGAGTAAGTTAGTAACATAATCCAATAGGAAAAATCATCAGGAACATATAAAAATGCCAAAAATGTAAAAACAATCAAGTAATACATCTCTTTTTGCATTATGTTCGAAACTGCCGCCCTATATAGAGCGGTGGTTTCATAACCACTGCCTTATGTGGCAGTGGTCCTGTAACCACCACCTTATAGGGTGATAGTCTTGTAACCGCCGCCTCCATAGGCCAGTGGTCCCATGATTGCCGCCCTGTGTAGGGCGGTGGTCATGTCTCGAATCGCCAAACGGCTCGAAAGCCCTAAAAACACTTTAAAAATGCAAAAATACATCATTTTAGATGAAATAAAGACCTACCCTATGGGTGCCCCCCTAGAGACTCATTTAAAACTAGCATTTTCAAAAATAATCCCCCCCAAGACAAAGATTTCTACATTTCTATTTTTTAGGTTTAAAAACAATAAATTGAGAAGAACTAACCTGAGACTTCACAGGAAAATGTCCTGCTCTCGGAGGCATGATCACGATCTCGTAACAGAACATTTTGACTGTACTCTCATCGAAAATGGTCACCGTGGGTCCCAGAGCTCAAAAACCAACAAATCAACATGCACGAAATGAATAGTAAAATGAGCTCATTTTAAATATATATAGTATTCTAATTTGGTTTTGAATGTTTTTCTTCACAGAAATGGAGCATCAACGGAGGTAAGTTCTAATCCCCACACAAATGGTAAGTCCTCATTTCATATTAATTTAATTTAATTTTTCGTTTTATTTTATCTATTTGCACTTGAGTCCTCTTTTCATTTTGCAGGTAGCGGGAATTTGGATGGCGACATTTCGACACACGGGCGTGTCAGGTATAACTTATAACTCCCCATTTTGGGATTGCCATACTCGGACCCACCATTTTATGCCTCTTCATGGCTAAAACGCTTCTCTGAGGGGGCAATATGTACGTACCCAAAAATGTAGGTATTGTACTGTTGGAAAGAGGTTACAGAAGCCCCAATGATGATTCAGCTCTCTTCACAAGGTGTTCAGAATCCAGAAAAAGCTCGCCAAGTGTATGTTTGCATCCTAAATGCTTTATCCAATATCTGTGTGTTTCATTCTATCCTCTTCCCCCTTTTCCTTTGTATTTTGGTCTTAAGTGACAGGACCGCCCCTTGCATGGGCGGTGGTCCTGTGACCACTACCCGGGATAGGGCGGTGGTCCTATAACCGCCTCCTTGTGCAAGGTGGTGGTCCTGTGCGCATTTTTTAGAACGTTCTGACGAATGCGTCAAATGTAAAAATTCAAATTTCACCCGCATTCTTCACCCAATTTGGCTTGCATTTATGTTTTGGCCACCCAGTAAATAGTGTTTTCCCTTTGTTTATAGTAAAAGAGATCAATTGGGAGTTACCCTCTGGTAAATACAATTGCTATAAATAGCCAGCTTGTTTTCAAACAAAAGGCCCCTCTCCTTCTTTGTTTAATTATTCAGTTTGTTTGAAGTTCTTGCTTAGAGTTCCAATAGTTTCATATTTTTCATCAGTTATCAGCCTTCCCTTGTTGTTTAGAGATCATTTGATCTTCTTGTTTCCATCTCACTTCATTCTTGTTCCATACAATCAATTTAGAGTAAGGTAGCTTCATTTCTAGATTAGAATCCATCTTAGAGTTGCAGGTTTTGTTTGTTACAAAAGATAGTTTCTAGAATTCTTAGCGTATTTGTGTTGTATTCCTGCAATAAATCCTATTAGGAATTTCATAGTCAAGATCTATTCACTTGCACTATCCCTCTCTTACATGTATTGTATTTGGTCTATATCCAAAACTGCCATTGTTCAAGTATCTTCTTCTACTGACGCTATCATATACATGCTTTTTCTAGATTCATGAGAACACAAGGGAACAAGGAGATCACGCTGAGGGGACAAAGTCACACACAACCGGATTTACCACTGTTTTGTAAACTCCAGGTTTGAGTTATCAAAGTTCTAGTTACAATATATCAAATAGAGTAGTAATTTACTTCATTTCAGTTAAAAGCTCACTTTTGATATTTCTAGGGAAGCTGTGGGGAATGATAGTTTCTGAGAAACTATGATTCATTTCTCACTTCTGAGGTAGGATTGAGAGTCTTTTGATTAAAATTAGTTAGTTATTTAAATATTTAGGATAAACTAAAAATTACACAGGAAAATAGCTATATTAGGCTACGTTGTTTGTTTGCATTCTGTTATTAGATTAATTGTTCATTTTCTGAATATATTAGAATAGACTGCTCTTTTAATTTCATTAAAATACTTCATCAAAAATATAACAAAATAGAAGAATATATGCATAGTGTAGATATATCTGTCATAATTAGCTTATTCATTTTGGTTAAAATTGAATCATCTTTGCATGACAATCACGGGACCTAGAGAGCCCAGAGAATATGTATTTGAACCAATAATGCCTCAACCAAATCTCCCCACAACACTAGCTGATATAGATCAAGACTTTAGGATTCAGGTTTTTTGAACAACAGTAAACCTATGAGCAGTTAGTGAACAATTGAGAGAATTGAATATTGAGGATGACAAGGCATACATGTTTTGATCAAATCACCCCAACTACAGACTTCCTTGATAGGATATCCGTATGACCATACAAGAACTCGAAAGAGAACAAATATTTGGTTTTGATCCTTTAGTTTGATAGCCCAACGTAGGAGACCTCCTCATCGACATAGATATTGGCTTACGTATTCAAGTTTCCAGAACACCTGTAAGGTATTCTGAGAAAATTACACAACTTCTAGTTCTAAACATAAAGGCTGAGAAGGCTTATGACTATTGGATAGTCGGGAGAAGAGATTGAATCTTCATATGACCATCGGAGGTCCGCCATAACCACGAAATTACTGTTGTAATCCAAAAGTCCCACTACCCACTGGGCCTACCAATCAATCAGACATTGACGCTGGTTTGCACACACTAATACTCAGATCCTCACCACTTTCGATAGACATCATTACACAATTCTCTCGTATTAAACGTAGCAGTCAATTAGGCTAGGGATTTTTGGACTATACTAGAGAATCAACCATAAAAATCCAAAGGATCCACTACACCTCTCATCACCATTTTCCATGACCTTATCTGGAAATATACACGAAGCACCTACAGGTCATTTTCCACGTATCCAATAGCCAATAAATAGGATCTCAACAGAGCTCGACATTGATTGGAGCCTCTGAAAAACTATTATATCCAGAATGATCCATTACTCTAATTCTAGCTTAGGAGAGCCTTCTCCACCTTAGATTCATAGATTCCATTATTACGTGTTGAGGATATAAGATTGCCCAACTAGTTTTTCTGTATCCATATAAATTCCATTCTCACCGGCTGTCTCGGCATGACCTTGAGAGGTCGGGTACGAAGAAGAGTTGCTTGTAGATTCTCATGCTCACATGTCACTTTTCTATCATACAATGACCCTTGTTTCTTGATTGAGCATATAATGTCTTAAGTGCTTGGTTGCAAAAACTATGGCAAGACATTCATTTTCTACATGCGTGTAGTGTGTCTCATAATCGAGTAATGTCTGACTGATAAAGTAAACTGTCCATTCCCATTTATCATCATATTTTTGAGCCAACATACAGGCTAGCAAAATTTCTGTAGCCCGTGAATATAAGATCAAAGGGCGATCTAACCAAGGTGGCATTAGCATGAAGGGGAGACAACATGAATTGTTTAACTTCCTCAAAGGCCTCATCACATTCCTTCGTCCAATCAATGCTATAATATTTCTTCAAAAAAATGTTGATTGGTTGAGTGGTGAAGGTTAAGTCAAGGATGAACCTTTATATTGCACCGAGTTTCCCAAGAAAAAATCTAATACAAGACTCATCTGATGGTAGAATCATTTCTAACACAACCCAGATTTTGGCCAGGTCAACATCGATCCCTCATGAAGATATAATGTAACCCATGAGCTTTTCGCCTATCACACCAAATACACATTTTTCCAGATTTAATGTGACACCATACTTAATCAAGCACAAGAGAATGATATGAAGCACCTCTGGGTGATTGCAGCGCTTCCTGGCCTTGGCCAATAGGTCATCTAGATAGGATTCCACAATTTTATGAATAAGATCATGGAATATGTAGGTCATTTCTTGTCGATATGTAGCGCCAGCATTCTTAAGACCAAATGGCACGACGGCATAACAATAGGTTCCCCAAGGAGTTATAAATATAGTTTTTAACTTGGTCCTCAGTATAGATTTTGATTTGATTATATCCCAAAAACCCATCCATGACGGACAACAACTCAAATCCAGTTTTTGCATTGACGATAACATTAATAGATGGTAGCGGGAAATCATCCTTGGGACAAGCCTTGTTAATGTCCTAGAAGTCTATGCAAATATGAATCTTTCCATTCTTTTTTAGGATGGGGACAATGTTAGATACCCATTGTGAATAATCGACAGGCTTGATAAATCCTACCTGGAGAAGATTCATTACTTCTTCTTTTACCATAAGGGCCACTTTTGGCTTCACAGGTCTCGATTTCTACTTAATTAGCTTGGCATCCAACTTAGTGATGAGATTGTGAACTGCGATGTGGGGTGCAATCCCCATCATTTCCTTGTAACTAAATGCAAAGGATTTTTTATGTTCCTTAAGGATTTGGGTATGAATTTCTATTTCCTAAGGAGTTAGAGAGGACCCTAGTTTTAAGATTTTTGGTTCCTCCTCCGTTCCGATGTTTATATCAATCATTCCCTCAATCAAGGAGGTGTTACCCTCCTTAAAATCAAGTGGGACTAGAGGCAACTCCAAATCCCCTTCTTCTTCTACATTGTAAATCTCAAGATCTTTTCCCGAAGAGGACTCAATCATTGGATTGCCAAAATAAGAGGAAGAACATAGAATTAGGGAAAAGTCTAACTCTTGACAAGTAAGATGCAACTCTGCTAGAGCATTTAAGTAACTTAAGGTTGACCTGTCCCTATCAATAGGTTCTAAAGAGTTAATCTGATCTTCAGCTTCCACATATGTCAACTTTGATGCTACTGGCACTTTCTGGATCAAAGATTCAGTGTGGAGTGAAACCGTGAAGTTGGTAGCCTCTAAATCGCTACTTAGGGTGAAGTGTGAGGCAGAAGTTACTATAGAGTCTGCTAGAAGGTTTTTTTCTTGTGGAACTGCCTCGATATATATAAAATAAAACTCCTTAGTTAGGCCCAGCATGGCAATTTTGTAAATTTGTAAGTGTTTAGCCCTAGTCTCGTATACCTCGGATACCTGATTTGCGACTAGCTATGAATCACCCAACACCCTAATATTAAGGATGCCCATTCTCTTAGCTACAATGAGACCTAGTAGGAGAGCCTCATATTCAGCCCCATTATTCATGCATTCAAAATTCAATTTGAAGGAAAAAGGTAAAACCCTTCCTTTAGGTGAAGTAAGGAATGCACCTACCCTAGTGCCGAAGTGATACTTGGCCCCATCAAAATGGAGGGTCCATAAATCACTCAGAAAGATAGATGTTGAGTCATCCTTTGTGATTTCTCCTTTTATCTCAATTACATCTACCATACAAACCTCATCCGCTAGAAGGGAACCAAGCCCCAGAGCATGTCCCATATCCATGGAATCAAAGGGGAGAAGGATAGGAAAATCCTTTTCTAATAGTTCAACAATCTTTGTTGTAGTTCTTAACGATACTTTCTCTACAACAACACTTTCATCCTTAACGGCTGGAATACCCTCGATCAAACCTGTAATGTCTAATTCCGTTGTGGGAACAAACTTTTATTCTGGTAACATACGTGCCAGTTTGTTTAACTGGTTGGTGGGAGGCTCAAATTTAGAGTGGACCCCTAGCTTTTTCCTTAAGTTGGCCAGATGTATCCCTTGAGTGACAAAGAATTTCCCTAAATATAGGAATCTAATTTCTTGGAATAGGGTGGAGGGGATTGCTTTCATGCATTGGATCCAAGGGCGACTAAGGATCATATTATAGTTGGTTTCCTAATCTATAATATAAAAATTAGTAAGCACTTTCTTGGGTCCAAGAGTTACTAGTAATACTATTGTTTTGATCGAGGTTTCCTTGAGACTATCATAGCCCCTCAATGTGTTTCATGTCAAGGAGAAATTGGTCTCCCCATATCTTAACTTCTGAAGAAAAGAGAAGGGGACTATATTAACTGTTTCCCCATCGTCAATCATTATGCGCTTCACATAGTTTTTGTAGATCCAAACTTGTAAAAACAAGGCCGGATCACCTCTACGAGCTATTTTAGCATCCGTAGGCATCTTGCTTATGTCAAATAAAAACCCAATATCCCTTGAGGGATGCCCTTGAGGGAAAATGTCAAAGTCTATATCGTTTATATGTGCCTCTGGTCAAGGGGTAATGTTAGCCAAATGGCTGAGACCAAGTGCTTCCAAGAGAGCGGCTCGATGAGCAGGGGAATTCTTCAATATGTCTAAAAAGGAAATGTGTGAAAAGGTCTTGGTTAGATCAGTGATCAAGTCATAAGCCCCTAATGGCTTGCTTAGTGTGTCATGAACACTATCTGACACAAATGGATAGATCATTATTGGTTGTGATGAATAGTCTCTAGCTCTTGTTACAACATTAATTTTTGGTTCAGTGTCTAACTCAACCAAACCTACAATCTTCGTTTGCTAACGACCATCCAAACGAGGTGCCACCTGTGGGTTTTGAAAAATTTGAGGCTTCACGATCATGAGTCCCTATTACAATTCCTTTATTTGAACTATTAAGATCCAATTTACCATCTTTTGGATGTATGGGGAGAGGATCGTTGAAGATTCCCAATGGTGTGTTCAGTGGAGACACTGATCCCATATAGGTGTTTTGACTAGGTGCAGTTGGGTTGGACAGAAACATGTCGACAAACAAATGTCTTTGGTCTTCCAGAAAACACTGCAAAAACTTATTACAATCCTGACATGTTCTTACGTCATGCCTGCAGACCCTATGGAAACCACAATATAGGTCAGGATCGTAATCCCGGGGCCTTTGGTTTGTCCCTTGTTGTGGTCTAAATCCATGGTTGTTGTTTGGTTGTTGACTATTATAATTAACACTTTGGAACCCTTTCCCCTGGTTCTGGAATTGGTTGGGGTATTGACTAGGGCTTGGGGTCAGCATTTTTCTTTGTGGCTAAGGTTTTTTGCTATTGTTGGGGATGATTAAAATCCACAGTGTTTACTGAGGGTGAGAAATTGTTGTTTCTCTGATTTTTGCCATTGTTTTTGTTATTCGTAGCATGTATACCGGTGGGATTAACAACATTAGGCTTTTTAGGCTGGTCAGTTACACCATTAGTCATTACTCCATGATTCTTATTAAGGATCTTTGGTCCTTGATTGTTATATGTATTGTTGGAGTAACTAGGAGTGTTTTGAGCAGGGACAACTAACTTTCCATTTGTTCCATAGGTCTTACGACCACTGTCGATGGTCGCTTGGTCGATCCGAAGAGCACCCTCTAGTACCTCTTCATAGCTCCTTAACGGGAAATTTTAAATCTCTTCCTTCATCTCCCTCTTGAGGGAATGAAGGAAAAAATCACAAAGTTTCATTTGATCCATGTTTGGAGCACTTGCGGAAGAGTAGAGAACATGTCACCACCTTTGAATGAAGTGGGCTGCAGATTCATTATGTTCTTGTTTGATATGAAGAAATTCTCTGATTCTTGTTCGCTGCAACTTGTTCATTTCTAAAGCTTTGATAAACTCTCACACAAGTTGTTTGAATGAGTGTATTGAATCCTCTAGTATCCTATAATACCAGTCGAGATCAATACCTTCAAGTGTCTTAGGGAAAAATTTTGCAATGACTGCATCCCATGGGAGCAGCTCTCGAATGGTTGTTTCATAAGCCTTGATGTGGGCATTTAGATCGCCCTACCCTTTGAACTTCAAGAGATCAGGAAAGGGTCTTAGGAGCACGACTACCCAAATGGAGAAATCTAGGGGTTCTTTGAGATATTAAGAATAAGTCCCCATTACATATGTTTCCACCATTGAAGAGCCATGTTGGGGAGGTGGGGGCTACATTGGATACTGAAACAGGATAACATAGGCATTTGGCAGGGCGTATGACATCCCCTACGATTTTCCATAGGGACCTGGGTAGGAGTACATGTCCCCTTGTGGAGATTTACAATACATGTGTATATAAGGGGGTTGATTACTTTGATATGGAGCTAAAGGCGTGAAGCATTGGAACGTCACATTTCTGCCTGGTATAGCATTTGAGAATGCGCTTCTAGTTGGCACCTGTTATAGATATCCATATGTGGTTTGAGGAGGCATACCCAAGGTACCCATCCCGGTTAACAAGTCTCCATGGTTTGGAGTATTCATGTATACTAGCAGGTTCTATGTGGTCGGCACTTGCCCATAGTTCTGTAGGTAGGAAGGAGCCCATGCTTACTTGGCATATGAATTATGTGTATTGTGGGCAAGCTCTAACTCCTTAACTTTATCAACCAAAGCTGAAATGAAATTTCCCATTGATGGGGCGATACCTTTGCTTAGATACCTTTGGTTGAACCCTTGGAGGTTGTTGAGGAGTATGATATCCCACTATAAATTGTTCATGATGTTGCCACCCCTCAGTGGTTGTATTGTCAGTTGGTGGAGGGGTAGCATTATTGTTATGAAGTAGGACATCACCTTGTCCTTAGAACCTATCGAAATATTGGTTCATTTTTTGGAATTTCCACTCACTCCTAATATACCATGCTAAATACTCCTCATCGAGATGAGGGAGTTGATCAGATGGTACGGTAATGGGTTGTTAAAACAATACTAGAGAAGATGAACTCACGTCACCAGTGAATGTCATGTTATTTGAACTTCATTGTTCAAGAGGATAAGTTTGAGTGACTTGATCCAATAATTCGATGCACACAGAAGAACCAACATTGGTTCCCTGAAGCAGAGGGTTTTGAGTGGATGAGTGGTTGTCTACCCATGTTGAAAGTGAAGTTGATTGCTGTGGTATATTTGATTGGGATTAGTACATGTCAAAACCTGGGATGGATCGACCGTACTTGTCATATCTCAAAATATTCGAGGTGTATAAGAATACCCACAGAATAAAGGATGGACAAAAGTGGAAACGCTTAGAGACTAGCTCTTCATGTCGGGTTCACCAATTTATACGACAGAAAATCAACACATGACCTTCTTCACACCCAACCTCCCAAGGTCATGCCGAGAAAACCTGTGTGGAATTTAAATGGGAGTGAAAGTTATGGCAATGACCAAGATAATTGGGTAACCTTATGTCTTCAACACGCAATAACGAAATATTCTAATCTAAGGCAAAGAATGCTCTCCTAACCTAAAGGGGTGTGATGGTAGGGTCTGATATGATAGTTATTTGGAGAATCCAATCGATGTCTAGTTCATCTGAGATCATATTGGTTGGTTACAAAATACATGGAAAGTAACCTGCGGGTGCCTCGTATGGGTTTCCAAACAAGGTCATGGAAATTGAGACAAGAGATGTAGTGGAGCTTTAGGAACTAAGGGTGATTCTCTGGTCTTGTCCAGAAAGTCTTGGCCTAACGGATGCTATATTCAACAATGAAAGTTGTGTGATAATATAAGGTAGAAGAGGTGAAGATATGAATACCTATGTGTGTAAGCTATTTTCGATATCTAACTGATTAGCATGCCCGTTGGGTTGCACGACCTATGGATCACAACCAAAGACTTGTTGAGGCTAAGTCCCGTGTATGGTCATGCATGCAATAAAATCCTATTTCCAGGAGCAGTCCAAAATTCATAGGCCTGATTAGTAGTTATGTTCGAGGTCTCTAACTATCTTATTTTCTCTGCGTATGTGACGGATGTGCGTAAGATTGTTAAGCATAAAATTGTGTCAATGTCATTTATTAGCTCTGGCCCGTTGGGTTGTGGGACAAGAGGATCGCAATTGTAGGTCTCTTCCTATTGCGGACCATTGATGGTCATGCAAAATGAATTGATTTTTTTTCGGTAAATAAACTATCTATCAAAGGAAATCTAAGCTATACTTTTGGTGTTTTCTTAATATATCATAACAAAGCAATAAAACAAACTAATCCATAGAAATAAATATTTTTGTGCTTTTCTAACTTTTTAGACAATGCATCTAATCAAATAAACAATTTAAAAACAAATATCTGGCCAGATGTAGCTAGCTATGTGTGTAGATGTGTGAATCTAAATATACGATATACTCTAATTCAAATAAAATCTTTCCAACCCTACCTCAGAAGTGAAGAACAATTCATGGATCTAACAGAGCTATTAGTCCCTCACAACTTCCCTGGAAATTTTGAAGAGAAAACTTCCTATTGGTTTGATCTAGTTACAACTATCTGACTAATTGAAATGAATTGTTTCTCTACTCTATTTGATATGCAATTGACAATTTGACAAAACAAAGCAAACAAATACACAAATCCAACCTAGAAGAGCAAGAGCTTTGGAAAATCCAGTAGTATGAGTATCTGTCCCCTCAGTTCCTTCCTTTCTTTCTCTGAGTGTTCATGTGAGTCCAAGGATTGGGAGTGCAAAGAACAATAACAAGAGGATGGTGCTCGAGCAATGGCAACTTGGAAGAAATCTATATGTAATGCAAGTAGAAGAAAGATAGCACAAGAGATCTTAAATTGGCTATGTAATTCCTAGCAAGATTGTGGTAGCACAACAATGCAAGATACACAAAATTCTAAGGCCTTTTTTTTTAATACATTCATGAAATATATAGGAATGAATGATAGAAGGTTACTTCATGCACAAGGCAGTGAAGAGGCGGTTACACTCATTAAATCTATTTAAAAATAGAAGGAACAAGGAGAACCAAGCAAACGAAGCTATTTTTAGCAAATTCGGCTCACGGATGCGCTCAAAAAGAAAACTTAAGTGAATCATCGCATGCAATTTTACACATGAAGATTATGGAAAAAGTGAGCAGGACCACCGCCTTGCGTAGGACGGCAGTTTCAGGACCGCCACCCAAGGCAGGGCGGCAGTTTGCGAACCGCTACCTAGGCAGGGTGGCATTCCTAGCACTGAAGGCCAAAATAAGCTTAGAAAGAAGAGGGAAGCTGGAAAAATGCAAGGAAAAGATAAGTAAGGCTATCTAGGCTACAAATATATACTGCGAATGGGTTTTTGGAGCTCGAACACCTTCTTAAAAGGATTTTAAATAATCACTGGGGATCTTTATAACTATTTTCCCGACAATGTAGCATGTGTAATTTTGGGTGCGTACAGTACCAGGCCCCTCTTTAGGGTTGCTTGTGAAGGATGTTAGCATGATGAAGATTTAACGCATTCAGATCCATAAATAACATAACATTCTACAGAGCATATTCTAGATCTAGATCTAAGGGTAACGGATTTAAATAATAACCATAATGAATTCAACCATGAAAGAACCAGTTATACTCATAATTAACACCTTGATTCAGCCAATACACTCCATTTTATTAAACACAGTAAATACACAGATGTTTCTTACAATATATTGTATCATAATCTCATGCGCGGATCAGATCTAGCAGCATAACTTCGCAATAACTTATATCCAGTCCCTCCTATACTACATAGATCACTACATATTTATAAGGGTGGGGACTTTCCCTTCACCACTTACATAATTCCCAAAATAGGTCGCATGCTAAAAATAGCCATGCACCTTTACAATAATATACACACATGTAAATGTGCTAATAATAGATATCTTATGGTTAACTGGTGGTAATAATTTTATTAATAACTTGAACCCATGAAAAGCACTTAGTAAATTCTCTTCCAATAATATCCCATGTGTGTCGTGCAAGTCTTCATCCGGTTTGTGTGCTCTACACGCTATCTCCAAAAATAGACCGTACATGTGAAAATGGCTAAGTCCTGAATCTACCCTTTTCTTTTGTGCATGTGTCCTTCCCTATCCTTCCATGCCTTTGAATGTGCTTTACTCTTGTGCGTGAATCTTCTATATGCCTTCTCCTTAGTATCATACTCTTGTCCTGCTCGACACTCATTTTTCCTCTATCATGGGTTGTAACATTCCTTAAGTGTCTTTGTCTTATTTACTTAAGATGTATCGCAATAGCTAGGTTGTTTTACAAAAAACCTTAGACACCATGTAGCTTCCTAAATATATGTCATCACAATAAATAAGTACTATATTTGATCATCTATCTAATGACCCTAGCCTTACTCCATCAAAACAATCCATGTTGGACTCAACTCAAGCTTTGAATTCTTTATGTTAAGATAAATTTTAGGCTATGGAATCCATGCTTACATCCCTCAAATCGGAAATCCAACATCTTAAGGATGTTTCTCTAGCTCATTTTTGTTCTCCTTCTATGTCTCATATTCATCCTATGTCTTCTACACGTGCTCATATTAGTGATCCTCAAGTCTTTCCATTACCAGATCCTCTCACGTTTGATTACAATGCTAAGCCAAATGATATTTGTATTTAGCTCCTTAGTCATCAATTGATCACTTTTCCATCTACTCATGGATATCCTCCTTATTATCTTGAAAAATATCAAAGTCATCCATATTCCAATTTTCATTGAATCAATGGACATAATGACAATGATTTCTATGCTTTACAATGAGGAATCAAGCATATTGAGCATCAAGGTTTTATCTCAATCACTACAAAGCTTCATGTTACATCATCCTCTCCAATTGTTACATCTCAATGAGTTCCTTTAAGTATTATTCGTCTATGTCGATTGCACACCATCCTATCACCTCTAATGTGCCTCCTTAGGCCATTCAAGAAACACCAAGTAAACCTAATCAAACTAAAAAACCTCCTCTTAAAGTTGGTCTATCTCCTCCTCCGTTAAAATAATCTACAAGATTCAAAAGTCAAGCTCAACAACCACCTCCTATAATTAAACTTATAGTTCCACCTTGTACTCCATACAATGCATATTTCAATGACTTGGACCCAGATTAAGCTTATGATGTCAATGAACCATTTGATTTCAATCCTAGCAATTTAGTTGAATCCAATTCTGATCATGGTCACATATCTTTATCACCTCAGAAAGTGGGTGGAGGACCCTTTCGCTTTAATTTTATTGGATAGCTTATTCCTTCTCATACACTTGGGGGGGCATCACGCTTACTCTTTCCCCCTTGTAGTATTGTCAGGTGGCTCTCATTTACTAATATTATGCTATGTGCTTCATATTTCATATCTTCGAGCAATATTACACATCTTGATAAATTATTATATTGTCATTACCCAATGACACAATCTTGTGATTTGGTTTACACTTGATTGTTGAGGGCATCCTATACATATGAACCTCACACACTACACACAACACATTCTCACACACTTGACACATTAGTTGCACATCCTTCTCATCACTTGGCCACATTACACATTTTACACTTAGCACATTCACAAACACATATTTCTAGCATTTCTTAGTAACACTACACATTGCACATTACACACCTTGTACAACACACATTATAAACATAGAATATATTCATATTGCAGCTTCTATCACACACTAGGTGTATTACTAATTATACACATTCATGTTATATATTTCTTACATCTACTTTTACGCGTTGCACTCATTAACCTATTACGAACTCTAGTTCCACGGTCCATACTTGACTGTTGAGGGTCTACATATGAAATGGGCCTCCCCACACTCACACATATCCTCACAAACTCACTCACTCATAGGCTTATATCCTACACTATGCGCTTTGATGAGCACATATTTCTTATACACGCAATTCAAATAATTTCCCGATGGTGCACTCTCATTTATGGTTCATTCTTGACTATTGAGGGGGGCATATACAAATAAACCTCTTTGCATGCATAAAAATCTGGTCAAGGGGCATGTGGCTCCTATCATTCACATTACATTACATTCCATCTCATCCATAGTATATTGTATATCTTGGTTTCATTTACTATTGCTTACACATGCTTTTACGCATTCATATTATTGCACATGCTAGATAGATACCTTTTATGTCATTATATTTATCATACACACATTCAGGTTCCCTTGCTTTATAATTTTTTATCACATATTTTATAGATATATTACCCACAACATGGATATTTGGCGCAGTACCTATAACCTGTCACACAGAGACTCCTGGAGGAATTCACTTTCATACATTATAGGTGTTATTGTTTCATTTTTTTTCATAGCACATTACTTTATCATATTATACACACTTTGACGTACTTTTTTATATTTATAACATGCAAACGGGTGCTTCATGTGCAACATTTGTTATAAAAGGATATTTGCTTCCATTGATGTCGGTTACATTGTTTTCTGTTTGAATGCTATTTTTTGTGAGCTTTTCCCTTTTTCTTGTTTGCACACTTGTCTTTTTGCACCTATTACATCCTTCATTTTCTTGCGACATCCTAAGTGATGTCCCATGTTTACAATGTACTTTTCATGGTCTATATTCTCTTATTGCATGTTTACTTGCGTCTTATTTTACACATTGTTTTCAAATCTTACATTTTTTCTTATACACGCGTACTTGTATTTTCTTGTAGTAACACTTGTCTGCTAGCCATTTTGTCTGTGTGTTCCTTGGTTTTTACCAAACACATTCCTTTCACCCTGCAAGGAACATTTACAGCACAACGGTTAGTCCTATTTTGGGTCACATACTCCTTCAGTGATGTCCCATACACCCCAAATGAGGGGGCATCATTATGGTGAATCATTCACCCCATACAATGTTATACACAACACATCACAGTACTAGTAAAACATAATTGTTAGTTTTGGACAGGGCTTAGAATCAGACTTGGGTCTTTAACACAGTGGTGCCTTTCCTGGAACACCTATAACTAGGGGTTAGTTACACAATGATTTGGTAGTTTAAAAACGTATATAGAACTCCACATAACAGATTTTACAGGGAATAATTTCCTTATCCCTTTCACCTATTTTGCACACCATTGGTAGTAGTGTCCTACATTGCAAGAAGCACTTAAAGGTTGGAGGATGACACCAAACATTTCTCCCTACACTTAATCCATGATGTGGCATGAGATCGCCCCAAAAACTCACATATGGAATAACTGGCATGAGATCAACCAAAAACCGTCCTTTAGTAACATCTATAGGATCCTTTTTACACTATTTCCTCATCATGGATCAGGCGCACATGTTCTTTTTTCACATTTTTCATTTTACATGCTTTTTATATATATACATGTGTATTGTACTACTTGTTTTTTCTTCTCTTTTGAAGGTCCATCCGTATGGGAATAAGTATTCAACATCCTCAAAATCATTCACAACATCTACAACAACAACAATGACATCAACATCAGGTACATCGTGACATCTACACATGTGCTTTTTCCATAAGTTCATTTTCATCATCACTTTCTACACTTTTTCCTCCTTAACATCCACACTTCACACTTTTATCACTCCACACTTTGTTTTGTCCCTCGGCATGCTTTCGTCATCAATCTACATGGTTATCAAGTACACATCTCTATCTACTTTATGTTACTAAGATTTCCACTCACCAACATAAAGTGGGGGCAATTGTAGACATAAAATCACACAATTTGGGTAAGTATCTATTCTTGGTTGCATACTACTATTCATATGATTCCTAAATAAGAAAAGTATTGATTAACCCATATGTTTTGCCAACTTTATTTGCTTTCTGTTGTTGTTTTGGGTCTTGCACCATTACTTAATCAATCTTCCTTATTACACTATGGCACCATGTCCCCTTTGTACTGCATTCACACTTTTTGGGTTCTTTTTATCCATTTGAGAATATTACCTTTTTGGTAGTCATCCTTTTTGGGGTTGATTACAAAATTCAAGAAAAGGATTCATAAATATAAAGTTATGTGATCATAATAAAGGACCAAACACTAAGAATTAACTATCACTACCTAAAGGTGCATCCATCAAACAAGGGTTACATCCATATAGTGCCATTGCAAGGGACACAAGGGTTGTTTATTCTGCATACACTTCATAGGATGGAAGTTCATTCTATTCCATGCACACATCTATTACATTTCTTTACATCTAGGTAATTTACTCGCTATCAAGTGTGACATGCACAAGATCCACATAGGGCATGATTCCACACACAAGCACATAGATCTACATTGGCTCTGAGATGTAGTGTAGTTCTCAGTCATAATTTCACCATTGTGACAGCTTAGGATAATGAGACTGTTCATTCTGCATCTTTATTTTTTAGGATTTTATGTCTCTTGTAGGGTTTTGAAGGTTATTATTTCATTGCAAGCTACAGGAGAATTTGGCGGCCAAATCACGAAATAAAGGTGACCAAAAGTGAATATTTTTGAAACCCTTTCAACCCCGAAAAACTCAGATCCTAAGGACCTTTCAGGACACTCGTTCTCAGAATTGGGATAGTAGTGGTGGCGGGTGCTCCTAACCCTTCCATGGGTTCTTATGTTCGTCCTCATCCAAAATTCACACAACTTTCTGAGCATGATTATGACATTTTGTATTTCCATTTTACCTATTTTCCATTTCATCATACCCTCAACATCTTTTTAATAAGCTAATTATTTTATTCCCTTCATTTTGTAACTAGGGTTTCATACTTTCTTGCTTAGTTTTATTGGATATATATTGTACTTTATTTTTCAGTTATTTATTATTGTAATTGCAATTAGATTAGGCTTACATTTCCATATTTTTAGCTTAATCATTAACTAAAATGGTTATTTTATTTTAACATTGTTGACACTAATATTTTTTATTTAGGATAAAGGCATTTTGGTTGGGGGCCCTACCCAAAAATAGAGAGGCCAAAGCCCTAATAAATCATTACAAAGCCCAAGAGAACAAAACAAGGCTATAATAAACAGACAACCAACAAGAAGCCAAAAATTAACACATAGAAAGCACAATGTAAGCATATTCATTTCATATTTGTCTTCTTATGGAGGATAACATTCTAGTCATCATCCACAAAAGGATCCTTGAGATCCAATTGCAAGAAAAATTTCATCTTAAGATAATATTTATACCTTGAGTCCTCCCATACATTCAAAAATTTAAGAGATTCATTGTGAAGATAGATGGGGGCTGACTCGTTGCACGAGTTGGGATTTGAAAGAGGAGAATTAATAGTTGGGAATTATTTTTCAAAACAAGGTCTAGATCACTCAAATGAAGGGACCACCACTTGAAGACCAGAAGAAGGGGGGAATTTGAACCGTCAATGGAGTCATTCCCTTGTGAAATGCTATCCAATGGCACCGTCTCAAATAATTCCCCATGAAAAATGCAAACAAACAGTATGTCACTCACAGCTGTCTCAACCTCCATTTCAGCCAGCTGGCATTCCCCATGTCATTTAGTAGTTGACACTAATATTGTCACTATGTGTTTCTCTAATAATATTACCCAATCCACATTAGGCATTATCACCTCATATCTCCTAGTTGGTCCAAATTTATTAACAACCACTTTTCATATCATGGATATTAATCTTCATTACAACCTCATCTTAAAGAATCCATGGATCCATGTTATGCAAGTAACATCCTTGAATCTTCACCAATGTGTCAAATTCAAACATAATGAATATGATCATATTGTCTTAGTAAATCCTAATCCTTTTAAACACAATAAATTTGATATGTGTAATCTATATCAACATATTATTGATTCTCCTTAGAAATCCATCCCTATGGAAAAGTTACCTACTTATGTTGGTAGGTAAATAACACAAATTCTAGATATGTTGTACCTACACCATCATTTATTAAATAAAAATTTCTCCACTGTGTTCTTCACTCCCTACATTAGTTCCACACATCACTCTAAATCTTTTATATGGATTCGTTCAATAATATAATGTTACATAATTTGATTATGATATTTCAGAAAATCTAATTGATCTAACTAATGATCATTTACTTATACTCAAATTCAATCTTATCTATGAAGATGAGTCCATGATTCATTTTATTTATCCTTCCCCTAGCATTAAACATTACTATCTCAAAGCTCTATTTTATAACACTAACAATCCTACAATTTCTAATCCTAAAACTTCTAGCCCCATTGCATCTAGTCCATAGCCTGTAACTCTCCTTGTCCTATATTATTTTTTAGTTCATTTATCATTTCCACTAGTTTGAATACATCAGATATTATCTTAGATGTTGATTTTTTATCTTTACATTATCTACGACATCGATCTCATCATAGGCTATCCAAATACTCATAATTTCCCTTTTTTTGACTATAATGGCATCTTGAGACTTGAAACTAATCACTACAAATATTGTATTGCTAAGATTAATATTCTCATGACAAAAAGAATCATCACTATATGACCAACACCTTCACTATAAGTTTCTTATTCATATTCATAATACAATACTCCTCCACATAAAAGACCATGGCATGACCCCAAGTCACTAGCACAACACATATTATAAGCATTCCCATCACCACTCATAAGGATCCACCACTATATATATATTATTAATTTTGAATCTAACGTGGATGATATCCTTGATTAAAGCTAAGATATTTTGTTTTTTCCCTTTTGACATAGCTATATTCAATAATACAAAAACATTCATATATTTGCAAAAATTAAAAACTAGGACCTACAAATATAGATTGCATTGTTAACTCTTACATTCCTTATCTTGCTAGTCATTATGATTTGATTTATAGGATATGATTTCTACATTTTACACACACACACACACACACACACACACACACACACACACACACACACACACACACACACACACACACATTTATTTTCGTGAGTTATTTTAAGATTGATGCAAGACACACATATTGATACATGCACTAATAGGAGATTATATGGTTCCTTACATTTTTTTCTTAGGGGAATCTTTACCCACTATACATGTATTATTATTTCATTATAGTTCCATTCTAATTCCTAATTATTATTGATTACATATATTATGAATATGTTTTTTTTAAAACTAACAGGACTTACATATGTGTCTCATTTGGTGTCAATATATCTTACTTCTCATGTACTCTTACTAATTATTATTTTTATCAATGTTTGGAAGTATTTTTATGCATGCTTACTAGTTGTGTCTGTCACTACTTTTCTTCTTCATTGTATGTGGCATAAGTTTCTTTATTTTTTTATGATACTATGGGTTTCCCATGTTTTTGGATTTATGTCTTCTTGTGTGACTATGAAATTGATTTCTCTTATATGTAGCCACAATACCTTGATTATCTTTTGACACCATGGGTTTGCAAATATATACCTTGATATGAATTAGTTTTACATTATCCTATACATGTGGTTTTTCACACGATCATTTTTCACTAATCAAGTTATATGACATTTGTATTATTGTTATTACTATTTTTTCTTATTGTTATTACTTTTGTTCTTATCGCTATGGTTGTTTTATCATTAACCACCATGGTTTTAACTAAGCACAACAACATTTTTTAAAGGTAAAGGTTCTCTAAGGTGGATACCATTTCAACATCCTACACTCTTCTATAGTTCTTATCCATATAGTGCATGGGAATACATATATTATTTTGGGTAACACACTCAACATGGTTTTTAACAAGTACCTCAAGCGAGATCACATTCACTTTGGTATGTTATACCCTTACAAGTAGATTCATAGGCTTGGAAATTGGTTTTAATAGGAAAGCAATACTTATAAATAGCTCCAAACATCAACTTGTTACAAAAAAAGCATGGGCTCAAAGCCATATAGATTGGTTAAAACCATATAGATGGTTCTGACCAAAACCTATGTTTTTTACTTTTGTGGCAAAAATGCCAAAATTATCTATATTTTAAGGTTTTTCAGCATAAATAAAGGTTACTAGAAAAATATCAAACTCGGATGACATAGATCCGAACATTTTATAATGGACATGAAATATTTCACTCCTCTTCGATAATTAGTTCTAGTTTCAAAATACATGTGTTTTGGGGGAAAGGGTATATTTCTCCATAGATATTTTAGTAGATTACCTACTCTTATGTAATTTTACATCATATGGGAATAGGTGGGGAAGAGCGTGTAAGCACTTAATATTATTATTCCTTATATTTATATACTTAGAAGTTGGGCCAGTATTCATTTGTAACAGTGCGGTTAGTGTTGGGCAAATAATATCAAGTGCGGATACCGTTTACATGGACCACTACTTCATGACCCCTTTGTTTAAAATTTTATTTAATAAAATTTAGGTCGGTCTTTCACAATTATAGTGAAAATAAATAAGGTGATCTCTCACGTGATTAGTATTACATTATGTTATGTCAAGATCATTGTGGTCATTCTACTGTAAAATTGTGATAAACTGTTGTGAAATTATCTTTGTGAATACTAAGGAGCAAATTAGAATTTTTGGATATTAATACATGAAGTTCTTTATTCACAATGGGGTTATTTCCTTTAGGTTTCCCCACTATAAATCTAGTCTTCTATTTCATTTACTTTCCAATTATTTACTTTTTATTCATGATCTATTATATGCAAATATAAACATCTTAATCTATTTTTAATCATTGCATTTCATAATCTATAATCTTCAAAAATTGTTTGTGGATTAAGAATTTGTTAATTATTCATTCCCGTCATTTCCCTAACATGGTATTAAAGTTGGTCATTATACTTGTGCAGAGCTAATTCTGGATGTTTTCTAGTTTGCACGAGTAAAGAACTTGAATTTTTCGGATCTACGAAAACATAGTTGTTCTGCCATTGACTTCAACATAATCAGGTGAAAAAATCCAAATTTTGTCCAAATTTTTATGAATATTGGTTGATTTTTTGATTAGATATTTCTTATACATTTTGTGTGCATAGATCTATGTTTCAGCGACCTTGGTTCTTTGTTCATGGCTCTTCGTAGTCATCTATAGTTTTTTCAAATATTTTGTGCCTTTTTTATATAGCCATTATAGTTGTGCATCTTATTTAAAATAAGTTCTTTTATTTTTGGGCTTATTTCTTTTTTCGGGGCTGACTTCAAACTTTATTGTTTTTTTTTCTTATTCTTGAGATTTTATATCCGCAATTTGCTTTTCCTTTTGAAAAGTGATGAAATTGCAACACATGTCCTCACTAACTCATGGAATTTTTGCCACGTGATTTCATTTTATTTAATTAAGGATAAGACCCAAAAATATTCCTCGGGATACTGTTAAACCCGTAGTTTCAAATCCGCTCGATGCCAAGCGAAATATATATTTGCAAAGATATGTCATTATGAAGATAGAGTTAACCACTAAGCTCAACCTAGCTTCGTGTTGTCAGTTTTTTTGTAGTTATTTTTGTCTTTGCGAAGTTTGAGCCAGTTATAAAGCTCCAAGGAGATTCATCATGTCTGAATTTTAATTGAGTCCTTTTGTCAGTTGTGAAGTATGAACCAATAAGGTTTTTCCACACTTTTCGCAAATTTAGTATTTTGTTATCTTAGTTTTGTTAGTTACAAGGTACAAACCAATAACGTTGTTCCACGCTCTTTTCAATTTCAAACTTTTTTTATCTTGGTTCTAACCCATGCGAAATCAGATCCAATAGAAAATCTCCAAGTCTTTTCACATTTTGTGTTGTCATCCTTTTGTTTTTTTTCAGACCCATGCAAAATCTGATCCAATAGAAATCTCCAAGTCTATTCACATTTCCTTTTGTCAGTATTTTTTTAAAATTCTCAGTGGATAACCAATAAGATTAAGCCATTATTTTATCTGGGATTTAGGCATCTTTTGTATCTAGGTAGGATCCTAGCTAAAAAACTTTTACCCTTAATAAAAAAAGATTAAGCCACCGTTTTTTTTCTTAAATAAGTCTTTGTCAAACTTTATAAGTTGTGAACTAATAGAACGTGGCCACGTTCTTTCCCATACTTTTTGTTCTTGGTCGTAACCGTGTCAAAGTGAAAGAAAGTGATCGAATAAATTAACGGCATCGGTACACAATTTATCCATCTGCTTTTTACATTATTTTTCTTTGGATTGGTTGCAATGCAAAGTGCAATCCAATAGTAAATCACCACGTGTCTTTGGATTTTCACAATGTCCATTTTTTTCCTTTTGTTGGGTGTTCCTTTCTTTGTTTGTTGAAAATTTTGGTTGACTTTTCAACCTTGTAGCGTACCCGATAATCTATTTATTTTTATTAAATTCCAGGGACTTCACATCCGTCAGGGGGATCTACATTAGAATTTGTTGGAAATGTGAAATGTGCCCTATTTCTTTGTTTTGATCTTCGAAACATGTCTTATCCTTCTTCATTCGTTGATTTAAAAAAATTTGTTTGTACCAAGGGTTTCTAAATTCCCTTTATACCGCAGGATTCAAATTTCCTTTGTACCACGGCTTTATAAATTTTCATTTTAGTATGCGTTCTATTTTCTTTGTACCGTGTGTAGACACAAAATCACACACTTTTGGTAATTATCTAGTCTCGATCGCATACTACTATTCATATGATTTCTACGTTAGAAAAGTACTAATTAACCCATGTCTTTGGCCATCTCATTTTCCTTTTGATCGGTACTTTCACTCTTGCACTCTCACTTGCTCAATTTTTGTTTCGACCCCTTGTCATTTGACATCCTAGACACTAGCACCCAGCCAAGACGCCTACGTCAGGCTCCCTCATACCCTCTATGCACTCCTATCTCCTTTATACTTTACTCTTATCTATCTGGGCCCTTTCTATCTATTTGAGCATTTTATATTTTTAAGAGTTGACCTTTTCATGGTTAATTACAAATTTTGAAACAAGGAATCATATAAATATATATTTATGTGATCATAATAAGATACCAAACACTAGGCACTATTATCTCCACATAAGGTTGCATCCATAAAAGGCATTTCTAGATCTATTTTCATCCATCTATTTCCATCAAAAGGGACAAAGTTTGGTTCATCTACATCACACTTCATAGGAGGGGATTTTATTCTATTTCATGCACACATTATTTACATTCTACATCTAGTTACTTGCTCGCTACTTCCAAGTGTGACACGCATAAGAGAACCTAGGGCACAATTCCACACACACACACCAATAATTACATTGGGTTTGAGATGTTGTACAATGCTTAGTTATAAGTCCATCCATTTGGTAGCTAAGGACATTTTTACCCCTTAGTATGCATCTTTCTCTTTTTAGGGTTTTGATGTTTTGCTAGAAGTTTTGCACGTCATTTATTCATTCAACAGGTTTACAGTGACATCTAGTAAAGTTTAGTGACCCACATGTGAGTGAAGGTGAACAAGTACATACATTTTGAGACCATAAAAAATTGGTTTCCAACCATTTCTTCACACCAGGGTTCCTAGAATTCAGACTAGGGTGCCCACAGGGACCTCTATCCCTCTCCAGGCACCCCAATCTAGTCAAATAACTTAGATCTATAAATGTTTGGGCCTCGGTGTGACATTTTTCCATCCCTAATCAGTCAGTCTCAACTACGACACAATCTAGAAACCTCTGTGAATGATCTAAGGATCTTCTAACCCTCTTTACATATTAGGGTTTCATATTTTCATTTCTCAGTTGCTTGGGTATATTTCTGTATTTCATTATTTAGTTATTCACTGCCACTATAACATCTAGATTAGGTTGTATTATTTATAATTTAGCTTAATCATTTTGGTGAATCCAACCCTTGATTCCTCCTTCTTGTTTTATTACCTTATCAATGTGAGTATCTTAATCAATGAATTCTTGCTTTCTACTCTTGACTTGTGACATAGATTCCAGCATCTCCTTGCTACTACTCACATTCTTGTTGATATTCATCCCAACTTCGTTTATCAATCATTTGTTGATGCATTTTCTCAACATATTATTTTCCCTTCTAATCCTCATGCTGATCTTTCTATTTTTGACAATGATCCACCCTTGCATATCATGATTCACATTTATAATGTGGGTATCAAGTGAAATTTAATTCACAATGGATCTAAACTCAATCTTTTTCCTATGTCATTCCTTGAAAATCTAGGTCTTTCCATTGCTAATGTTATTCCATTGTCTCTTTATCTTCATGCATATGATGGTTCTGTTCATCCATGTTTGGGTCACATTACTTTACCTATCACAGTTCGACTTAAAACTCTTAACATTGTTTTCTTTGTCATTGACTTCCTTGTTTCATAAAACTATTTACTTGGTCGGTGACAACTTCATGACATGCAATCAGTAGCATCTATTGAGCACCATTTTTTCAAACTCATACATGAGAGTGTTGAGTATATTGTTCTTCATTACCTTCATCCATACAAATATTGTGACCATGATCCCAAAACTGTGCTTCATATTCCAAGTTCTAATACTATTGATGAGCCACAACCCATCAATGAGATACCACATCTACCACTAGTAGAAGGTGCCATTTGCATGATTGATTCTATACCAATTGCATCTACACCTCCCCCTACCACTATTAACGCTATCATTGTTTATCATGGGCATGTATCTACATTGGATGCCACTTTATCTCCTTCACCTTCTCATGTGCCATCTCTATCACTACGACCTTCTTTCACCTGTGTAATTTTCATAAATGATTATTATTGGGAGCACATTCCATTTGATCCTACTTGGGATGAAACTGTATGTACACATGACGGCTTGACTCATCTAGGCTTTACTTTTGAGGATCTCTACCCTCCATCACACGATTCTCATCTTAATTATGCAACGTTTGTTCATATCACTGATCCATATGGCCTGCATGTTTTTCACCTCACATCCACTTCTTGCACTCATTCCTCACTCCTCGTCACTCACATTAGGACAATCATTGCTTGATTACATTGGGGGTAGTTTAGACCCTGATCATATGGACATATCATTCCCCATGCCTTTTGGTCGTGTTTTCATTTGCAATAGTTCCTTTCTTGCCTATACAAAAAACACTCACTCATTGTTATACACATGGATTCCCATTACAACCCTTCACTGATGAGATAATATGCCATGGGTACTCATTATGTGATCAACTTGACACTATTTCTTACCAAGTCTCTGATATTTATCCATTTGGCTTTGACCCTAATACAGATGATCTCATAGATGACATTACATGATTGACTTCTTCATTTCACACACTTGGGGGGAACCACACTTTTCCTATCCCCCCTTTAACATCTAACAACATCTTATTACATCATCACTTCTTTCACATACAACATATACACATTAACATCGTCATTACCCGATGACACACTCTTGTGCTTCGGCTCACACTTGATTGTTGAAGGAATCCTATACATATGAACCTCACACATTGCACATATTCACACATATTATATTTTATAGCCTACACTTTACATATTGTGCTTCATAAATTATACACATACTTCACACCTTTTGCATTACATACTACACATATTACTTTACATGTACATTTTATTGCATCCACTTATACATGTATGCACTCACTACCCTACGATGCACTCTAGTATCATGCGTCCATACTATAATTTTGATTGTATACATCTCAAATGGTCCACTTCACATTCACACATTCAACCATTTAATAGGATTTTCTCATGTGATAGTCCTAGATTAGTGATATACGCCATAGGCTAAATCCTCATTTATTCTACCATCCTTTAGTGATGTACACTTTTAGGCTAAACCATCACTACATATAGCATTCTTTAATGATATACACTTTAATCTAAATCATCACACATTCTCACACATCATCTCTATGTCACATATCATCACTACACATTCATCACATTACGCTACACACAATACATCATTCGAACCATTTCCAGATGATGCACTCTCATTTATGGTTCATTCTTGACAGTTGAAGGGGCATACACAAATGAACCTCACTACATATAAATCCATTCACTTAGGGGGAACATGGAGCCTATCTATCATTCACTATGTATTCCATTCCATCCATCCATGCAATATTGCATATCCTCGTTGCATTTACTATTTCTTGCATTTACTTGTACATGTTCATTTTATTACACATGCTAGATAGATATCTTGTACACCATTATATTTATCATACACACATGCACGTCCACTTTATTTCTAGTTGTGATCATAGATTATACAGGTCCCATTACGCAACATAGATGCTTGACACATAGTCCCATAACGGCTCCTAGGGGCTTCCACACACTACAACATTTTTGTTCTCAACACACAACATTATCGGATTATACATGCTTTTACATAATATTTCAAGGAGGCTATCGGTTTGTTGGGTTTAGCATACCAATTGTTGGGTGAACATTATTATTATTGTGCAAATAATGAGTTGGTGACAACTCGTAGAGATCTCTTAGAGAGATTCTACTGAGTGATTAGTGGGATGAGTGTTGACTCCATACAGGAGATCAAACTCTATATATGTAACCTCTACCTGTGAATATATATCCCGAATGATTTGAATCTATAATATCATTATTCGGTGTTCTCTGCGCAAAACTGGTTGATTGCACAGAGCAAACCATTATCGTGTGCTATTCTTCACATGGTGACATGCCTGCGTGAGTATATTCATTGCGACTTGGATTTTATTTGTTATTACAAATTTATGGTTTGATTCTTTGTGTAATAGGCTATTACGCGCATTCTGACTTGGGTCCTTTACACAAGTCATGCATTCAGTCTGTTGTGCTCACAGACTCGATAATATAGCGCTTATTTTGTGTGCTTTCAAATTTCCTCCAATCGCCATGACCCTGATTCATGGGGTACAGCAGACACCAGTTCTGTACATACCAACTCGTTATTCCAGGATCTAAACATACGCATGTGAATACGATGCGGATATTCTACCAAAGAAGAAATATACAAAACAAGATTGGGAAGACATGATAAATCTCTGAAACAGATTTCGTAGTGATTCACATATTTAAATACGTGGTTCACCTTCGAATGAGCTGTGGGCTATTTCTTCGTTACCAAAATAATTTCAAAGATCCACCAAGAAACAAGCCAAGTCTATTATCCAAAGCTTTGACAAGATATATTGAACAATGAATTCTGCATTTATCAATCTTCCACACCCTCTCTCAGATGTACAGTACTTTCTTTCCTGCTCAAGCTTTTGCTTCGTAGAGTTCTGAAGATCCAAGAATTAGTCTCTCTCACAGTCAAGAAAGTAATTATTTACTTTTTTAGCAATAGATTTTTGATAGAGTCAAATAGTCTCTTGTTTAAAAATCAGTAAAAAGTTCTTTATTTGTAAGTATTAAAAATTCCGAAAAAAAATTGAGTTTGTTAATTCTCATTTTCGGTGTACTTTTTTTAAGGAAAAATGCAAATAAACCGTTCCTGGATAGCTTTCATGACTTATATAGTCAGGGATTTATAGGCTGGAGGACGGAGGCAGGAGGGCACATAGCGACCTCTCGGGCACTTAGCCATGTTGTGTGTTTCAATTACAATAAATTGTATTTCCTTTTAGAACCTCCTAATGTAAATATGTGATAGTAGAAAGATAAAAGCACAAGAAAAAGCAGCATCATACTTTAATGCTAAAATAGATCTAATTCAGCATACCAAGAGAGTTGTAATTAAAACAAATTAGGGGAGTGTATGTGTGGAAATAATAATGTTAACAATCAATATTTTAATATTTGTGAACACACAATAATGTAACTCGTATGAGAGACTCTAGGTTTTTTGAGTGAGAATAGGTATTGGGAGAGATTTGTGGGATGCTGACCCTAAATCGAGGAGATCAATGTAACCTCTACCTGTAGTTCCTCTATTTCCTGACTGATGGTTGATTGCTATGAGTTGTACATATAATATATTAAATCTAAGTCCTTAAAACGGATATTCTACCAGAAGAAATGACCACCATTTTTAACGTGGTTCATGCCGGTTCCCCCTTCCACACTTCTCAGATGTACAGTACTTTCTTTCTCTCAAGCTTTTGCTTCTACTTATCTGTATTTTTTTTTAATTCCAGCAAGTTTTATAAACATAAGGCATTGCATGCTAAACTGAAGTAATTGAGAGTCCACAACTCAACAATCTCCCACTTGGAGATTAATTATTACTGTATATTCACCATACATGTACAACTGAAGTAAATGAGATCATTCTTGGATTAATTACTACTTCCTTAGCTTTGTTTCTTCCTCTTTAAGTCTCAAACTCAAAGACCAACAAAAGTGGAGTGTATCTCCAACTTCTCCTTTGCTAATGGATTCTTTAGCATATCTGCAAGGTTCTTGCTCATGTGAATCTTTTCCAAATTCAACTACCCATCCTCCAATACATGTCCGTATGAAGTGATACCTCAACTGAATGTGTTTCGTTCTCGAATGAAACATTGAGCTCTTTTCCAAATGAATTACACTCTGACTAACACTAAATAGTTTACAATCACCTTGCTCCTTTCCCAAATCTTCCATGATCCTACTCATCCATATCATCTCCTTGTTATCCTCTGTAGCTACAACATACTCTAGCTCTGTAGTAGACAAAGCCACAAACTTCTACAATCTTGAAATCAAGCTAACTTTCTTCCCACATACTGTGAAAATATATCCAGTAGTGTTCCTCCTACCATCCATATCTCCAGCCATATCCGAATCCACATAGCTACATAATGAAATGTCCAAACCTCCATAGCATAGCTGCATGTTAGATGTCCTTTTCAAATACCTAAGTATCCATTGGACTACTTTCCAATGCTCTTTACTTGGATTGGCCATATATCTACTCACCACTCCCACTTCCTGTGTAATGTCTGGTCTGGTACAAACCATATCATACATGATACTTCAAACTGCTGAAGCATATGGAACTCATGTCATGTATTTGACCTTCTCATGTGATGATGGACACTAATCGTTACTTAATTTGAAGTTTCCAGCCATAGGTGTACTAACAAGTTTTACATTATGCATGTTGAACCTTTCTAACACCCTGTAGATATAATCCTCCTGAGACAAATACAATTTCTTGTTTTTCCTGTCTCTATGTATTTTCATGTCAAGGATTCTTTTTGCAGCTCCTAAATCCTTCATAGAAAATGTGTGAACTAGATTTCCCTTAAGCTCACCAATGTCCTGCATACTAGATCCTGCAATAAGCATGTCATCCACATACAGTAACAAAATAATATATCTCTTGTTTTCAAGCTTCTTGAAATAAACACAATGGTTAGATTCATATCTCAAGTAACCATGCTCATGCATAAAACTATCAAACCTCATATACCATTTCCTCGGAGCTTGCCTGAGCCCATTTAATCTCTTTTTCAACTTACACACAAATTTCTCCTTACCGTTGACTTCATACCCAAACAGCTGCTACATATAAAGATATTCATCTAAATCACCACAAAGGAAAGTTGTCTTCACATCTAGTTGCTCTAAATGAAAATCTTCTACTGCAACTAAACTCAATACAGTATGAATAGAATTCATCATTACAACAGGAGAAAATATTTGACCAAAGTCAATACCTGCTTTCTGTGGTAATCCCTTTACTAAAATCCTTGCATTGTATCTTTTATGTACACCCTCTTCTTCCTTGATCCTGTAAACCCACTTGTTCAGCAATATTCTCTTACCTAATAGCAACTTAACCAAATCCCAAGTCTGGTTATGTTCCAAGGAGTCCATCTCCTCATCCATCATCATGCTCCCACTGCATGTGAGTCTTATCATACATTGCTTCTTCAAAACTTTCTGGTTCACCATTATCAGTAAATAATAGATAAAATAGAGAAGGTGTAAATATTTTTGGAGGTTTACTTACCCTTTGTGACCTTCTCACAGACGTTTAGGGTACCAGAGGCTCAATCTGGAACTCCTGGGCATTTGTATCCAAATCTGATAGTGATCGACGCAGGTTGCCTTTAACCGACGTTATTTCTACTAATCAATGTTGATTTGGCTCTTCTGTAACCGATACCAGTTCTGTTGATCGATTTCAGTCAGGGGTAAACTAACACTGGTTACTATGTAATCCTATGTCAGTGTTAATTTTGAATCTGAGAGTTCATTTTCATACACAAACTTCTCAACCAGTTCATCCTTGGGTGCCAAAATTTGATCCTTATACATTTTCTTTTCAATCCATTCAACATCATGACTCCTAAGAATTTTATAATTCTCTAAAGCCCAAAAACAGAATCTGAAATCACCAGATCCATAACCAATAAAAGTGCATCTCTTGGATTTTGCATCCAACTTTTTCCTATTTTCCTTATCAATATGTACTAAAGCTTCTGAACCAAAAACTTTAAGAAAAGAGAGATCTACCTCTTTTCCGGTCCAAGCTTCCTCTGGTATTCCTCCATCTAGTGAACTTGAAGGCCCACAGTTAATCAAACAAACTGTTGTATAACCTACTTCTACCCAAAACTGCAAGGGCAATCCAAAGTGTATCCTCATACTTCTAGCATGTTCCATGATTGTCTTGTTCATTCTTTCTACAACACCATTCTCCCTTGGTGTTCTTGGAACCATTCTTTCTCTACGTATCTCATTCACTGAAAAATAATCATTGAAAGTCCTTACTATAGTATTCACCACCATTGTCAGATCTAAGGCACTTTAACTTAGAATTTGATTCATTCTCAACAAGGGCTTTCCATCTTTTAAAAGTCTCAAAAAACATCATGATTTATTGTTTAATACAATAAACCCATACCTTTCTTGTAGCAACATCAATGAAAGTAACATAATATTAGGATCCTCCATGAGAAGCTACTTGAGTTTTGGCCCCCACACATCTGAGTGTACAAGCTCTAATTTCTGCTTCTTCTTAGTCTAACCCAACTTTGATAAATCTCCCTCTCTTTTTCTTTCAAAAGATACAAATGCTCATAGAAATCAAGATCTAAATATTTCAAATCTGATAACTTACCCTTAGCCTTTAAGATCTGCATTCCTTTTTTACTCATATGACCCATCCGATTATGTCACATGCATGCATCTAAATCTGAAGTAGATAATGCAAAAAAGGAATATGTAATATAGGTAGATAAATATAACGTTCCTACCTTCTTACCTCTTGCCACAACAAAATCACCCTTGGTGACTTTCCAAGAGTCTCCTGTAAAAGTAACCATGCAACTAGATTCACCTAGTTGCCCTACAGAAATAAGATTCTTCCTGAGGCTTGGCACATGCCTCACATCTTTCAATACCCATGTATTTCCATTCTACAATTTTAGATGAGCTTCCCCTTTACTAGTAATACTGCAAGGTTCATCATCACCCAAATAAACATGCCCAAAATTGCCCTAGACATATTTTTTGAAATAACCCTTATTAGAGGTTGCATGGAAAGAAGCTCCTGAATATAAAACCCATGATTCAATTCTATTATCTAAAGAAAAAAATAAGAGCATCTTGTATTAGCTCTGACTGCAACAAGATTTGCTTCTTTACCTTTGTCTGGTTGTTGGTTATCTTTGTCCTTTGACAAAAAAAATTTCTTTGCATGTCCTTTCTTTCCACATTTCCAACAAGTAATTCCCTTATTTCTAGATTTAGATATGCTATCCCTTAACTTTGATTTCCCATTACTCTTACTCTTGGATCTTTCCTTCTACCTACCCCTACTTTCTACATTCAAGGAATTCCCAGATGATGATTCATCTGTACTCTTCCTGTGAATTTCTTCATTCAAGATTATACTAACCATATCACCAAACTTCAAAATATTATTAGTAGATGTTGTATTACTAACAGCCATTACCAAGTTATCTCAACTAACATGCAAATAACATAAGAATAAAAGTGCTTTTACTTCATCATCAAATTGTATAGCAACCAATTTAACTGATTTACAATAGATCAGAAATCATTCAAATGACTAGATGCAAATCCACCTTCATGCATCTTAGAACTAAATAGATTCTTCATCAAATTAACTTTATTTGAAGCACTAGGTTTTTCATATAAATTAGCAAGAGATTTCATTAACTCTATCATAGAAGTCGCTTCTGTAATATTGGAAGTCACGGATGCTGTCAGAATCAATATTATAGATCCCAAATCATTTCTGTCAAGAATATTCCATTCTTCATCAGTCATCTTCGTAGGTCTAGACTTATCATCCAACGGTAAATAAAAATCTCTTTGATACAGATAATCCTCAATCTGCATCTTCCATAATTGATAATTTTGGCCGTAAAACTTCTCTACCTTGTATTTGTTTTCTTTTGCCATTGTTGTAGCTCCCACTCAATCAAAAAAGCCTCTATAAGTAAATATGTCAACACACAAAACCCTCAAACAAAGCTATGATACCATTTTTTAGGGTTACCATACCGGTTGTATAGATAATATATCATATCTAAGCATACATGCAAAAAAAATAGATATTCTACCAAAATAAATATACAAAACCAAAGATATAAATCAATGCCAGATTTAACGTGGTTCACCCAATGTGGGCTACATCCACCAAGAAACAATCCAATATATTATCCAAAGCTTTGATAAGATATACAATGAAGATTTACAATCTTCCACACCTCTTAGATTTACAATACTTTCTTTCTCTAAATCTTTTGCTTCTACTCCAAGAATTCTCTGTCTCACTCAATTATTCTCACTATAATCAAGTTCATTTTTTAATTCTTATTAATTATTACTTCTAAACCCTAGCTTTCATACTTACATAGTCATTTATAAACTTAGGGCACTTAGCCATGCAATTACAATCAATAGATCTTCTTTACTGATAAAAATAGATCTAATTCTCGAGAGTTAATAAAAACACTCATGCACAGGTAACTGATGTCAGTTCTCCCTAACCAATGTCGGTTCCTCCTTTCTTGACTAATGCCATTCCTGGGTGACCAATTCCGGTTCCCCCTAATTGATTTTGGTTACTGTATTTTCCAGCAAGGTTCACATTGCATGTTAAACTAAAGTAATTGAGCTCCACAACTCAACACAGGTGTTTCATGTGCAACATTTTTTTGAGGGATTATTTTCCACCATGGTTATTTGTTACATTACTTGTACTTGTTTGTCATTGATTTCCATTGTACATGGGATTTTCCCTTTATCTTGTGTGCACAATTTTATTTTGGTGGCCATTACGGCCTTGAGTGTCTTGTGACACCGTGAGTGGTTTCCCATGTTTGCAACCCACTTTTTACGGACTACATTGTCTTCTTTTGTGTTTGCACTATCTGCTTACACATTGTATTTGTAGCTTACATTTTTATTCTACATGCATGATTGTTCATACCAACACTTGTTGTCTAGCCACTTTGTTTACATGTGCCTTGGTTTCTATCCAACACATCCCCTTCCCCTTGTAGAGCACAATTTCAGCAGTTGGTCATGTTTTGGGTCGCATACTCGTTGAACAACATCGCATATGCCCCTTAAGAGGGGGGAAATCATTTTGAATTTACACACAACATACACATCAAACATAATACTAGTATAATACAGTTTTCATTTTTCATCTATGACACAACAATGCCTTCATAGAGCACCTATAACCAAGGGGCACTTACACAGCAATTGGATTCAGCAAAGTGTATGGAACTCAAACAGAGATGCCTTTACATGGAATATTGTCCTTAGAATTTGCAGTGGTACACATCATCTGTAGTGGTGTTTTCTTCTGGGGAGCAGTTAAAGGTTAGAGGATAACACCAGACCTTCCTATCTACACTACTTTTGCCATGGCATTCGATCACCCAAAACACAAGACAATACAAATATCTCTACTACTTCAGGAAGCAGTTACAGTTTGGAGGATAAATCATACTTTCCTCCCTACACTTCTTTAGCCAGTGGCATGAGATCACCCAAAAACCTTGTGTGCATCAACATCATCTACGTGATCCTTTTTACACCATTTTCTCATCACGGATCAGTTTCACATGTTTTTTTCATTTCATACTTTCATTACACACTATTTACATACATACATGAGTCTTTAGACACATTTTTACTCATATGCATGTGTGTTTGACTACTTCTATCATATTCTAGTTTTTAGGTCTATCTGTATTTTCCAGCAAGGTTCACATTGCATGCTAAACTAAAGTAATGATGTGTATTTTTATCACTTTATAAGTTTCCAAAGATCGTGATTTTTTAAACCAATTTTAAGTATTCTTGAATCCACAATTGATTAAATTCTGATTATTTTGCATCCATAGAAGTGCGGAAAACTTGTGTAGCAAAGAAATAATCAGAAAAACTGAAAATACTCAGATAACAAAAGAGATTGTTTACGGGGTTCGGAATTCCTACGTCCCCGGGTTCAGATTGAACCGATCCATTAATAATATTGAAATGCAAGTACAATAACCCTTACAAACAACCAATAATGAATCAAAACCTGCAAATGAGCTGATCAATGTCCCAAGAACTCTGAAAAATAGCAGAAAACTGTCCCAAAGAACGATCCGTGGCTCCTACAGTGTTTTCACAATGTGATCTCCCTGCAACTGTGTTAGAAAAACACCTACAAATGGAGATTTAAAAACATTCCATGAAAACAAATCATATGTCTGAGATCAGATCTGAATTCTGAACAATTTTCATGTTTACACCAAATCACAATTCGGACTAGAAGTGCATTGAAATTTGTGTTTTCCAACTGGCTGTCTTGAAGATCCCTGTTAAAATCTGCATTCAAAGCTTACAAAAACAGGTTAGAAATCATCAAAAAAGATCAAACCTTATATTGTTGGAATCGTCTCAGAATTATCTACATTTCATCTTTTTACTCCAAATGCCCAATCTGAGTGTACGGCCTTCAAAAATGGAGTTCTCTGCAATCTGGTCCTTGAGCTCTCCCTCCACAGACCTGCCTGAGTGTTGTTTAAATAACACTGAGCACTGTCTTATCACATCCGGGCTTGTAGCCGACTTGGTTGGGCGGATGGGTCTTTAGAGGACAGGTCGTGGGTTCAAAACCCAGCGGCCATCTTTTTTGGCGGAGTTGATTTGCATTTGTTTGAAATGGGATTAAATCCCAATTTAGCCACGGCATGCATATTAAAATAGGACTAAATCCCATTAAAGGCGAATTTGATAAGGCATGGGATTAATTCCCAAGTGGGAGCAGCGTTGAATATCCCATGTTTGGCGCATTTAAATATAGCTTAGGCTTTAAAGCCTTTTCATGCGCATAGAATGGTGGTCAATGACCACGTGAGGCTCAACCGCCCCATCTCCACCTTGTTCGCCACGTGGCAGCTGCTACGCATGGGCTTTTGCCATTAAACTTGCTCTCACATTATGCATGCCTTTTGAATACTAATGTTTTTAACATTAATATATATTTATATATGTGGCATTTGCAAATATATGGCGCCATTTGGAATGTGGACTTACCAACAATAATATTATTTCGACCCATATAATGTGCCCTAGAAATAATCCTGTAGTCCACTTGTCGTCTCCCATTTAGGCAAATCGAGCGAATTCGACGAGTGTTGGCAAGCCACGTGTCACAGTGCGATTGGTCCAAATATTGACCAGTTGACCAGAGTTGACTTTCCCGTTGACCGAACTTTGACCGAACATATCTAGAGCTCCCGATGTCTGTTTTTCGCGTTCTCATAGTCGTTGGAAAGCTCTCGAGATGATCTACTGCACTGAAACCATTTAGGGATGTTTAGGGAATGTTTTCAAAAATGATCCCCTGATCACACCTCCCCACTGAGAAAGGCTTTTTGTCCACAAAAAGTTGTGTATCAACCCACAAAAACATGCTATCTCTTCCTGCATTGCACAAACACATACAAGAACCCAAAATAACATTATAGGTTAAATAAACACAAATAGTTGATTAGCTAGTCACATAACCGATCAGATAATAACACCCAATTAAGCTAGTGTTCAACTGAAAACGCTGCAACCCTGTCAACTCTACGCACAACTGTGAACTGTCATACCCCACTGTAATGCCATCACAAATAACTGACCAGATAATAACACCCATTCTATTACGGAAAGCTAGTGTTCAACTGTCACTTTGTGATACGGCCGATTACCAAAAATTACAATTCCATAACACAGATCAGTATACAAGACATCTAAACTGCCCAAAATTAGGCTAATGCCCACTGCCCATCTGAAACTGTAACCACTGCAAGTATTCACTATCAGAATATAATAGACTATCAACACCCAAAAAAGCTATAGTCAATAACTGAATCAACATGAATATGCCAAAACACTGTATCGCCATCACAAATAATAAGTCAGATAATAACACCCATCTATAACAGAAGCTAGTGTTCAACTAGCACTTTGTGATTATGCTGATTACTACTGCAAGTTTCAAATTTAGACATGCTACTGATGTTTATCCCTGCATAGTGTTTTCAACAATGGAACTACCAACCAATCTGAGAAAACAAAACATGAGTATGATTGAACCTATCACTCAAATCTTCTCTTCAGCTATTTCCATTTATTTTCAAAGCTTAAATATCAACTTAGGAATGAATCCTTATCAATCAACAGGAATCCCTAAAATATAGCTCTGAAAAACAATTTGCTTGCCTACTATCAACCAATTACTGTAGTGCAAATATAAAGTTGAGGAGTGTTTTTCCCAACCAATCACTTGGGTTTTTCCGTTTTGGTTGTTTTACCTCCTCAGTACCACATTGAGTTTTAGTTAGGTTTAGCACGGTTGGTTTTACAATACTGTTCTTTTTAACAACTTCCCAATTTTGTTGTTTAGGAACAAACCAACAAACCTGAACATCATGACCAATCCTATTACAATGGGAACAAAATTGAACTTCCCTGTTTTTAGGAGTCTTACCCATTTTACCATTCTTAGAACTCTGTCTACGAGAATGATTCCCATGTTTAGGAGAGGTAACCTTCTTGCCATTTCTCGCCGTTCCTTGGTGAGATTGGTCTTTAGCACCTGCCTTATCATTCACAAAAGGCGTTAACTTCTTAATCAAATTTTTCCTCTTCCAACAATATGCAACAGAATGATTAGTACCTTCACAAAATGTGCAAGGGCAAGCATATTTCTGCCTACCAAAGCTATATTGTTCCAACTGAAAGAGTGTATTAGAAGTTTTAGGATTTGATTTTCCCTTAGTGCTATTTTTAGTGTAAGTGGAAGGAGGTGGAATCTGATTACCTCTTTTACCTGTTTTCTTACACCTTTCATTGTTCCTCCTGATGGCGGAATCCTGCAATTCTAGTGGTGTAGATCCTTGGCTGTTGGAAGCTTGTCTTCCTTCAGCTGCTTTGGAACTTTCTCCAATTTCCATTTTCCCACTAGAGTAACCCAAACCTGCAAACCGAGGCTGATCCTCTACCTGTACTGGGTTAGCATCACCTTGTCCATTTTTACCAAGGCCCATTCCGTTAAATCCCATCTTAACCATTAGTTTAGACCCAATTCCCTTAGTGTGTTTTTCAAACTGACCCAAAGGAATATCTGAAACTGAATGAGAGGAAGAATTAGAATGTGAACAACTTACAGTGCATTCTTCTGTCATAGTACCTGCATCTGATTTCGAAGGCATTTCCTTCTTGTGTTCACCTTGTTGCAGCTTTTCCAAGAGGGCATCCTTGGTCCGTATTTCTTCCTGCAACTCTTTAACAAAGCCCATCAACTTCTTGCTCTCTTCAAGCATCTTGTTGACATACTCCTCTTTCTTGGTTATAGAGGATTGTGGCTCAGATTTTAACCGCACGATTTCCTCTTCTAAGGAATAAAATTTATCTCTCAAGAAGGAGTTTTCTTCTTGGAGTTGGCGGTTTATGGCTTCAAGCTCATCTAGTTGCTCTTGTTTGGATGACTTGCCCATGATTCCCGGTTCCTGCAAACACAACCTGTACTTCCCAAAAAACTGCACACTGCAAAAGAAGATTAACAAGCCCCAAAATGTCTGCACACTGAAAACTGAAATCAATACTGAAACTGAAGCCAAACACAATTAGAAGCTAATCCGGTAATCTAACTGCTCTGATACCAAACTTGATCTGATGTGTATTTGACTACTTTTATCATATTCTAGTTTTTAAGTCTATCTGTATGAGAAAGAAGAAGTCAAAATCACTCAACGTGAGCTGATCAATGTCCCAAGAACTCTGAAAAATAGCAGAAATTGTCCCAAGAACGATCCGTGGCTCCTACAGTGTTTTTCACAATGTGATCTCCCTGCAACTGTGTTAGAAAAACACCTACAAATGGAGATTTAAAAACATTCCATGAAAAAAAATCATATTTCTGAGATCAGATCTGAATTCTGAACAATTTTCATGTTTACACCAAGTCACAATTCGAATGAGAAGTGCATTGAAAATCGTGTTTTCCAACTGGCTGTCTTGAAGATCCTTGTTAAAATCTGCATTCAAAGCTTCCAAAAATAGGTTAAAAATCATCAAAAAAGATCAAACCTTACATCGTTGGAATCGTCTCTGAATTCTCTACATTTCATCATTTTACTCCAAGTGCCCAATCTGAGTGTACGGTCTTCAAAAATGGAGTTCTCTGCAAGCTGGTCCTTGAGCTCTTTACACAGACCTGTACCTTTCTTTGTATAAGATGAAGCGCCCCCATTTTATAGCTTGTTGTTCTCCCTTGGCGGGTTGGTTGTTGGATTGATTTTAGACCCATGAGGTCAGGGGATCAAATCCCGCCTCCTATTATTTTGCCACGGATTTGCATGTAATATGGGATTAAATTCCCAAATAGGGCCGATGCATATAATATGGGATAAATATCCCCATGTTTTGGCGCGGCATACTATTTTAATGGGATTAAATATGGGCTTAGGCTTTAAAGCCTTTCCATACGCATAGAATGGTAGTCAATGACCACGTGAGGCTCAACCGCCCCCTCCAACACCGCTTCATCCTCCTTTTGCCACGTGGGACAGTCCACGCATGGCTTAATGCCATTAGACAGCCGCTTCACCACTTTGCATGTGGTCAATATTTGAAATATTAATGTATTAAACATATATATATATATATATATATATATATATATATATATATTGTGGCATTTTGAGAAGTGGCCTTACCAATATTAAAATATTATTTCGACCCATATAATGTGGTATGAAATAATCCTGTAGTCCACTTGTCGTCTCCCGATAGGCAAATCGAGCGAATTCGACGAGTGTTTGGCAAGCCACGTGTCACAGTGCGATTCGTTCCAATATTGACCCATTGACCATCATTGACTTTCTCGTTGACCGAACTTTGACCGAACATATCTAGAGCTCCCGATGTCCGTTTGTCGCGTTCTTATAGTCGTTGGATAGCTCTCGAGATGATCTTCTGCACTGACACCATTTAGGGATGTTTATGGAAATTTTTCAAAAATGATCCCCTGATCACATATTTAGTCTTCACACTCCATCTTTTGATTACTCCATGCTTTGTTTAGTCCCTAGCCCCACTTTCTACATAAATCTACATGGATATCAGGTACGCATCACTATATAATAGCAAAACACCACATGTCTTCATTTTTTTGCAGTGTCAATTTTTTTCCTTTTGCTACGTGTTCCTTTGTTTATTTGTTACAAATTTTGGTTGACTTGTTAACACTATAGCGTACCCGATAATCTATTTTTTTATTAAATTCCAAGGACTTCACATCTTCCAGGGGATCTGCATTATAATATATCATAAATCTAACATGTGTCATGTTGCTTTCATTTGATCTTTAACACGTGTACTATATTTCTTTGTTCGTGGGTTTAAAAAATTATTGTTATACTGTAGGTTTCTTAATTCTCTTTATACCGCAAGATTCAAATTTCCTTTGTAATGCATCTTTCTAAATTTTCTTTTTACTGTGGGTTCTATTTTCTTTGTACCACATGTAGTCAAAAAATCATGCACTTTGGGTAATTATCTAGTCTCAATCGCATAATACTATTCATATGATTCCTATGTTAAAAAAGTAGTTGAATAACCCATGTCTTTGGCCATCTTGTTTTCCTTTTGGTTAGTACTTTCAGTCTTACACTCTCACTTGCTTTGTTTGTGTTTCAACCCCTCATCATTTGACATCCCTTTACACTAGTGCCCAACCAGGATGTCAATGTCAAGTTCCCTCATCCCCTGTGGGCACTCCTATCTCGTTTATAATTTACTCTTATCTTTTTGGGTCCTTTCTAGTTGTCTAAGAAAATTCATATTTTTGGTAGTTACCCTTTTCAAGGTTAATTATGAAATTTGAAGGAAGGAATCATATAAATATAAAGTTATGTGATCATAATAAGGGACCAAGAACTAGGCATTACTATCTCCACCTAAGGTTGAATCCATCAAAGGCATCTAAAGCACCATTTACTTCCATCTAGCTCCATTACAAGGGACAAGGGTTGGTTCATCTGCATCACACTTCATAGGAGGGGAATCTATTCTATTCCATGCACACATTATTTGCATTCTACATCTATTTACTTACTCACTACTTCCAAGTGTGACACACACAAGAGCACCTAGGGCACAATTACACACACACACACACACACACACACACACACACACACACACACACACACACACACACACACACACACACACACACACACACACACACCTATAACTACATTTGGTCTGAGATGTAGTGTAACAATCAATGATAAGTCCACCCATTTTGCAGTTGAGGACATTCTGACCCCATTCATATGCATATTTCTTTATTTAGGGTTTTGATGATTTACATAGGGTTTTACAAGTGATTTATCCATTGCAGGTTTATAGTGACATCTAGTGAAGTTTAGCAACATACATGCGATCAAAGGAAAACAAGTATAGAAAATTTGCGACCCTAAAAATTTTGGTTTCCAATCATTTATGTAGACTAGGGTGCCCATAATTTAGACCAAGGTACCCACAGGTGCCCCTATCCCCTCTAATAGCACCCTAGTCAAATCACTCAAATATGAAACTTTTTGGGCCTCAGTATAATGATTTTCCATCCTTAATCATCCAGTCTCCACTACGACACAATTCAACAGCCTCTGTGAATCAGCTAAGGCTATTCTAACCTTATTTGTATATAAGGGTTTCATATTTTCATTACTTACTTGCTTGGGTATATTTCTTTATTTAAGTATTTCATTATTTAGTTATTCATTGTTGCTATATCATCTATATTAGGCTAGATTATTTACAAATTAGCTTAATCACCGCGAGTGTCAGTTTCTTTATACCGTGGGTTTTAAATTCTTTTTTGCTGCAGGTTTAAAAGTTTGAAAAGTTTAGAATTTTTTCTCCTCTACTCTATAGCCTTTCATGGATTTTTTTGTATTCTTCATTCTTATTTCTTAGTTCTTGAATCTTGTTTGGATATTTTTTATCAAATTCAAGATATTTGAAATTTTAAGCCATTGTTCTCTGAGTTGTGTGTGTTTTTATTAAAAATGGATAGTTTTGACAATTCTCAGTTATTAAATGGAACTAATTACAGTATTTGGAGACTAAGGTTAAAAGCATGTTTTATGGCTAGAAAGGAATGGGATCTTGTAACTGGTGTGGAAAAACGACCCACCGAAAGACTTGGAAATTCTTAAAATCTTAGGTCTTTCTCTCAAATATCGCAAGAAGCTCTGTCCATCCTATTACAAATCATAAAAGATGATTTTTTAATGCATATAGGCCATATGGACTCTCATGTTGATGCATGGAAATAATTAGAAACTATGCATGAAGTAAATCGACTTTCCAAGATAATTAAACTAATTTTGTAATTGTTTACAACTCCCATAAAGGGGGATGATAATTACCCAGATAAAATTAAGAACATTAAAGCTCAATTGGATGGATTTAATTGTGAAATATTTTAGGATAAGCTTCTATATCTTATCATTTAGATAAATATTCATGAAAATTTTAGAAACTATATCTCCATTCTTAACTCTAAATATCAGAATGAGTCTGATTTACATGGTCTAGACACTCTGTCATCTCTTTTGATTCAGGAAGAGCATGTTCTGTAAAATTTTGATTCTAAATAAAATTCCACTTAGGAACTTCTCACTCAAGAATAAAAATTTAAACATTCTAGATTCATAAATCAAAAATCAACTTTTAAAACTCCTAGTAAAGATAAGAAACTAGGAAATTTAAGAGTTAATTTTGATGGTAACTTTCATTTCTATGGAAATATTGGCCATAAGAAAAAATATTATAAATAAAAAAAGAATTCAAATTTAAAAAGAAAAAAATGGAATAAATCAGATGAAAAGCAGGAGAACAATCATAGATATAATGTAGTGATTCTATAAACTACCTTTATCACCTCTAAATGAAAAGCATATATGTCTTATTTTCTTGTATGATTTGATTATCTGTATAGATTAGTTATCTATCAAATCTTATCTCACTATTTAAAGGCTTAGAATAAGATATTGAAGGTATATATATATAACATTTCCTAACATGGTTAGTTGCTAAGCATATGGTTCTGATAATTGTTACAAAAACTAGTGTTTAACCTTTATAGTTGGTTAAAAGTGAAGATATGTATGATTTATATTATGCTTATTATTATATTATGACTATAATCATCCTGATGTTATGTTGGATATACTTCTGGATTTGTGTTCAAGTGTTTCTTGATTCATGTGCCATCACTTGGAGTAGCAAAAGAGCCATGTGGCTAAAGAGGTTGTTGAAAGTGATACACATGGGAGCTAAATGACATATTGGTCTTTATAAAGAATACAATTCAACATCAGAGATAAAGTTGCACATATCTTCATCAAGCCACCGTGTTCTGTGAAGTTTTACAATTTTGTGCCTTGTTGGCCTTATCAGAGTCGCTATTAAGGGGGAGTGTGAATTACAATGCCACCTCTTGATAGCCTATTGTAAACTTCCAATACTTCGTCCATTTTTTTGATAAGTAAATGTTTCACACTATGTGAATTTACTTGTAAATCCCAACAAGCATTAGTTATGGGAATGCCTTATTTTATAAAAGGCTCCATAATCCGATATAAGTCTTCATATATAAAGAACTTGTTCTAAGAATTTCTGTATGGGAAGATCTATAGGATTTCCATTATTTACATGCTAGCCTGAATCATTGTTGATGATTTATGGATTTGTAAATCCTTTTGTAGAAAAAGGTAATTTGGAATTTTTTTAATTTTCACACTTAACATTAAGGGGGAGTGTTGGGGTAATAATGTCAAGTGGGGATACCATTTAGGTGGACCACCACTTCACGACCCCTTTGTTTAAAAGTTTATTTAATAAAATTTAGCCTGGTATTTCACAATTAGAGTGAAACGATATGAACGATTCACACATCCTATATAAATAGGGTGATCCCTCATGGGATTGGTATTACATTATTTTCTGTCAAGATCATTATGATGATTGTATTATAAAATTGCGAAAAATTGCTCTGCAAAAATCTCTGTGAAGACCCAGGAGCGAGGTGGAAGTGTTAGGTAAAAGATTATGTGAAATTATTAATACAGGAAGCACTTTATTCTAAGTGGGGTTTTTTCATTTGGGTTTCCCCACTATAAATATGGTGTTCTGTGTCAATTACTTTCCATTTATTTACTTTATGTTCATGATATTTTATGCAAATATAAACATCTTAATTTATGTTTATTAATCATTGCACTTCATAATCTATAATCTTTGGCAATTATTTGTGGATTAATAAATTTGTATTTATTCATTCTTTTCATTTCCCTAATAGTTTGTGGAACTATGGAAAGTATGTAACTGGTTAATTTATTCCCAAGTAATTTTTCTTATTCTCATTTTAAAGGGAAAAATATTAGGGTTACTAAAAAAATTTGATACACAATCTTCTTCCTTCAAGAGGTTCATTAGTACTTCTCCTTTCTTCCATTTCTGTTGGGTAACATGCACCAAATGCTCTAGATTTTATCCTTCAGCACACTTTTGGATTGATCACCCCAAATATTTCAGGAATTCTAAAATACAAAAATCAAAATATCCAAATCTACAATTACAAGAAAGGATCAGGAAGTTTTTCCCATTACAAATCACATAGGATTAATCTGAACATTTTTTAAACATCTTTCTTTCAATTTACACAAGTTCAAATTATATAGTTACTATTGAGTTTCATTTTAATTTTCTACTGTGGACATTAACTACACTATATTTTGCATGTTTCATAATGGGAGAATGCCAACACCAACATACCTGGAGAATAAAGTATCTGACAAAAAGATAAAGTTTGTCTACACACTCAAGTACATTTTTCTATAACCATGTCATTTCATTTCATAGGTAAAGAGGGAAAATATAAACTCCAATTCAAAAATTCACTGATTTTGACACTACTTATTGTAATTGTGCATCTCTCCTAAAGCAAACACCCACATCCTATTCTCACTCATTAAGTCTTGTAATATTCTTCCTAACTTTCTTATCCCTACACAGTAATGTGTAAACCAGTTTTAAACACAAGTGCTTAAAGTTAATGGTCAAGGTCTTCAACCATCATCGACCTACATTTAGATTTGATTCACCTCACGCCTTTCAAAACCATACAGTACAATTAAATTGTATATGTGGTCTAGGCCAACCTATATAGTCCTACATCGACACATTCTCCTTCTCTGTATTTCATGCATTCTTATTTTTTGTCTTTTTATCAACTTGGTTGGCGTTATCATAATATTTTACCTTTAGAACCCTATATATGCAAGTTATCACTACCTCATTTATTAACACCACAATCGTATGGCATTCTAATGACATAATCTTTTGCTTTACTTACAAAAGGAACTGAAGGATCTCTAAATATTTATAAATATGATGCGAATCCACTAGGGAAGTAACTGTTATAGTTATAAAGAACTTGACGAGGTCATGAAGTCTAGTTTATCTCATATCAAAGCACATCAAGTTTTTATTCCCAAGTCTTAGTAGGAGCACAATATAATTAAGGATGAATGAAGGGGTCTAAGTTTCCAACTAGTTCCATCCATGTAGATATCATATGTTATGTGGATAAATACATGTTGTTTGAGGCCTCTTTTTAGTAGTGCCAATGTGGGTGGTGCAAAGGGTACACCAAAACCCAAAAAGTAACCTTATTTTAGAGTATTCTACCCATGGTTATGGTTTTGGAGTTGTTCACATGATTAAAGATAACATCAAGAATGATAGTTAAATACAATTCCAATCCATGAAAGGATGCAAAAATTTACAAAAAAATCTAATTCTGAAGCCATCCAAGACCATACAAAATGGGCACGATTGAACTCTACATCATAACTAGACCATATATTCATGTATCGAGATATTCCCATATAATATCACAGTTCCAACAATGAAGCTTTTCTAGGTTCTATGATTCTAGATTATCCAATATGTCTTCCCAAATGCTTCATGTAGAACTTTGTATACATAATTCTATGTGTTTTTGTATTTTGATCTTTTATATATTTATTAAATAAACGAATACAATATTGTAATTTTGCATAATTAAAGTTGTAATTTAATTTAAAATAATAGTTTCTAGTCTCCAAACCTTACATTCCTTTTTATTCATGTGTATTGCGTAACAAACCAAATTAATCTTAAGAGGGTGTAAACAAAGCTAATGTTTGACATTGATATAGAATTATTTTTTAATTACAACCACTTAATCTCTATCTTTAGTTTCTACAAGAAATTTTGATTCTTCAAGAAATATCACGCATCCACATGGAATGACTAATAAATTATTTTTCTAAATTATCACTCAAAAAGGTATTAAATAACAAAATAATTTGTGTTATAGGTAATATTCCCTTAGTTTCCAACTGCCTTGTTTATTATGATCAAATTCTACTCTACGTTTCCTAAAAATTAGTAGCTCAAACTCCATGTAGTTCTCCTAGCTGTCATAGAAGAGTGAATGTAAATTCAGAGTGCCTCCCATATATTTATCCTTGCACCTCAGCACTTCAATAAAGAGCGTAAGTAGATACACTTCATCATGTGTCTTTTTTTATTTTTAAATAAAATGGTAAAGTGGAATTCCAAAATATAATTCTTATAGATAGATATTCACAAGAATAAAACCTCTTATAGTTCCCTTTGGTGTGTAGGTTATTAATAGTTATTGATTTGACCTTGAGATGCTCTTGACTTAGCATTGTATGTTCTTACCTTGATTTTGAGCGCTTCCTACTTGATCTCACCACCTAAATATATTTTTCAAAATACATAAGGATTGTTTTGATAAAAAAAAACACATCTATAATTTTTCTCAACAATTATTATTTTAGATTTGAGACGTTGAATATGAGCATGCGATGGAACAAAACAAATATCACCTCCTCAAAATCCCATGCAATCCCTAGCATACCAACCCTACTACATGTATCAATGTTTCTATTGTGCCTAATGATAGCTGCAATAGTTCCACATAAGAGGAAAAATATTCTAGTGAAATTTCTAATGACAACATGGTAGAAATACTAGAGCTTGAACTCTCCCAAATGAAAGAAAGGAATAGGTGTTAGATCCATGTAAATTATTGCAATACTTCTTTCTATGGGTGATATTTGATGGGTTTTTCTAATTTTTTTAGATGTATTTTACCTTTTCTAAAATAATATATTTGTTAATGATGTCACAAATTTAATTTGAGATCTCGTCAAAATTTATAAGTAAAAGGCCAATAATATTTTAATGGCTATATTATTATAATGATTTAGATCAAAATAAAGTTTTATTAATGATAATTGTATAAAAATGCGAATAAGGATTCTAAGAATTAAAATGGCTATTTCTTTTGTACCTATTCCAAATTCCTTTTTACAAGCATAACCAACAGTGAAATCTTATTCCTATTTCTTTTCAATCGTCCTTGACCGAAATTTCTATTACAAGTTAAAATGTAGAAACAAACTAGGGTCAGAAACTTAAAACAAGGCTATGATATGGCAAATCATGTTAAAATTCAAACATTTTTTAAAAATGAGGAAAAAAATAGAATATATGCTAGATACATAAACTTTAATATAAAATTATTAAGGGAGAAAAAAGATTGAAAAAATGGAAGTTGTAACTTGTGTTTGAGGTATTTTTGATAGAGGTGGCTACATTACATAAATGCCCTAAATTATTCATTAAGTTAAATAAATTTTAGACTACTAGTTATAAAAATCTCAAATTGTATTTTTTTATCCCTAACATTCAACATAGATGCCATAACTTCCTTGTCTATTACGATCAAATTCTACTCTACATTTCCTAAAAATTAGCAGCTCAAACTCCATGTAGTTCTCCTAGCTGTCATAGAAGAGTGAATGCAAATTCAGAGTGCCTCCCATATATTTATCCTTACACCTCAACACTTCAATAAAGAGCGTAAGTAGATACACTTCATAATGTGCCTTTTTTTATTTTTAAATAAAATGGTAAATTGGAATTCCAAAATAGAATTCTTATAGATAGATATTCACAAGAATAAACCTCTTATAGTTCCCTTTGGTGCGTAGGTTATTAATAGTTATTGATTTGACCTTGAGATGCTCTTGACTTAGCATTGTATGTTCTTACCTTGATTTTGAGCCCTTCCTACTTGATATCACCACCTAAATAGATTTGTCAAAATACATAAGGATTGTTTTGATAAACAAAAACATAGAAAAAAAAAAAAAAACATCTATAATTTTCCTCAACAATTATTATTTTAGATTTGAGACGTTGAATTTGAGCATGCGATGGAACAAAACAAATATCACCTCCTCAAAATCCCATGCAATCCCTAGCATACCAACCCTACTACATGTATCAATGTTTCTATTGTGCCTAATGATAGCTGCAATAGTTCCACATAAGAGGAAAAATATTCTAGTGAAATTTCTAATGACAACACGGTAGAAAGACTAGAGCTTGAACTCTCCCAAATGAAAGAAAGGAATAGGTCTTAGATCCATGTAAATTATCGCAACACTTCTTTCTATGGATGATATTTGATGGGTTTTTCTAATTGTTTTAGACGTATTTTACCTTTTCTAAAATAATATATTTGTTAATGATGTCACAAATTTAATTTGAGATCTCGTCAAAATTTATAAGTAAAATGACAATAATATTTTAATGGCTATATTATTATAATGATTTAGATCAAAATAAAGTTTTATTAATGATAACTTTACAAAAATGCAAATAAGGATTCAAAGAATTAAAAATGGCTATTTTTTGTAACTATTCCAAATTCCTTTTTACAAGCATAACCAACAGTGAAATCTTATTCCTATTTCTTTTCAATCGTCCTTGACCGAAATTTCTATTACAAGTTAAAATGTAGAAACAAATTAGGGTCAGAAACTTAAAACAAGGCTATGATATGGTAAATCGTGTTAAAATTAAAACATTTTTTAAAAATGAGGAAAAAATAGAATATATGCTAGATACATAAACTTTAATATAAAATTATTAAGGGAGGAAAAAGATTGAAAAAATGGAAGTTGTAACTTGTGTTTGAGGCATTTTTTATAGAGGTGGCTACATTACATAAATGCCCTAAATTATTCATTAAGTTAAATAAATTTTAGATTACTAGTTACAGAAATCTCAAATTGTATTTTTTTATCCCTAACATTCAACATAGATGCCATAACTGCCTTGTTTATTATGATCAAATTCTACTCTATGTTTCCTAAAAAACAGCAGCGCAAACTCCATGTAGTTCTCCTAGCTATCATAGAAGAGTGAATGCAAATTAAGAGTGCCTCCCATATATTTATCCTTACACCTCAACACTTCATAATGTGCCTTTTTTTATTTTTAAATAAAATGGTAAAAGCGGAATTCCAAAATAGAATTCTTATAGATAGATATTCACAAGAATAAAACCTCTTATAGTTCCCTTTGGTGCGTAGGTTATTAATAGTTATTGATTTGACCTTGAGATGCTCTTGACTTAGCATTGTATGTTCTTACCTTGAATTTTAGCTCTTCCTACTTGATATCACCACCTAAATAGATTTGTCAAAATACATAAGGATTGTTTTGATAAACAAAAACACAGAAAAAAAAAATAGCTATAATTTTCCTCAACAATTATTATTTTAGATTTGAGACGTTGAATTTGAGCATGCGATGGAACAAAACAAATATCACCTCCTCAAAATCCCATGCAATCCCTAGCATACCAGCCCTACTACATGTATCAATGTTTCTATTGTGCCTAATGATAGCTGCAATAGTTCCACATAAGAGGAAAAATATTCTAGTGAAATTTCTAATGACAACATGGTAGAAAGACTAGAGCTTGAACTCTCCCAAATGAAAGAAAGGAATAGGTCTTAGATCCATGTAAATTATCGCAACACTTCTTTCTATGGATGATATTTGATGGGTTTTTTCTAATTGTTTTAGACGTATTTTACCTTTTCTAAAATAATATATTTGTTAATGATGTCACAAATTTAATTTGAGATCTCGTCAAAATTTATAAGTAAAATGACAATAATATTTTAATGGCTATATTATTATAATGATTTAGATCAAAATAAATTTTTATTAATGATAACTTTACAAAAATGCAAATAAGGATTCAAAGAATTAAAATGGTTATTTTTTTTTGTAACTATTCCAAATTCTTTTTTACAAGCATAACCAACAGTGAAATCCTATTCCTATTTCTTTTCAATCGGCCTTGACCGAAATTTCTATTACAAGTTAAAATGTAGAAACAAATTAGGGTCAGAAACTTAAAACAAGGCTATGATATGGTAAATCGTGTTAAAATTAAAACATTTTTTAAAAATGAGGAAAAAATAGAATATATGCTAGATACATAAACTTTAATATAAAATTACTAAGGGAGAAAAAAGATTGAAAAAATGGAAGTTGTAACTTGTGTTTGAGGCATTTTTGATAGAGGTGGCTACATTACATAAATGCCCTAAATTATTCATTAAGTTAAATAAATTTTAGATTACTAGTTACAGAAATCTCAAATTGTATTTTTTTATCCCTAACATTCAACATAGAATTTAACAGATATTTTAATGTTAATCAGGTTTATTAATAAATGTATATGTGATCTCCAATGTATCAATAATGTGAAGACACATTTGCTAAGAAATCTAGATTTTTTTTCCATGACTTCGTATTTGACCACTACCAAATCATTTGAAAGCCTTTTATGGAGTTGAAAACATGTTCAGTATGTTGTTTGTGAAAGGACTTTTTTACTTGAGAGTCCATAATAAAAAAAAGTTAAAGTTCTATGAATGCTACATTTTTCTTGAGTCAAATACAAATACTAAAAAAATTTATTTGTAAGATACCAATCAATAGTTTGAAAGAGTTTTATTCACAAGGGAAAATTTTCAATTGGGTGTGAATTCTTAATTGAAATTTTTTGAGATATAAGTCATTTAGTTGAAATTCAATTACAGAAATCAAGTAGGAATGAAATCTATAATTAGAAAGATAAATTACAAACATTACCAATGTTCTCGTATATGAAGAAGAATGTGTGTAACCATGTGTGTAACCATCAGTGTAAAGGATAATTATATATGAATAAGTTACAAAGATGTATATATGGAAAATATAAATACCTTGTTATGATTTCATTACTGCCATATTTAAGGAGTGATGGCCTATAATAATTTCGCACTGTTATAAAATTAGCTTGTCCAAAAGAACACACGTGAAAACAACATTGTCCCCACAGTAACTTTGTTATAAACTGTCTGGTTGAAAACAAGAGTATGTTCATCCACATGGATTTCATAGTGATCGAACACAGATTATTGTTTGTATATATATATATACGAAGTGGAGATAACTAATTATTAGATTCTCCTCAAATATTTTCACAACCATTCACTCAATTTTATATAAAATTAGAAACAATGTAAAAGTCATCTAAGAATGGTGACAATGTTCAAAAGTCATAATGCACATGAACTTGTTGAGAATGGTGATATCAACCGATGGCCATAGTCACATCAAGAACAATGTCCATTACTAATTTGATCTCACCAATTAGAAGCACCAATATATTACTAATTATAGGTTTATATGAGCATTGTTTAATTGCATATTGAGCTATAATTTTAGTTTCCATAACCAGACAAATAGAACACATCTAAAATTTTCCAATTGTAGTCAAAGCCTAGAAAAAACACACACCACATAACATGCACTCACCAGAAGATAATAGGAAAATCAAAATAAATTTTAACCAAATAACACATCATATCTATATTCATTGGTCGTAGAATATGCATTTTTTGAAAATGCCTCACATTATTTGTAGTGTCTACGAGCTGGGACGCTTCACCAAAAAAACTGTGCAAACTCTTGCAGCTATAACCACATCTGCAAGTTCACACTTTCAGCATCAAAGAGTAATGTTAATCCCAAATTCATGAAGGCCATAATCAAACTATATGCTATGGCAAAAAAATACATGATCAATATTAAAATGGTATCCTTCAAGGAGTAAAGTATTTATTGGAGAAATATATTCAAGTTTAATGCTAATTATATCTCGAAAAATCATACAGGAGGCATCTTCTTTATTCCACCAACCATTTCTTAAAACCTGAAATGAAAACATGTATTCTATAGCAACCTAAGACAGAAACAAGAACTTATATAATGCAAAATCAATATATTTTGGAGCTAAGACCTTTTCTTTTAAAGCCATACGGGCCATTAGTGATGCATCTATATTAGATGAAGTATTCACTTCAATAAAACTTATATTAATGGAAAACAAAATTATAATTCAGCCAAAATCTCTCCAATCAGGAGGTTTCCCTTGTAAACCATTTATGCAATGTCTCACAAAACATGATAAAAATCTTCGAACTCAAGGTATGCATACAATTGCAATATATAAGAAAATGCAAACATAAGCATCAAACTTAATCGTCCATTTTCAAAGGAAATGGCCGTTGATGTTGTAGAAAAATGGTCTGCTAAAGGGGGAAGGACAAAAAATTGTACCATTCTATAACGAGGCAATGAGACATTACTAACATATACAAAGGAAAAGAAATAGCTAGAAGACAATTTTATATATGCACCAAAATTTCATAGGAGAAATGCATTCTTGAGTTGCATAGTTGCTAGACGCGAGCATAATTGGGAGAAAAAAATTAGGTGTCCAAAAAATGTTTAGGTTGCAGATGTCAAATAAAGATTTAAAATTTTCATTGGATTGTAATGTGTAAGAAATAGAAATTAATCTCTTACTGTTGATCTGTGTTTCCAGCTTCTAGTCCAGATGAGTGTACGAGTAATCAAGAAACACTGGACCACGTAAAGCATACAAGGGCTTAGTACCTTGGAGATGACGATGGATGATACAAGCACAAAGAAAACAGATGCATGATATCAAGAAGCTAGATCTGTAAAACTAAACCAGAAAAGATTAGAACACAATATGCGAGAGTTGCCCAGACGGTGTCAGTTCCAAGAGGATTTCAACTCCCTTGGAGGATGTCAACCCCCGTGTTAGACAAGATAATAACAGATTATGAACAATAGTAATGGAATATAAAACGGAAAGTAACTAAAATAACAAGGGAACTTAGCTTATGTTCTGCTATGGAGATGAACTGGGCACCAAGATGGCAGGATAATGAACCATGGCAGAGATTTCTCCTTGAAACAGGCAGAAATTAGTTAAGCTCTTTCTTCTGTTCTCTAGGCCCAGGTATCTGTAGGTCTTCTTAAAAATATATCCTCCTCCTCTTTAAAAATATATTCTCCTTAAAAATATATATCCTTCTTCGAAAAATCTCTTTTTCCAAATATGGGGGAAAACCCCATATTTATAGTTTAGATGTGAGGCTAAACTGCAGGTTAGATGATACCCAGGGTTTAGTAAATTAACCTAAGTTAGAGATGTGATGTGATCATGTGGGTCCCATATTTTAACTTATTAGGCAAAGTGGGGGACATGATTTGAATGGGGGGTGAGATAAAGATTCATTTTAAAAAGGAGGTGTCGGAGATATGCATTATGAATTAAATAATTTGTGAGAGATTGGGGATGATTCCAAAAATTGAATTATCAAATGGGTCCATATGAAGCCCATTGATAATCAATCAAATAATGTGAGCAAATAAATAAGATTTTATTTAATTTAAGAGAAAGAGATGCGAGAATGGAATATTGGATGAATGTGAGATGACGAAGGGGCGCTATAACGAAAATAGGTGTCTACACTTACAAACCATTGGAAAAGAAGAATATAAATCTCTTGCCTACCTGCCAATTGAGTGAAAGGGAAATCTTTCCCCTACAAATAATCCTTCCAATGAAAAAGGAAAAAAAAATGTGGAGGAAACATAGAAGACAGTAAAGAAAAAATGCATCTCATTAAATGTTTCTTTTTTTGGTACTATGCATATACAAATTTCAAATGTTAAAATCATAAATGATTATTTCAAAGATTCTTCCATGTGGGTTTAAAGTTCTTACAACAGTACTAAAAATTTGGGTTGGTTCATTTTATGATTTGTTAACATTTGTAAGATAAATATGGAAACCCTTCTCCATGTTGGCTATAAAATAGTTGGCATCCTAGTTGAATTCTGCCTACAACAAAGTGGTTTCAAGATATCTGTAAATTTCCATACAATAAGTTTTAAATTTGGAAAGATAAAAAGGAAAAAATGAATCCACATCAAAAAAATCAAATTAAAATGGTGTAAGTAAGCTACTTACAATTTAAAAGAAAACCTATTAATTAATTATTGAATTAGAAAATTTCTTTAAAATAACACTAAAGATAATAATTTCAAACTATAATATTAATCACATAACAAATGTTGTAAATGAAGGAAAAGAAAACATTAATGGTTTCAAATTTGTAAATGATATTCTTATGACATGCAAGGCTTTAAAATGAAGAAAGCGTTGGGAAAAAGAATGTAAAGTTCTTTTAATTGTTTTGAATGTAATCCATAATGAAATTCTAATAAAGCCACAAATATGATGCATGCAAATTGTTGTAACCAGCTCTGTTAAGAATATGTTAGGAAATGGATTTATACAATAACTATTGCAGTTAGGCAACTAAAATAAATCTACAGGAGAAAAAAGAACATCAGAAGATGTGAAGAACAATAATGTCTTATGTGAGGAAGAAAAAGAGATTAAAATTAAGGACATCTCTGAATTCCCACCTGAAATCCAAAAATTTGATAATTTTCCTCAATACAAATGGGAACCCGGAGTTAGTAATTCACAAACACCTCCTTGACTTTGTCACCGAGAAACTTGACGATAGGGTTGATAGTGAGAAGGCCACCATGACAAGCTCATCTGTGAATGCCTCTAGTTATTAGCCCACTAATCTTATCCTACAGATCATAGAGAAGATGTGTCAGCAACAAACTACCCACTACGGCCCAACTCCTACAAATTTAAACCAATATGGTCCGAATCATCAACAATCCTAAGTCAGGCTCTGGGGGTGTAATTCCTCCTCCCTTACGCAATGGACCTAATGGGGCACCTCTTTTCCAACCTCCCATTCACAAAAAATTCTTGAGGGTTTTCCAATAAGATCCTCTAGCACCTTACATTGCTAGCATGGATATTGGAGTTATTTCCCCCTCTATCTCATATGATGGGTTAACTGATCCTAATTCACACGTTAAGGCCTTTGGAAATCTTTACACATAATGGATCAAATTCAATTGTTATGCCTCCACTAAAATATTATCTAATACTCTTACTAGAGATGTTTTGGACTAGTAGCATATTCTACCCCTTAACTCTATATTGGAGTTAGAATATCTAGTAATAGCTTTAGTTAATGAGTTTCAATATCATAACTTACCTGGAAATAGCATTAATGCTTTCATTAACTATAAAGAACATGAAAATGAATCAGCTCAAATGTTTATCAAGCGTTGGAAAACTTTATTTACCAAGGCATAACATAATATGCCAAATAATAATATTTTCAAACTATTCCTTTGAGGCTTAGAACCTCGCCTTTAGTATAAGGTTAGGTCCTTTTCTCCTACAAGATTATATCATGAGGTATTTTGAGAAGGATCCTCCTAGGAACCAATCAACTAAATAGGTACAAATAATACAAAAATGAAAGAACAAGAATGCCACGGATGACAGTGTCTCAAATACCCTTCCTCTCATGGCTTCTGTAAATAGAAATGTCTTTTTTATTGACCAAAAAGCTAATAATAATAAGAGCCAACCTGTCCATTATCATTCATTAACTAAGGATTAGTTGAGAAAGTGTATGCCTAAACCATTTAGTCAGATCCTAGATCCTTCTTGACCCATTCCCCAATGGTATGATGAAAATAAATTATGTTAGCGAAACACCAACTGAAGTCACTTTCATGATAACGGGTATTCCCTCCGCACGGCTACCATCACTTTCTTTTAGGCACTCAATTTTACCATGAGGATATCTATAGAGATCACTTGACTGCGGAAGTCAAGGCTCGTGATGTTCAAAGATAGAAATATCGACAGAACGCCCTTAATCAATCCAATGAATAACATAAAGTTTTCTTTGATCATACGCCAAATCATAGCTTAGGTGAAAGCTTCAAGAAACTAGAGAACATCATAACAAATGTGGTTGATCCTGACTATCCTCCTTAGAACACAATTTCCATGAATGATGTGAGGCATGTGATATCATAAATAGAGCTTGAGTACCCTCTGACTTCACAAAAAAATAAGTTTTTGTAAAACCCTAAGATATTATAGATTCACATATGATAAATAAGACACTAAGGTATAGATCTTGATGCAAGCAATAAGCAAAGTAAATTGAAACCCTAGGTGCAAGAGAAAGGATAAAATACTTAGCTGATATTTCACTTAATCCTAAAGTATGTTGGACTAGAAACCTGATGAACAGGAGGAGAAAACTGTCGCAACCACACCCATAAAATTTTGTAACTACCGGAATGAGCTGGACTAGGGTGTCTGGACTAGGACGAGGGTGCCTAGGCACTAGAGACCTATGGTAGGCACTTGTGACCACTCATAATCTCATAAACTAATTCATTCTATGTCACAAGGTGGTCGATAACCTTTTTTTTTGGTCACTTGTATGTCGCAATATGTTCTACATAATTCTTCTATAACATGCAAAATAAATGACATCCTACAAAACCCCAAAACACATCGAATATTAAAAATAAAATATGTAAATAGGGATTTGGACTGACCCTGGTGGTCACCTAACAGAGTGAACTTATGACCAATCATTGCACTACATCTCAGACTCCATGTAGTTCTTGTGCATGTGTGTAGAAATCATTCCCTAGGAAGGTCTTGTGCAAGATACACTTGATAGCGATCAATAAATAGAGGTAGTAATATAGATAGATGTGCAAATGAAAAAATGAGCTTCCCCTCCTATGCGTGTATTCATAAAGTGTAGTCTCTTGTCCCTTGAATGAGGCTATATGAATGATTTCATGCTCTTAGAATGCCTTTGAATACAACCTTCGGTGATGATAGTAGATGCTTATAGTTTGGTCTTTTATTATGGTCACATAGATTTTTATTTATATGATTCCCTTGTTTGAATTTTGTAATTGAAAACTAAAAGGCACACCCATATAAGAAAATAATATTCCTAAAATATAAAATAGGCCCAAAAGAGGAGATTAAGATACAAAGAGGTCAATGGTGCCCAGAGGGGATGAGGGTGCCTAGGCACTAGCGCCCTAGCTGAGTGCACCGGTGTTCAGAATCAAAAAAGATAAATAAATGAAGATCAGACTAGGCTATGGGGTGTGTTAGACCAAAGAGAAATAAATAATGATAGAAAAGAGGCCAAAGACAGTAGTCAATTACTAGTTTTCTCACTTAGGAATCATATGAATAATAGTATGTGATTAGGACCTAGAAATGTACCCAAGTGCGTGATTTTGTGTCTACATTTTCCCCCACTTTATGTTGTTAATTCAATACTCAATAAAATACAGTAGTTAAGAGATGTGCACATGATAACCATTTATATCAATCGTAAAAGCATGCCGAAGATACATTAAAAAGTGTGGAGTGATAAAAAAATTAATTGTGGAAGCTAAAGAAGAGGAAATAACCCTAGGGGTGAAGTGTGTGAGATGTACCATGTTGTACCTATTGTTTTTGCATGTGCTTTCTGATGTGGGGTTTCTTCTTGTTTTGTATTAAGGATGTGTTGTCATATTAAATCTCTAGCATAAAAAATTAAAATTTTGGCCATGACAATCAAGCCCACACTCAAAAAATCCCTGAACCATGTAATGTTAACCTACCCTCCAACATTCTCTAACTATGTAAACCCCATTATGGCCAAGATGGATGTGCTAACTAGATTTTTAAAGTTTGTTTCATGTGCAGGTAAGCTGGCAGGAGACAATTCATAGATTCATTTTGATTCACCTGGAAGAAGTTTCTTTGAGAGGCCTAAAAAGGCCTATTTTTAGACTTTTGGCACCTACAAAGAACATCTCGGGGAGGTCCCAAGAATATATAATACATACTAAGTAGTGTGTGATAGAGTTGTGTAGTCATTTGAGGAAGTTTAGGAAAGTTCTGGAAGAAAATCAGGGTTTAGGAACAAGTTATGTGAAATCAGGATCCTTATGAGCAAGTTATTGGGAAATGCATGTCCTGAAAAAGCTAGTCACCTTGTTCGAAGAGTTTTAGGATCCCTATGAATATTTATAAGCTCTTACCCCAAGGAATTGGATAGATAAAATATCCTACTGCATGTTGGAATCATCAAGGAAATATTTTGGAAATATTGAGATGTGGAAAATCATCCAATAGTCCAATGCAAAGATATTTGTACAAACTGTAACTTGCATGGAATATTTCAGGAGCCTCATGAATATTTTAAAGCCTAAAAAAATCTCAAATGAAATTATATTTAGTGATCTTCCTATCCCATATGATTTGTTAGTTTGCGGTGATCATAAACTCTTCCCATCACTCACTCTAGTGGCGCACACCTCAAGGTATAAATGAAAATATGGGTAAAAATTGATTAATAATTCATTTTCATGACTTCTAAATATTCTCATTGGATTCATTTTCCATTTTATATAAATATTCATATATTTGACAACCAATTTTCGTTACGTTTTGACCACAGAAAAGAAGAAATGAAATTTTGTCCTACAACACCAATGTGTTACCGGTCGGGAACATGAAAAATGTGTTACTGGTCGGTAACAAAATGGATTTGTTAATGTCTGGGAATAATATTTTGATTTCATACGAGAACAGGAAGATTCTGATGACATGCGAGAGCAAGATTTTGATGACAGATGGGAACAAAAATATTTCTATGATGTTCGGCGAACAAGAAGAATGTGTTACCCGGGCCAAGAACAAGAAAAAATGATGATGTACCATAACAAGAAGGTAGTAATGTGCAAAAACAGGAAAACCAAAGGTCGGGAATTTGAAAGTTCATAGTGGTGAAGGAACACCAAAGGTCAGAAGTTGAAAAGTCAACAGTGGTGAAGGAAAAACAAAGGTCAGGAATTCAAAAAGTCACAATGGCAAAGGAACACCAAAGGTCAAAAGTTGAAAATTCAGCAACCACGAAGGAAGGTAAAAGATCATATGGAGGAGATGAAAAGAAAGTATTAGCACTATAAATATTAATTACATGCTCATTTCGAGGCAGGGCTTACTACTTGTTCACTAGCTTTCACTGTCTTTCTAGAAGAAAGTGCCTTCATTTCTTTTGTTCCTCATCTATTACTATTCTATCTCCATCTCAACTTGTACTCCAGGAGCATTCTAAATTGTGCAACATGATGCAATAATACTTTGTGTTTCTTTTTTATTGTTCCTCTTTCTTTACAAATGGTTTATTCTAATTGATACAAGTGAAATGTCCTTGTTTTAATGCAACAAATTTTGTTATGTTATTTGTTGATTGAAATCCCTTTCTCAATTTTCTCTCATATCTCCCTAACTGAGTAATTTTATTCTCTTGTATTGAATACCAATGATTTCCATAGGTTTAGGGAAGTATTCCTATGTAATCCCTAGTCTTCGGGCCACCCTGAAAATTAGTTTAGATTGTTTTCATTTCCTTATTTTCAATAAATGGAGCTGCCCCATTCAAGCAGAGGGACTCAGTCCCACACACTGTTGGTGAGATTCCACTAATTTTCCCACTTGATAAATTATTTCACCAATAGGATGGACCTGTAAAACAAGATCGAAAGATTCATTAAAGTCATGTGTTATGAAAATTGTGCAAAAGTATGTAAATGCGAAAAAGTAGTAAAAAGGAAAGTGTGCACCTGATCTGTGAAGAGTGAAAGGGATAGAAAATGTCATGAACTATTGTAGAAGAATATTTTTTTAGGTGATCTCACACCAAGAGCAATTTTTTTAGGCGATATCATTCCAAGCACAAGTTTTTTGGGTGATCTCATGCCAAGTTCAAGTTTTTCGAGCAATCTCACACTAATTCTAAGTTTTTTGGGAAATCTCATGCCATGGCAGAAGAGTATTGGGGAGAAAGGTCTAGTGTTTTTCTCCATCCCTTACTGCTTCCTGAATTTTATACACCACTGCAGATGTTGTGATCCTACTTTGTTCTGTTTTGTTCTATTTTGATCCAAGGAAATAAAAAAATGAGATAGAATGCATTTTGATTACTGAAGGATTGTGCTTATACTATGAAAACTACTTTGTGGACTGCTAATAAATGTGTTGATCTGAGAAAGTGACTGTAACTACCCTTGGTCATAGGTGCCTAGGAAATGTCAGGAGCACCCAAGTGCTAGTGTCTGTATCTAGGCATTGGTTTCTGTGTCGAACTAAGGACCCAAGTTAGATTCTGGTTCATTTCTATAATTGTAGACTATTTTGTTTCTATATTGTGTAGGCCCGTATCAAAGCTCTAAGTTTCTGTATGTAGTGACTAATTCACCTAATGTATGACCCCTTCGATTGGGGTGCATGTGATGTCACTAGGAGGATGCGGCCTAAAGAAGAGGACCAGATGCTGATCTAAAAATGACACCCTACAGGGGGAGGAAATGTGCTTGGTAAAAACCAGGGCACATGCAAATAAAGTGGCTAGAAACATGTGTTAGTACAAATAAGAAAAGTAGGCATATAGAAGACAAAGTGTAATATAACAAGCAAGAAGATAATGTAGATAATGAAAAGTAGGTTTCAAACATGAGACATCACTCACAATGTCACAAGACAATCAGGGTTGAAGCGGAAAAAATCATTCAATAAATGAACAAGAAAGACATAAGGAAAAACATGCAAATAATGGCATAGAATGGAAAACAAAGGTAAAAAGTAGCAAGCAAAGGATCATATATCCATAGTGGTAAGTAGTTCCTGTAAAGTAAATACTGCACATAAAGCACCCATTAGCATGTTATAAATATAAAAATTATGTCAAAACATGTATGTATCGATAAAGTAATGTGCTAGTAAGAAGAGGAAAATGGTATGAAACAGAAAAATAGCACCTGTAGTGTGTAAGAAATATCGATGCCCCTAGGAGCCTCGGTGGGACTAGTAAGAGGTACAATTCCAAGCATCCATGGTGCATGTAAATATTTGTATAAAGTTTGTATTCACAACTAGAGAACAAGTTAATTCACATGTGTATATAGAAATATAATGACATACTAAGTATCTGTCTAGCATGTGAAACAAACTGTACATGTAAGTATAAGTAAGCAAGACTAAGTGCAACCAAGATATGCAATATGTTGTGAATGTGTGAAATGGAATGATATACAATATGAATGTGATAGGAGAGTGTTCCCCCAATTGGATGTGTACGAATATGTATGAGATGAGGTTCATTTATAAATTCCCCCTCACCAGTCAAGAATGAACCATAGAACAAGAATGTGTCATTGAGAAATGGTTTGAAATGTGCGCTAGATAGATAGATCAATGAAGCATAGAGTGTGAAGAGTGTGAATGTGGTGAGGTTAATTTCAGATTTAGACCCTCATCATTTGAGTATGAACCATGGAACTAGAGTGTGTCATCGGGTGATGGTTTGAAAGAGCTGTTAGAAAAATAGAACATGAAGGGTAGAGCGTAAAGTGCAGAAGAGGCTAGTATGATGTGTGAAAATAAAAAGATAGAAAGATGTATCGTAGATCGCATAGTGTGAAATGTGTAGTGTGTGAGTTTCATGGATGTAGTGAGCCCTAAACATTCAAGTGTGAACCATAACACAAGAGTGCGTCATAGGGTTATTGTGATACAAATTTTGTGTATCAATGTATTTATGATGAAGGAGGAAGACTATATAGAAGCATGGAACACGATAGTATAAATGTGAGACACCTGGTAATGCTAAGAGGGGGGCAGTAAGCATGATTCCCCCAAGTGTATGATGAGGAGTTTACTATCCAAAAAAAATTAAGGGAAAGGGTCCTCCACTCAATGCTTATGGAGATAACGGTGTGTGACCATGCTCTGAGATTGGTGTTTTATGAGATAGATGATGTATCTGTGAATGAGACCTATATGAATGATAACTAGGAGGTGATGATCACCTATGTGAAGGATACCAATGAGGTGATGTACACCTATGTGAAGGAGACTGAGGAGGTGATGTGTGCCTATATGAAGGATTCATCCGAGTGGTGGACCTAGCTGATGAGACAAACTAGTGGACCGATGAGACTGCGCAAGTCATGTGTGAATAGTAGAGCTAGGAGCCAATTATGTCTTAGATTTGAAATTTCCAAGGGACCTAGATTCTCTAGGGAGTGCAATGGAAACCTCAAGAGGAGGTTTCGTTCACATTGTGCATGGGAGAACACCTTTGATGGTGATAAATTTCTTGTTGTGTATGAATTTTATACACAAGTGATTCGTAGAAACGATAGCGTGAGTAGCACGGAGCCAAGGAATAACTAAGATCATGTCACACCATTTTATTTAAGGTGCCATAAGAAATGTCAAAAACATGGTAAGAGGCCCAACTGTTACTGGAAGCTTGACATAACCATAAGATTTGGGAACTGGATATGAAATATGAGATAGTGGATAGTTGATAGTAATAAGAAGTGCAATAGAGCACACAATCATATGAATCAATGGATCAATCATTATATTATTGATAGCATGAGGTCCAATAGAGTCCTTTATATGTAATGTATTAGAAGATAATGCAGCATGATAATCATGATCATAAAATGCAATGAATGGTGGAGATGCATCAACGTGAGTGACTAGGAAATCAAGAGCCCCTGAGGAAGGAAGAGGCACTACATGATATGTATGATTGGCAGAAGAATTGGTAGCTTGTTTTTAGTGCTTAGGGAGAGTATCATTAAATATTTTGATATTTTTATTTCATTGACTGGCATGGATGTAGAAGTCTCAGGGAGCTCGATTAAATTGATGTCTATAATATCTTGAGTGAGATGCTTGAATTTGAAACATTGATCGGTAGAATTCTCAATGCATTGATGATAGTCACATCTAAAATTTTCATTATAATTATAGCCTTTAGGGAGAGGTGGATCCAAATTAAGTGGAGGGGGAAGAAAAATAATATTTCTCTCAATAATTTGTGGCAATAGAATGTGTGGAGCACAAGGAAATTCTGTGAATGTACGCTTTTGAGGCTGTCATTAAAGATTTTCAGGAGTAGCAACAACATTGACATGAGGTTTAGCTTCGGTAGGTTTTTTAGATGCCTTAAAAGTTGATATTATTTGAAATCGAGTAGAAGATGAATCCTGATCATGATATTTAAGCTTTCCCATGCATAATATTTTTCTTTCGTGTAGCTTAAGAGTATGGCATAACTGATCAAAATGTTGGAGATGTCTCCAAGATGACACTCTCTTGTAGAGGTGGTAAGAGACTTTGGAAAAATAGATCTTGTAATTCAAAGTCCAAAAGTACATTAGACATCTTAGCTAAGTTGTTCTTATATCATAAGACATAATCCGCTAGATGATCATTAGATCTTGTTTGACTTGTGCAAGTTGAGCATAGGATATCTTAAAATCGGTATTGATTGAAAAATGAGAGAGAAAATCATCAGATAAATGCATAAATGATGTTACCAAATGGACAGGTAGATCGTAGAACCAACTCATAGCATAATCTTGGAGGATTCTAGGAAATATATTTACTAGTAAACTATGATCATCCACGTAATCTATACATGCCACATGAAATGCTTAGATATTCTCTTGAGCGTCATCATGGCCATTAAAGACGACCAACTTAGGAGTGATGAAGCTTGGAGGAAGTGCATAAGTGGAAATGGTAGGTGTGAAGGGAGTATGGACTCTAGAGGAGTAAAGTGGAATCAAGAGATGTAGATGCACGAGAAGTAACCTTTTAAAGTTGATGGATTTGAACTTGGAGATCCTGATAGAGAGAAGCTAGGCCTGGAGTACTAGCGGAAGAGACTTTTCACATGTGATAAATAAGAGGCAGAGTGAAGTAGTTGGTGTGGGTAAGAATAGAGATAGGAACAATAAAAGTAGGTGGAAGGGTGGAAGTAGGGGGTTGTGTAGCAATAGGGATAGAAATAGGAATGGATGTAGGAACATTAAGCTCAGCAAGATTGGTGGCATCCTCACGAGTAGCGAATAAGAGAAGATCTAGATCTTGAGGATGTTTAACAAGATTATCATTAAGTTATTAAAGGTGGGCTTCAGTAAATGGTCCATAAGATTGAGCCATGATGAATAGATGAAAAATACCTAGAATCAATATTGGGTTTGAATGATGAGTTCACCAAATGATTTAACAAAAAATAAGTTTTTATAAAACCCTAAGATATTACAGAGTCACATATGATAAATAAGACGCTAAGATACAGAGCTTAACGTAGGAAATAAGACAAGCAAATCGAAATCCTGGGTGCAAGAGAAAGGATAAAAGAATTAGCTAATATTTTTCTTAATCTCAAAGTATGTTAGATTGGAAAATTGATGAACAAGAGAAGGAAACTATCACAACTACACCCACAAAATTATGTAACTTCCAAAATGAGTTGGACTAGGGCACTTGGACTATGTCGAGGGCTCCTAGGCACTAGAGACCTCTGATAGGCATTGTGACCGCACAAGAGATCAAAAAATGAATCTTCTGTCGTTACAAGGTGGTCGATAACCTTCGTTGTTGGTCACTTGTATGTCGTAATATGTCCGCAAAATTCTCTGTAACTTGCAAACCAAATGATATTCTAAAAAACCTAAAAATTAAGAAAAGATACAAATGGAGAGTTGTACTAACCCTGATGGTCACCCAAAAGAGTGATCTTACAACCGAGCGTTGCACTACATCTCAGACTCCATGTAGTTCTTGTACGTGTGTAGAAAGAATTCCCTATGAAGCTCTTGTGAAGATGCACTTGATAGCGATCAATAATTAGATGTAGCAATGTAGATAGATGTGTGGATGGAAAAATGAACTTCCCCTCCTATGCATGTATGCATAAAATGTTGTCCCTTGTCCCTTGAATGAAGCTAGCTGAATGTTTTGATACTCTTAGAATGCCTTTGAATGCAACCTTAGGTGATGATAGTAGATGTTTAGAGATCGGCCCTTTATTATGGTCACATAGCTTTGTATTTATATGATTCCCTTGTTTGAATTTCGTAATTGAAAACTAAAAGGCCGACCCATAAAAAAATGCCCAAAAGATAAAAGAGGTGCCTACGATACAAAGAGGTCGGGGGGTGCCCAAAGAGGAGGAGGGCGCCTGAGCGCTAGCGTCCTGGCTGAGCGTTGGTGTCCAAAGTCGAGAAATATTATGTAATGAAGATAATAATGGGTTGTGGGGTTTGTACGACCAAAGATAAAGCAAGAAAGACATAAAATATTCCAGATACATTAGTCAATTACTAGTTTTCTCGCTTGGGAATCATATGAATAGTAGTATGTGATTAGGACCTAGAAATGTACCCAAGTGCATGATTTTATGTCTACACCCTCTATCAATATAGCCTAAGACCCACAGATTCATTTATCCATGTGTGTTCAAAAATAAGATTCATGAAGCCAAAACTCCAGCTTCTGCAGACATCATCGACCCTTGAAACGAAACCATTGTAGGGCTGAAGGGGTCTGAAACTATTTTTCCAACCACAGACGTCTTCATCCGGGCCGATGGCATTGAGCATAAACAAAAATATTTTTCCCGAAGTATCTTTAATCTCTCCTTATTATTATGAACTTATTTCTAGGGATTCCAAACACTCTCGGCGTACTGCTCAGTCCAGCCACGATAAGTAGGATCCTTTGGAATCACTCTCTCAAATTCCTACACCAATTCTCTTTCTAGATCTCATGCGCACGTCACTTCACCATCATGAGTGTCTCATGGCTGCTCTATTTGACATGAATATACCTTTCCCTCCTACTTTGGGGCAGTATCCTATGGTGCACGACTTCAAAGAAATTATTTGGCATTAGTGTGAGGAACTCTCCATTTGTACGTATCGAACCACCAATGTCCAAATCTGCATCCGTTTTCCCATAGCACTCATGATTCTCAATGAATTTTTGTTGCGGGTGGATTATCCTCCATTATTTATCTCTATACAAATTTTTCAAAACACAATCAAGTGCGCTCTCATTGACAAGGGTGTTGGCACTTGTGTGGCCTCTTTAAACTTCATTAAGGCTCTAGGATATTCAATAGACAATCTCAAAACCATGCGTACTACTTTTCAGGGGTATGATCATCGGAAAATTCCACCCATGGGTTGTATTTGGTTTCCTATCACTATCCCTCCCAAGACAGTGTGTGTGAAGGTCATGGTCTTCAAATTTCTGTTATCTTACAATATCCTTTTTGATCAACCTTGGACCCACTATATGCATGTGGTCACATCTTTTGTGTACCAATGTGTTAAGTTTGCACACCAAGGGGAAATTATAAAATCCTAGGTGACCCAAATCCTAGAATTATGATACTCTCCAACAAAAGGGGATGTATAAATTCCCAACTCTTCAAGAACTATCTCCAATCCCATATCTTGAATATCAATGCATTTAACTACACCAGTTGAGTCTCTTCGTGGTAATGCGGGTCATCAAGAGTTGGTCGGGAACACGTCCTCCCAATCTCTTGGATTTTGATGATGATGAACCTGATGAGATTACCATTAGGATCAACACTTCTAACCTACCATATATTTTCATCTCACAACTTCCTCCTCACTTGCAACCTCGCAAGAAGGATCCATCTATTCCCACTACTATTTCATGAAACACCTCAACCTCCACACGAACAAAAGGTTCAACTTGAAACCATAGTGGATTATTACATGATAGAACACCTCTACTCCTAACTATGATGATGGTTACACTTTGGATGATCCCCATTTGGCTAGTTACGCCCAAATTTGGGACAAAGAGGTCCGACATTACCAAAGCTCCCTCCAACAGCACACTCTTGTGATGTGAATGTTATTCTTGTGTAAGAAGACTCCTTCACATTCGATTGAAGCCTCCTCCTAGCAGACTCGTTTCATGTAACCTCAAATGGCTCCGACCAACCTCATCTTCTTCTCATGAACCTAGCACTATATCACCCAACATACCTCCTCATAAATGAAGGGGAGCATATATCTGGTTTTGACTATGAATTGATGACCTTATGGATGAAGAAGCACCATACATGTTTCAACATCATCCATGCCAGACCACATATCACTCATTCATCATCCTTCCCTACCCCTTTCCATTATGGATCCTCCACCTTCTGGGGAAGATCCATACTACACATGGCATGAGGCTCCGGGGCATGATGTGTCTGACTTGTAGAGCCTATAGAAAACATATGAAAAATCTTGAAGTTGAGGTTAGGTGAGATCAATCCCAAAAGGCTACAGGGCCTTCTATCCTCATTCCATTATATTGTTCACATCATGGTTATTTCTCACATACCGACATATATTGTCGGGTCATTGTGCAGCAAGAGCACTCAATTCTTGAGTCCTCTTCATGCAGGAAACAAGTGTAGAGCCGAATCTTCTCAAATCCATTTCACCTTCCCCTAGACCATCCATACTACAACCTACATATGGGCCTCCACCTCGTCTTACACCTCACCCCACTCTTGGTGATATTCGGTGTGGCATCCTCGCCAAATTGGAGGTAACCAAATTGATGACACCCTATTTTCCACATGATTTGAGGTTCATCTTTAGGTAGCCATTACCCAACATGTTATCAAGGACCTCATGACTCATGCACGCAGCATCATATCTTGAACCAAGTAGATGATATCATCACTGATACTCTACAATCATTCGCCCCTCATGGCTAAGCATCTTCTTCAAAAATATCTTGACTATTATTTCTTTGGCCTTATCTTGGGCTCTCAGTCCCCCTTGGATTTTTCACATCTACACCAAACTTATCCTTGTTGGGCTCTTCACCCTGCCTTTGTTTATCATTAATCTTTTTTTCCTTGACATCTCCTACCATTGGAATGTCGCGGTCTTGATTCCACCTCTTTTTGGCTGTGATTCACCCTATCTTTCCTTAAGTGGATTATCGTAGTCTTAGTGCATCCTTGCTTAGGTCTCTTGACCTTGCTTTGGATTTATCTCTCATCCTATTGGCTTTCTTGCCTAATCATCATTATTACTTTTCCTAAGTACCATGAGTATTACCACATACATGTATGAGAAATAAAGAAAAGAAATAAGTAAATCATCATCCATCAATTTCAATATCACCAACATCATAAAAATAATCATTATATATATATATATATATATCAAATAAGTTTATACATTGAAAAAATAAATCACAATATCTCAAAATACATCATAATCTATCATATCTAGGTGGCTCAAGCATCCTCACCCCCTTGGGGTGGTCTCTGGATGCTTTGTGCCAAAGGTGTTACGGTAGACGCTCAGGTTGTGCGAGCTAAAGAATATGCCCTAAATCAGGGCTCCGGAGGCCTCTCCATGTGCTCTCACCAGCTCTTCCTCTAGCCTCATGATCCTCTTTGCAGCGCTCCTGGTATCTGTGAGGTGTGCTTCCTACTCTTGAACTAAATCACCTATGTGCCTATAATAAGATCACAGGATCATATCCATGATGTATGTCTTTGTGATGGTCTGCGCATCTCTGAATCTTTGTATATTTCTTGGCATCTTCTCCCACTAGCTAAAATTTTCCACTAAATCTGCTAGCCGATGGCATGGTGGGGTCCATGCCATGATGGAGGTATCCTGAACATCCAATACTTGGTCCAGGATCTCGTGGTGTGCACTCTTATCAAATAGTGCCACTCCTTTTTCGTCCACTCTACAAAACCCAAAATTTACTAATCAATATCAATCTTTTCATCAAATATAATCATCTATACATTCTAAAATAAGATCATCTCATTCTTACCTAGCTGCTTGGCATGCTCAATTATCATCTTGCCATCTCCACGGCTACCCAATAATACCTCTAGCCTCATCAAATTTCCTAGACCTCCATCCAACATATTATGTTCCATCTATCTTTGGGCACCAAAATCATATCTCCCCTGTGGTGAATCCTGGGCCTGTCCCGTAGCTGCAAGGACATCTCCATACCCAATGGCATCAGGTAACCACCTCTAGGATGCCGCATCTTATGCTCTCTCATCCATGGCACTGGTTTCTCTCCTCTCTGGTTCTAGGACCAGCTGCACCTGCATCGCCCACCTGTGGGTTCCAGGCTGGCGGGTCCTCCATTACGGATCCCTCATCTGATCTCTCTACTGTAATGATCTCTAGTGGGTCTTGAACTACCCCACCTCTCCATCTCTACCTTTGTCCTTGTCCTGCCTATACCTCATGCTCTCTAGGAGTTGCAAGCGATGGTACTCTTATCCACTACCCTCACAGCCTCTCTTGCATGTCATTTTCTATAGGTTGGTAGTGGTGGTATCACTGTAGGATCAGGCCTTCCAAACTATTTAGGTACCCTATCTATCAGATGGGCCTCTACCCAATGCAAGTAATGACTTGTCACATATATAGCTGTCCTCTAAATCCTCTACTTGTGGCCAACTAGGCCACTGATCTACATTCCCTGTATAGGGATCCCATACAACCTCATCTGGATGTACCTGTCGATAGTGGCCGATAATCTAGAAGTGCTCTCACTATCGGCCCTCTGTGTTCCCACTAGAGTACTCTCTGGGGCATCTACTACTATGACTAGGGGTGTCCTTGTGGGCCTATGCATGGGAAATCTCTCATATATCCAAGATTGTCAATAATATCACCTGGGACCAATTGTCATTTATGCCCTCCATCAGACCCTTTATAGATCATGCACTAGCGTGTACCCATATAGTGGTCCCCCAGCTAAATAACACATCCTTCTCTATCATGTCTCTACATAAAGCCACCAAAAATAATGGAATTATCTCATCTTCCTTGTGACACAATATGTGTGCCACGAGTAATTCCATCACCACTTTCCAGATAGCTAGAATCTTTGCAGTGTGTACCACACTACACCTAACACTAAGCATCCCCTCATCATATGAATCACTTCCATGTGGCCCATATGGCCAAGGATCTCCTCTCTACTATATCCATGGTGAGATCAAAATACATGTGATCTTCCTCTATCAGTAGTCCCAATATCCCATGCACATCATGAAGTGTCACATTCATCTCTACTATCTCCTATGCCCACCACCGAAAGGTGTTGGCCCTAGGCTCCCATGCTGCTAAGAACATCTGTACAAAAAATCCAGACTCAATGGTATCCTAGGCATATGCATGATGCCCCCAAATCCCCATCTCTAACTGTGTTGTCTATATATCTGTCAATCCGTCAATCATATAATTCATTTAAGTTATATCCACCACTCTCCATAGATAGATCCTCTGATCCTCATGCAATCACAAATCAATGAAATTTAAGAATTAAATTCATCAAAAATCAATTTAAAATTTAAATTCATAATAATCTACATGCTTCATAAATAATTTCCTACACCATTGACCCCTTTCAAAAATCTACATATCCCAACACCACTGGCATTGTTTATTTAGGCAGACGATGGCGTCTACATCCGGTTACAACCAAAAATTTTGAAAATTAAAAATCTACTAAATGACAAAAGTAAAATTCAATCCCTCCAAAACCCACTTGCATTTTTTCCTACTCTACCTAATAACACAAGTTTTGGAAAAAATGGTGCCCTGCCACCTTTGCATTTCCCAAAAATTCAAATTTGCTAATAATCTACCTAAAAAAATTAAATGCATCGACTTACCTGTGGTCAAGCGCTCCACCGCATGCTCCTCCTCATTGATCTCAGCCTCAGCCTCATACTCATGCCATCTCACTTCAATAATTTCCAAATTTGGAATTCTAGAGCTCAGTTCTTTTAATTCCAAAAATGTAATAAGATAATAACCTCAAAATCCTATATAAACTTCATAATTTCTATTTAATTTCACCGCGATGGTCCTCAATATTTCAAATCCCGTCATTTTAGTTCCCGATATATGAAAAATCCACCGTCAATTATGTTGGGATCATGATCTTCTCCTGTTCTTTTTGACATATTACACAGCCTTATTATGTCTTTTGGCCAAAAATCACACTTTTTTTATCCCCTTATCTCCAAATTCCAAAATCCACGACATCCATCCCATGGGCCCCTAGCTAGGTGATTTATGTCTTATTTATTGATGATCCTCTAGTGTTTCCTTTCATTTTTTCTTCTCCAGGGTTCTAACAGCATGGTTTTCACCCTACGTAGCAGGATGAACGACACTATCAGGTACGCATTAGTGGGTATATTTCATTTTAGTTAGTCCTTTCAGTCCTTTTAGCATGTACTTTCAAGTTTCGGTGTTATGTATCTATTCTTTCAACTGACTACCCCATGTTTCACTATTGTGAAATGTGGTAATCAATGGCTGGGGCATATGTATACACCTAAATTTTTACATTTTCTATTTTCATACCTATTACTAACAATTATCTTTTCAAGTTAGAGGTCACTGATGCATCTATCTCTGGAATGGGTGCCTTAACGGGATCATTCTAGGATGGGGTATGGTTATTCACATAACCATTAGGTTAGGGATCATACATGGAGAGAGAGAAGAGGGAGAGAGAAACTTTCAATCCCATTTATGTATTTATTTTGCTCATATTCCTCTTATTTTTCCTCTTATCTTCTTGTTTTTCTCCTCATTCTTCCAACATCTTGCTAAATCATGACCCCATTTCTTTCATTTTGCATTGATCCTTGCTTTTCATGTCTCCTTGCACATATCACCTTTGCTTTTTCCTCCCTTGTTGATGCCATCACCCGTGACCGATTGCATCGGTGTAAATTATAATTCCTTGCCGACGCCTTCGGCCATGGGTGATGACATTGGTATAAGTACCCCAACTCTCATTTGTACACATTAGGAAATCACATAATTTCACAAAGGAACTTGTCATTATCTTTGGTCTCTTCTACACCAACCTGCACCTGCTCACTTAGCTTTTGGATTTCTTACATCTTAACTCTTGGCTTGGAGTTTCTTCTTGCTTGGATTGGTTTACTTGCACTTTTGGGTCATCTATAATGAGTTAGGACTGGATTGTTTCCCCTTCTCCACCTGAAATTTGTTCTCTCTTCGTGTATGGTCCTTTGGGAGATAGATGCATAAATGACCAAGCCCCCCAATAGGTAAGTTCTCTAACTCACTTTGTCATTTTGTATAGAGTAGTTCCTACATTTGATACATGCTTTATGTTAGCTTAGTATTTTATGGACATGTTAGGTTAGCATATTGCATTTTAATTCTCTATTTCATGTTACATGCTTTTCTTAGGTTAGCATAATATTTGCATGCTTCTTTCATATTTCATTTCCCCCCATAGTGTCGATACCTCCATATGATTCCCTCCTCTTCTTCAACCTAAGGCCTTAGAAATCTTAGTTTTTCTTAGTGTAAGGGTTACTTCCCTTGGAGTATGCAATCATATTGGTCCCTTTACCCCCTTTAATTCTATCAATTTGTGTGTCGGTCTTGTTTGGGTGGCGTTGGATTTCCCTTAACCTCTATTGTGTGTCCACCTCTCCCTCCCTTGCCACGACTGCTCCCTCTTCACACATACCCGCCCCCAAACTCTAGAAACTTTTCCCCAAACTTTGTTAATTCTCCTTCTCTCTCAAGGAAAATCTACAATATAATCTCCCTAATCATGGCCACCCCTGCAAATAAACAAAAAGAGTCATTCAAACACAAAAGAATGCTTCCATTAAACCTTGTTACCTCTCTCCACATGGAGTCGACCTGAGGTAGGGAATGAAAAAGAAAATAACTAAAACAAAAGGGAATGAAATGTGACTTTAGAAGAATATTAGGGATTTAGGTCAAACCTAGATCCTAAGACCCAAATCCATTTAATCCTAGGGCCACTAATTGACCCTCTCACTTTCGGGTTTGGGTGGGGAAATAATTAAAGTGGAATTAAAATAATTTTCTTAGAACGTATGGACTTAATAACAAATAATGTATATGGTTACAAATGGAATCCCATGGACCCTTCCGCTCACGAGTATTTAAAAATAACTATAATAAAATAAAATTATATTAAAATAAAATTTGTTTAATAAACGAATAAATAAACTATAGTAGATTTAATAACCATAACTAGGATACCTTAGCAAAGGTAAACCGCCCCACCGCTACTTACCATTGTGACTTCATAGTATTATCTTTGTGAAACGACGAGAAAGATTTGGAACTACCACAAACCTTTTTATGGGATTTTTTTTTACAACCCATGTCGTCAAATCGCAAAACCCGTCGGCCAAGGTTTTTAGAAACCTCGACTACATTAAAAACTTAATAGCACCAATAACTTTTTGCATCGTAAGCGCATAATAGAGAGAATAAGTAATGAATTAACTTTTGTTACGACACAAGAGATTTAAACTCAAAAAAAATCCGTAAAATTAGGGCTTCTTTACGTCGTTTTATCTTGGATTTTATTGGGGTAAAGTTTGGGGGCATTACACCAAGCATAAAACAAGGGCGAGTAACACCCAGAAGAAAAAACATGTGGTGCGAGAAATTTTCAATTTACGAAGTTACCAAAGTTTGATTTGCAATTTGGGCCCAAAATAGTTTTCTAAGGTTTATATGGTTTAGTTTGATGTTCACAATCGCATTGACGGGTCCTCTAGTGTAATTTGAAGTTCACATTTACTTTACTATGCTTTCAATGTCTAATTTAATGTTGTATGCACTTTATGCTTGATATGCCTATTTTAATGTTAACTTTCATAAAAACTCAATGCCTAGTATTAAATGAACACATCTTATCATCAAGTGTCACTTTAATATTATGAGTGTGGCCATTTACACAAATAAAGTGCACCCCTATGACAAGTCACCTAAGTGAGAGGTTAATTACTTGCCCCACTAAAGTCTAATTAATGCCCATTATGAATGTGGCCATTTACACATAACGTGCACCCCCTTGACAAGTCACCCTAAGCGACAAGTTAATTACTTACCCAACCAAGTCCAATTAATGCATAAGTGACTATTGACTCATCTAAATCCCCACTCTGCTTGATTATCAAATCTCATCCTTTCCACCAAAAAAGTTTAGGGATCAGCCTACACCCTTTTAAGGGTCAATCCAATTGTCATCCATCCTACACCACAAGATTAATCTATTTCCAAAAAAGTCTTAAAAATCTTTTCCAGTATATGAAGTTGTGATGAAGCTATTGTCCTAACCTCACTTGTCCATTTGCATATGAAGGTTTGAAATGATAAGGAAAAGAGTGGAAGAGGAGAGAGACCTGGGATTGACAAGGTGTGGACATGGCCAGGTTGCAAGTCCATGCCTTGGATCTTGACCTAGCTTTGGCATTAGCCCTGGGTTGGTTAAACCTCTCATTGAATGTCACCCTTATACGCCTCAACCGAGACAGAACCTATGTCAATATTGTGTTGCACTTTACAAGTATGCCTTATAGAACACCATGACACTATAATGTCATCACCCCACGTCATGTCCACAAACTCTTGTTTTATGTGTCGAGTTTACACACTAGAGGAGAGAACCCTATAAAAGTGTATGCACCAAAACATGTACATCTCTTTTCACCATAAGTTGTTGACAAAAGTACCAATAGTTGTTCACTTTATTGGTTAATTGACACTTTTTAAGAGTCAAGGAGAATGTGACACATAGGGTGCTCGGTCCATTGGTCCCCTCTTTCAAATGTTTTATATTAATTTTCTTCATATTAAAATCAATTCAAAAACTACTTTTCCCTCCAAATAAACACGCAAAACAAAAATGTTGATATGGCACGATCATACCACTACACGACGATACATTTTTTTACGTTAACGACATACCTACATATATCTACGTGCCCCCTAAAGTTAGGTGCACGGTTATAGGGTCTTCTCCCCTATCAATGTGTTGGGAATGGTCACAACCGCCGCTACATTCACAAACTACTTTCAACTCACCGTAATGAGCTCAATCTACTCTCAAGTTCAAGTCTCTTAAAATGGGACCTGTACCATATTGATCAACATATAAAAGGGGGGTCCCAGATTCCCCTTTGACCTTAAACTTAGAGGATGACACTTGACACATCCAAACTCCAAACCCCAAACCCCAAACCCGTGAACGAGTGTGACTGCATAAACTCTAGGAAATTGCCATATAAAAGAATTAAGCCTTCTACAGCCCATACAATTAAAAATTTTTTTTTTTCAAAGAAAAATCAAGGTTTATATTTATCACCATGTAAAAGATCCATTACATAGTACTTAGATGGACAAATCAATAATTTCTACATCTTAACGAATTTAGCCGCGTTCATACAAATATAGATCCAAATGTTTTTAAGGGCAAATAGAATCTTCATCACTGAAAAATATTATATACACACTCAAAAGAACAAAAAAAAATACCATACAGGTATACTTATATACAAAATTCGTATCGAAATCCGTCGTTTTTTCACCTTTACAGTCTTGGGATCGCAACGATCACCAACACTGATCCGTTTCCCAGTTACGCACCATGTGACCGAACGGGTTCTGATAAGCCCCCCCTCTGTTCCATCTCTGCGGCATCACCAGCTGCCGGTCATATTGGGCGCGGTCCTCTGGCTTCGAGAGAACCGCGTAGGCATTCTGTATCTGCAGAAATATTTGAGTGCTTATGCTCTTCTCTTCAGAGGAACCCGCGGCGTCTGGGTGAAAACTGCCGCGCCAGTTTCCTATACGCGGTCTTAATGTCCATGCGCGCTAGCCCCTCTGTTCAGCCCCCAGAACTTCGTATAAGAGTCCTCGTTTTCATTCATGTGACCAACCGCTTTGATTGCAGGAGCCGCCTGCGGCTCCGCCCCTGACACCTGGACTGCCCCTCAATACCTTCAAAAGAGGGGCTTACATCCGCTACTTTTAGCGATTCTCTCCGCATGCTGCTGCGGGAATCCATAGGACCGCCGCTTACTGAAAATAAACCAGCGGAAGAAACAGAAATTGTGGAAGATCCCATGTTTAACAGTTTTTTTTTGGTTCTTTTTGGGGGAAATATCGTTATGGAAGTAAGAATGTGGCAAAGGTAGTTATAGATACCTGGAAATTGGAGTGCGTGTCGAATGTGGATAAGTCCGTCTGACATGCCGCGTCAGCGGTGACAGTGACATGTCAGATTTGTCAGAATATGGATAAATGTATGACGTGGACAAATGTGTAAGGACCGGAGTCTTGACTGTTAAATGTGCAACTTTACAAAAGGATTTATACGAAATCCCTTTCGCTTTGCTGGAAAGAGCTGTTCGTGTGGGCCCGGGTATTATGATCTTGTGTTGTTTATCCATATTAGATTTTTTGTTTCCTTTCATTACTCACATATTGACTTACTAGGCCCTCCGCAGCTAACTATATCATCTTCATCAAAACAATTTTTCCATTTTTGACAACCAAAATGTGTCATTTGTGATATAATGAGTTGTAATCTTTTCTTTAAAAGATGTTTGCCTTTATTTCTATAAATTTTATTATTCATGGGGTGCACTATTTTATCATCTCATGAAATTATTGCAAGTATCTTTTTTAAAAAAAGATTGAAATAAGAACTATATGAATTAAATACTTACAATATTAACAAAAAAAAAAAACTATTTATATTGCATATTTTACTTAAGTTTTTTACGAAGTAGTTTTTTAATGAAATAACTTCCATATTACCAATAATAAAATAGTGCAACTATTCACTAAAAAGACAGGTGGTATGGAAGCACGCTTCAAGTTCAAACCTACCTGAACGAGCCCACATGCAACCAACTAATAACAATATCACATCAAGAATTATGCTATTGTGAAGAGAGCCAAAGGAAATGGATCTCTATTGTCCAGCTTGCCCACCGACCGTCTATGAACGTTCTACCTACTTGGAATGGGCTTCCAACCAATGGCAATGGTTTTTGTGCATTCATTCTTTTCTTCAAATTATTTTTCCTGCCCCTATGGTGGAAAAATGGCCAACGTCAACCAAGGGAACTTGTTGCTTGTGGGAGGCGACAACAAGATGTGATGAAAAGGTGGTGACGAGCCCCACCCCCCACGCTGAGGCTATGGAGGAGAGTCACGGAAAGGTGATGGGCCCCATCCAAACTGCGAGAGTGGCAGTGAGAGAAATTGTTTTGACATCCTCTACCCCTTGATGAGGGATCAAGAAGGAGGGGGCAGAGGAACACAAACTACAGTGCATGGGGCATTGCCTTAGTGATCTAATAGGGTTTGGAGGTGGTTCACTTCTAGTGCTACCTTCCATGCTTACACTTGAATCTACAAAAAAATATTAGACACGATCATTTCTTTACTAAAAGATGGAAGATTGCAATCAACAACAAAATGAGAAAAAGTAGTTGAATAACTCTCTTTCCAAATGAAGAAATAGACTTCCACTTTAAAGGGATGTTAGACTTGGGTGAAGGCCATGAATAGGCCCAACCAATCCCCTAATAGAATATTCTACCAAAGAAATGGTTCATGTTGAAAGAGTTCATGAATCCAAGCCCATATGATTTGAAATTTGTGTAAAAAGCAAAAAATGAATAAGGGTTTCAATTCAACCACAGAAGAGGTAATGAGTATTTGGAACACCTAATTGAATAAGCATGTGACCAATGGGTAAACCATGGTTTAGAATACACCAAGAAAAATGAGAATTCTTGGGGCTCAAAATGGATGAGGAGATAGTAGAGATTCTACATTTCTGATTAACTAAAATGTGGAATAATGACAGTTAATCTAACTAGGAACATCAATAAATAACAGTAAATAAATATAGAAAGTAACCCAAGCAACTAGGCTAATGAAAATAGAAACCCTAATATGTAAAGAAGAGTTAGAAGTGAGCTTAGTATGATTCGTAGGCTAGTCTAGGACTGTGTCGCAAAATATGAATATTTTGGATAAACATGAATGAACATGCGACCACACAGGAGTTCTAAAAACACAGATATGAGATGTTTGGGTAGACTGGGGTGCCTGGGAGAGGTGTCGTAGGGCACCTGTGGAAGCCCTAGTCTGAGTTCTGGGCGCCCTGGTATGTGTATAGGTCCAAAACCCTTATAGGGTCGCTAGTTTATCTGAAGCCCTTGTTGTCACTACTATGTGTTGAATGTTCGATGTACTCGGTTAGTGATGAAGAATAAACCTGCAAGACCCCAAAACAAACATCAAACCCTAAAAAATGAAAAATGCAAATGAAGGGGTCGGACTATCCTCAGCTGCCACAATGGTGGAATTACTAACTGAGCATTACACTACATCTCAAACCTGATGTAGTTCTATGTGCAAGTGTGTGCAATCATGCCCCTGGGTGCTCTTGTGCCAGTCGCACTTTGTGAAAGTAGCGAACAATAACTATGTGTAGAAAATGTAATAGAATGGTGGATGGAATAGAAGAAACTTCCCTCCTATGCAATGTGATGCAGATGAACCAGCCTTGTGCCTTATGATGTAGCTAGATGGATGTAAATGAATCTAGATGCCTTAGATGAATGCAACTCTAGGTGGATGATAGTAGTGACTAGTGCTTTGGTCCCTCATTATGGTTTCATAAATTTATATTTATATGGTTCTCTTGTTCTAATTTCGTAATTAACCCTGAAAAGGCCGACCACAAGAAATGTGAAATGTTCAAATGGCTATAAAGTTCCCAAAAAGTGGTGGGAAAGTGGAAAAGGATCAGGGTACCCCGACTGGGACCAAGGTGCCCGTCGGTGCCCCAGTACTAGCCTAAACGCCCTAATCAAGACTAAAATGACGGAAATTATAAAACAGACTGGGCAAGTATGTGTGGAAGGTCAGAAATGATGGCAAAAAGCAAAGTAAAATGGCCAAAAGAAGGGGGTTAATTAGTACTTTCTTCACTCAAAAACCATATGAATAGTAGTATGAGACTGAGACTAAATAATGTCTAAAGTGCATGATTTTGTGACTACATTTTCCCCCACTTTATGTTGGTGAGTGTAAATCTCGGTAACATAAAGTAGATAGAGATGTGTACCTGATGTCCATGAAGAGTGATGTAGAAACACGTGCCGAAGGACTAGACCAAGCGTGGAATGACAAAAATAGATGATGGAGTGTGGAAACTAAAGATGTAAAAAGTGCAAAAAAGTGATGAGATTGAACCTAGGGTGGAAACACATTGTGTAGTTTTTGATGTGTGTGATGTACCTGCATGGTTAGTATGGTGTGTGCTGCCGCAAAATGTCATTGTTGTTTCCCTCATCAGTTGTAGTTGTTGTTGTTGATTGACTACTTGCTTCTCATACAGTCAGACTTGTAAGGAGAAGACGATCAAGAAGTCAAATACGCATGTATATATGTAAAAATGCATGCATGTATGTGTATGTAAGAGTAAAATGTAAAATACACAAATGTAAAAAATGGAACATGTGCACCTGATCCATGTCAAGAGAGAGAGGGTGTAAAAAGAGGATATCATGTCCTAGGGTTTTTGGGTGATCTAACACCATAGGCTGAAGAAGTATAGGGAGGAATTTCACGCATATCCTCCAACCTTTAACCACTTCCCTAAACATGTATGAAGAGATCTCTGTACTACCTAGTTTTTTAGGGTGATCTGACGCCACTGGCTGAAGTAGTATAGATAGGAAATCTGTTGTATCCTCTAACCTATAACTGCTCCCCAGAATGTTAAGGACAACCATGTCCTGTAAAAAAAATTATGTATGGGGTTCATAGACTGGTCTGGACCCACTCGTTGTATAACCCACAATGCCAAGGGTGGAAACTAAACTAGAACTGAACTGGTGTAGAAGCGTTGTATAGTATGTAAAAAACCCAAATGATGCCCCCCTCTTTAGGGGCGCATGTGATGTCGTTGATAGGAGAATTTGGCCCCAAAAGAGGACCAACCACATGAAGTTTGTAACTCTACCCTGCATGAGGAAAGGAAAACGCTTGGTAGAAACCAAGGCACGTACACAAACAAGAGGCTATCCAAAGACAAGTGTTAGTATAACAAGCATGCATGTATAAGACAATGTGTAATCTACGTAAACAATGTATGAGCTACTAAACAATATATTAATGTAAACACACAAGAAGACAAATTAAGCTTCACAAAGAGGGCTATAAAAAATGGGACATCACTCATGATGTTGTAAGACACGCAAGGCCATCATGGCCACATACAACAAACAAGTTTGCACACCAAACAAAGGGCAAGGCCCACATACAATAGCAAACAAGTGGATAAACAAGTACAAACAACATATAACCTTGGAAGCAAATAATCCTGTGAAACAAATGTTGCACATGAAGCAGCCATTAGCATGTTAGAAAGATAACCATTATGTCAAAAGCATGTATAACCATGTAATATAGAGTGCTAAGTACAAAATGAAACAATAACACATGTGAGAGATGAATGTGGATGCCCCCAGTGACCAATGTAGGATGGGTAGAAGGCGAGCATCTGTACTGCATGTACAAAATACCTGTATCTGTGATCACAACTAAGAAAAGGTATGAACGTGGATATGTGTATGGTATAAGAAATGACATACAAGAGATCTAACTAGCATGTGTAATAAAGCGGACCATATACAAGAAAATGTAAACAAGAATAAACGCAACCAAGATATGCAATATGTTGTGGATGGGTGGAATGGAATGCAAGATGGATGATAGGATCCATGTGTCCCCCCAAGTGAATGGAAATGTATGTAGTGAGGTTCATTTGGTTTTCCCCCTTAGCAGTCAAGAATGAACCATAAACAAGAGTGTGTCATCAGTAAATGATCGAATAGTGTGTTTGTGTCTAATGCGTTGTGATGAATGTGTATGTGTGTGTTGATGAGATGCAACCTAGAAATGATGTGTGCGTCAAACCTATAGCCGAAGAGTGTATCATGAAGACAAGATGATCAAAAGAGTGATGATGTAGCCTAAAGTGTATATCACTATAAGATGAATAGAGGGAGTGGTGATGTAGCCTAAAGCGTATACCACTATAAGATGAAGGAATAGGTGACTATTTAGCCTAAAGTGTATGCCACTAACCTAGTAATGTTGCATGAGAGAAGGTTGAATGATGAATGTGTAAGTATGATAAGGTCCATTTGATTTGTAAACCCTTAAAAGTCGAGTATGGACCGAGGAAATAAAGTGTGTCATAGGGTAGTGAGTGCAACATGCGTAAAAGAATGTAGTATTCATGATGATAATAGACAGACCATATGATGCGTAGAGATGTGTAATATGTGATGAATAATATGTAATGAAATGTGTGTAGGTGGACTAGTAATGTAAAAATGTGTGTTATGTAGTATGTAGTAATGAGTAGGATGTAATGCTAGATTCAAGACAATAGTGGTGTGACATATGTATGATGAACACTAATATGATATGTAAAGTATGTATGATATGTAAATATGTAATGGTCAAATTATGTAGCCTAAATGTAGGATGTGTGAAGACACAATATGTGTGAAGAGTCGAATGTGTAGTACCTATCATATAGTGTGTGTGGTTTATGTGTAGTCATGTATCCCTCAATATTCAAGTGTGAACTGAAGCACAAGAGTGTGTCATTGGGTAATGACGATGCTAAAACATGTGATGAATATGCCTATGTGAGGAGATGTGATGTATGATATGCAAAGATGAGATGTTATGATGATGCTGATATGGTGAGGGGGGTTGTGTTAGTATGATATGCCCCCCAAGTGTATGGTAGAGAAGGTGACTATGTGCCACTATCAAGGAGATCATCGTTATCGTGGTTGAAATCTACTATAGAAGCATCGGAAACATGATAGGTATAAAGTGAGGAGGGTCATATAAGGACCCATTATGTGTGTAGTGTGTACACATTTATTGCATATTCCTCATCAGTAAAGGCTATCGGTGGACAACCGTGAGCATACCCAACAAGAGATATTCAGAGTGTAAGCAGGAGAAGAGTCATTAGGAATAGATATATTGCCAAAAGGCATAGGAAATGTAAGCAAAATGGTTCTCATGTCTATTGTACTGCCAATATAGTCAATCCAGAACTATCCAAGTGTGAGTGGAGAATCACAAGCGGTATGTGAAACAAAGACTGTCAAATGAAAAACATGCAGGCCATAAGTGGTCGTAATGTGAAAATAACCATGATAAAGATGTGGTGAATGAAGAGGTGGTAATATTTCATTAAGTGGCATGCCAAACTAAGAAAACTGTCACATGTACAAATAGTATCTAAGCAAGTAGATTCAATTGGGATGTGCTTCCAAAAGGCCTATTTGATAAATAATGTGCATGTAAAAGGAGGCAGCACAGATGCAACCCGTGGAGGAGAAGATGAAATAGTGTCTACATTATTTACAGACCCCTGGTATAGTACCATAACATTAGTAGAGGGAGGGGTATTTGAATTTATATTCACCTGGGCCATTGGCCACAAAGGTTTCTTCAAAATAAGATTCATCTACATCTATAGGAGTAAAGTTAAGTTGTCTAATACTTCATTAATGAGTTTGATAGCGTCAAATTCATCATCAGAGTCCTCAAAATCATATGTGTGGGCATCATCGTGTTGTATTGACTTTATCAAGTATATTGTTAGGAGCTACACTAGGGGGAAGGATTGAAGGTGCCTCAATAGATGAAGAAGAAGTGGTTACTGGAGAGGGTATGGTGGGTGAGATGATGGTCCGTAGTATGAATAGAAATATACAGAGTATGCGTAGCAATAGAAGAAGGTAGTGAAGTACTAGACTGACCAATATCATATGTGTCGAGGTTACTAGATGGAATATCTTGCGAGGTGGAATGGGCATAGTAGTAATAGGGTCTATGCGAAAATATTTGAATGGCTCTGGATTTGTGGTGATAGTATGTTCATAGCCATCATGGAAAAATTTGACACATTGGTGAATAGTAGATGGAATTGCTTACATTGCATGAATCCAAGGTCTACCTAACAAGAGATTTAATTGAAATAGGCATATCTATAACATATAAATCAGTGAGAACAATCTTAGGCCCAACCCAAATATGTAATGAAATAGTTCCTAAACATGTACGAGTAGTAGAGTCATAGCCTCGGGTGATAGTAGAATTCCTAGAAATAAGAGTATCACTAATAGCCTAGAATTGTTGTATACAAGAGAATAAGCACATAAGTTGATGGCTGATCCATTATCAATAAGTACTCGTTTAATACAAGTGGTGCTAACAATGGACAGTAATGAGCAAAAGCACACACTGATTACTTTTAGCAAAAGGTGATAGATCTTCTTAGTGAAAGATATGGCATGTGGAAAATTGTGAAGAAATTGTATGAGATATGCAAAGGCCACCGCAGAGTTATCACATTCAATATAAATGGAATGGAAAGGAAGATTCTAATGTGTTACGACAATTTGGTGCATTACGCAATAAGTCATAAAGAGAAATCTTGGTGGGTGTATTTTAAAGTTGCTCAATAATGGCATAGCCCTTAGAAGTAGATAGAGGAGGTGCCAAAGTAATGGGTAGAGAGATAGAAGTAGGGTGGAGACATCAGGTGGATTAAGACATGTATGAATAGTAGTAACTATATTAATAGATTATCAACCCTAGGTGTAACAAAGCGGGGAGGATGTTGAGTATGCACACACATAAAATCAACAACAGTAGTCACTATACCAAAAACCTTAGTAGGCGTGAAAAGTAGGATAAGACGATTGAGTCATGACTTGATAAGGTGAAGACATGATCAGAAGAAAGGGTTGGATACATGTTGGTTCACCAAAATTATTAACTAAAATGTCAATTTATGGTAGTTAATATAACTAGGAACAATAGTAAATAATAGTAAATAAAAGTAAATAAATATAGAAAGTGAACCAAGCAACTAGGCTAATGAAAATAGAAACCCTAATATGTAAAGAAGGGTTAGAAGGACTTATATGATTCACATGATTGATCTGGACTATGTGTCAAGATGAACTGGATAAACATAGAAACAGAGAAAACATGCAAGAGCTCCAAAAACACATATCTAATTGTTTCGTTGGACTGGGGTACCTGGGAGAGGATCAGGGCTCTTGTGGGTGCCCTAGTATGAGTTATGGACACCCTGGTCTATGTAGAGGTCCAAAAACTAATTTTAGGGTCGTTAGATGATCAAAAGCCCTTCATTTTTCTGTCACACTAACTTCATTGTACTCTGATGTATGTTTCTTAGCATTAATCAATGATGAGAATAGACCTGTAAAACCCCAAAACAAGCATCAAACCCTAAAAAAGAAAAATGAAGGGGTCATATGAAGGGGTCAGATGTCCTCAGCTTCCACAATGGTGGACTTACTAACTGATTGTTGCACTACATCTCAGACCTAATGTAGTTCTATGTGCAAGTGTGTGAAATCATGCCCTAGGTGTTCTTGTGTCAGTCCCACTTTGTGAAAGTAGCGAGCAATAACTATGTGTAGAAAATGTAATAGAATGGTGGATGGAATAGAATAAACTTCCCTCTTATGTGTGTGTGATGCAGATGAACCATCTTTGTGCCTTGTGATGGATGCTAGATGGATGCAAATGAGCTCTAGATGCCTTAGATGGATGTAATCTAGGTGGATGATAGTAGTGACTAGTGTTTGGTCCCTCATTATGGTTTCATAACTTTATATTTATATGGTTCTCTTGTCCTAATTTCATAATTAACCCTGAAAAGGCCAACCACAAGAAATATAAAATGTTCAAATGGCTATAAAGTTCCCAAAAAGTGGTGGGAAAGTGGGAAAAGGATTAGGGCACCCGACTGGGACCAAGGTGCCCGTCGGTGCCCCAGTACTAGCCTGGAGCCCCTAGTCAAGGCTAAAATGATGCAGAAACGAAAGAAAGAGACTGGGCATGTATGTGTTGAAGGTTGGCAATGCAACAGAAAGCAAAGAAAAATGGCCAAAAGATGGGGGTTAATTAGTACTTTCTTCACTCAAAAACCATATGAATAGTAGTATGAGACCGAGGACTAAATAATGTCTAAAGTGCATGATTTTGTATCTACAATTTCTAACATGAACTAGAAGAGCATAACGACCAATGAGAGTTGAGTTTATCTACCATGGGAAGCTTGGGAGACAACAATTTATAGTTTCGTAGGTGAGTAACTGTGAAAATGTGTATGTGTCTTCTATTCCTTCCGCCATGGACAAGATGAAATAACCCCAATCTTGTGTGACATGTCATGTGGAATAGCTTCAATAATTACTTAATAGGATTCTTGGTTGTCATTAGCTAAGGAGAATTTAATTTAGCTTTTGGCCAAAACAAAATCCTTATAAACTATTGGTTATAAATGTCTTGCACCATGTGAATCCCTTGTCTAAAAATATTGAGACCATGCACCCATGGTACCTTCAAGATCCACATTTTAGAAGGTAATGACCACTGACCACCACATTGAGTGAGAATTGATTGAGATCGCATTTGTAATTTCATCCCCGTTCTATAAAATCCATGGCTTAATTTTCTCCCAATATTTCCAAATACTTTTGAGAATAAAGGATCTCGCCATTTTCAATAGAGCTTTAATGAAGAGAAAGCTCTGGAAATATAACCCCTTTCAAGTCTTGTGGCCTTATGGGGTGCACTTAGAAATGTAGTTGCATAAGAGAATTTTCTATTTCTCTTGACCTTCAATGGTGTGAACATTTCATTTTGCACAAAGGGAAGTGCCTTGGCAGCTAACATCTAATAACTATAGACTACCAAATTCTTTAGGTAGACAAAAACTCCCAAAAATTCTATGAAATCCCTTAACGAAGCAATTTATGAAGTTGTTTGTAAGAATATTGAAAAGGGGCCTGACGTGAAGAATAATACACATGCACATAAATAGGGAATTTGGATAAATTATAGAATTTACTTGTTAACAAGAGAGGCTTTGTGATCCAGTATGAAAACTTCTTCTTGAATCTATCCACAAAATACTGCCATATATAGGATTTGGTTGCTTAGAATGCAAAAGGGATTCCTAGAAATAAAAAAATCTCCATGTTAAATCCAAGTCCATTTGGAAGATAGATAACCATGAAGGTGGGGTCAGAATACATTGTCTGTAACATTTCATCTTTTTCCACCAGATGTTTGAGCCTGAGGTAAGGTAATAAATATCAAGGTAATGCATGTCATGCTAAACACTATTATCATATTCTATTAAGGTGATAAATGAGTTGTTTTCAAAATGACCTTTTCTCAGATGAGTGGAGGGAAACCCCAAAAATGAGATGCCTTTAACCAAGCCATGTTGAGTGGCATTGGTGAGGAGATAAGAAAATCCTTCAGATGGTAACACATACAGAGCATGAGCCAGAGGGCATCCTTAATGAATAAAGTGGAAAAGGCCAAACAAATCTTGATATAAAGATAAATCGAGTCATCATTGAAAAACATGAACACAAATATGATAAAAGTAGGTCCAAAGCTATGTGCTTTCAGCATGGCTTGAATGAAGTTCCATATGATCCTATACTTTATCAAAGTCAATTTTCACAAAAAAGGGATTTAAAATTGTTGGAATAATATGTTTTCAAGGACAACATGTAGATTTGTCAATGCTTGTGGGAATATGCCCCTCCACTTCAATATGGGGTGACTCCCATTTATTGAAAGCTAGAAAAACATGTACAAAAATCTATCTCCTGGGGTGGTTGTAGACCAGGGAATGTGTAGAAAAACCCTTAGTTTTTTCAGTACGAAAATATCTTAGAGAGAGATGGAAAATGATAGATAAATGGGAGAGAAAAATGAGGACCCGAATTTCATTAACTACAATCTCGATAGCTTTCCAGTTTCAATAAGAAGACACAAAAAAGAAAAAATAAAATACTTACCGTATAAGAAAAACTTTACATTCTTAAAAAAAAAGAAAAAATCAAGAGCTTTTTCGGTTTTGTTATTTTATCTATTTGTGGAGTGTCTTTTCTAAGCTTTTTCATTAATCTTTTATCTTATCATATAACGTAACTTTCTAAAGTTTTCTAATTTGATTCATAAACATAAGCGACCATAAATGACTATTGATTATGACATTCTACTTGCAAATGTTTAGTAAACAATTCCACAGGGTTGGCTCTGGATAATATCATAGAGGAACCAAAAATCATAGAGGAAGTCAAAGTTTATAAGCATTTATAAGTGCAAGAACAGTGAAAATTCTAGTGAAGTTCTTGCAAGACAAGTAGGAAGAGGTGATTGGTATTTGGTTGGAAAGGGAAAGGTTTACAAAATCCTTTTGAATATAGGTAGTAAAATTAAATAAATATATTATTACCACTTTCTTAATACAAGTGTTACTTACATAGAAACTAATTTTTAAATTGTAGATTTTAACTTAAGTTTTTCACAAAGTAGTTTTTTCTTAATGCAATAACTTCCATATTACCAATAATAAAATAGTACAACTATTCATTAAAAAGACAGGTGGTATGGAAGCACACCTTAAGTTCAAACCTACCTGAAGGCACTGAAGACCATAAAAACAACGAGCCCACATGCAACCAACCAATTACAAGATGAAATCAAAAAATAAGAACAAAAAGAATTAGGCTACAACCGTGAAGAGAGCCAAAGGCAAAGGATCTCTATTGTATTGCTTGCCCTACCCACCATCTAGAATGTTCTATACATTTGGAATGAGCTCCCAACCAATGGAAATGGTTTTTGTGACTTCATTATTTTCTTCAAATTAATTTTCTGGCCCCCATGGCAGAAAAATGGTCAACATTAGTTGAGGGAATTTATTTCTTGTGGGAGGTGAAAACAAGATGTGATGAAGAGGCATTGACAAGCCCCACCCCCATGTTGAGGCTATGGAGGAGAGTAGTGGCAAGGTGATGAACCCCATCCAAAACAACTGCGAGAGTGGAAATGGGAGCAACTATTATGACACCCTCTACCCGTTAGTGAGGGATCCCGAGAATGAGGGGCAGAGAACATGAACTACAGTGAATGAGGCATTTCCCTAGTGATCCAATAGGGTCTTGAGGATGTCACTTCAAATGTTGCCTTTTATGCTTACACTTAAATATAAAAAAAAATTTAGAAACAATCATTTCTTTGTTAAAAGATGAAAGATTGCAATCAAAAACAGAATGGGAAAAAATAGTTGAATTACTCTCTTTCCAAATGAAGAAACGAATTTCCACTCTGAAGAAATTCCATACTTGGGTGAAGGCCATGAGTAGGCCCAATAAATCCCCTAACAAAATATGATACCAGAGAAATGGTTCGAGTTGAAAAGGTTGAAATAGTTCATGAATCCAAGCCCATATGGTTTGATCTTTGTGACAAAACCAAAAAAAGTTACATAAGGGTTTCAATTCACCCACAAAACAAGCATTGAGGATTTGGAACACCTAATTGAATAAGTTTGTGACCAATGGGTAAACCATGGTTTAGAATACATGAAGAAAAATGAGAATGTTTGGGCTCAAAATGGACAAGGAGATAGTAGAGATTCTACATTTCCAACACCAACCATAAGAGAGTAACGACCAATGGGAGTTGAGTTTATCCACCACGATAAGCTTGGGAGACTAAAATTCATAGTTTCTTAAGTGATTCATTATGAAGATGTGTATGTAGCTTTTATTCCTTCCATCATGGACAAGAGAAAATAGTCCCAATCTTTTGCGACATGTCATGTGGAATAGCTTCAATAATTACTTATATGATTCTAGGTCACCATTAGCTAAAGAGAATTTAATTTAGGATGAAGATTTCATTGTGCAAAATCCAATTCCAAAAATAGATTACAAAATTAGAATGCTTGTACATAGATATTGCTAGAATTGAAACCCTTTAAGTGCCTTTTTTGATAAGTAGATACTTGAAAAATATTGATTTAAATTTGAGATGCTCCTAACTTGGCTTGGCCTACTCCTAACCTGGTTTGGAGTGATTTAAAATAGAATATAGGTTGCTTCTAATGTCTATTATTGATTTTGGGAAGTTTATGGCAACTTAGCATAAGAATTGATAGATATTTTTAGAGGAGCTCTTGAGAATACCAGGTGAGTGAATGATTGTGCTTTATTTTATTTTATATGACTCCATAGGATGTAATTTCATGTTAAGGCCAACTAAGAAGTGGAAATAAGATAAACATAAGAAAATGTGATTGTTGGAGTGTCTTGGATATAACCAGAAAGTACGATATAACTGATAGGTGCATCTATCTATTCTAGATAGTAGTGTCCAAGAAGATAAAGTGTCGAAAGTGAAGATATGGAGTAGTTTGACAGGAGATAAAGGATGTGCATGAGTAACTCATTTAGTATTCTAGGTGTCTAATCAACTGAGTCAGAGAATAAGAAGTATTTACAAGAAAGTGCTTCTCTTCATACTAGATAGTAGTTTTAAGGAGGAAACAATGTTTAAAGTGAAGATATGGAGAAGTTTGATAAGAGATAAAGGATGTGAATGAGTAACTAATCTAGTCATGTAGGTGCCTAAGTAACTGAGTGAGAGAATAAGAAGTACTCATAATCCTTAGCGAAAAGTTAGATAACACATTTTAAATGTGTTTGTGTATACAAGTAGTATTTAATGTATAATCCAACTCAGTATTGTCAAATACATAATTACCAGATTTAGGTGTCTAAAAATTGATAAAGAAAAATGTAACAAAAAATTAAATTAAATGCAATTTCACATGCATCACATGAGATGCCTTTGATTGTAAGGATGATAGTAGGTTTTCTAATACCATATGTTTCAACTTCATACAAGTAATTAATACCAATTTTGCAGTCAACAAAAATGCTTGCTAAATACACCCCAACCCATTTTGTTAGGAAACCACTATAAATAGTTTTTTTTTACCTACAACTAAATAAATTTGGCAATATGGAATTTTAGTTATTAAACCATCCATCAACAATAAAGAGGACATGGCCTTACATTGGGAGTGTTAAACTAGCAATTGCACATGAGTTGCAAGGTATGCTGAAAGGGATGTTAAATGCAAAGCTATTTTGGATTTTTTTTTTGATGTGGTAGTTGATGTGTAATATACTTGTTAGTTTGTAATTTTGGTTTGTATGTTATGATGTAGACAATTGAAGATTTATTTTCATGTCCACATTTTCCAGCCTAAACTTAGCTAAAACTAGGCTAAAAAATTATATGATTACGACAACACAACTAAACACGCTTAGCACATGTGATAATGACAACAAGATTTGTTTCAAAACACCATGCAAGTGTAGCTCACCACATAGGTATTACCATTTCTGATAACAATTTTAATTCATTCAAATTGCACCCTCTTAATAATTATTTAATTCCTTGTTATGGGAAGCGATCACACAAAGATCAGTTCTTACCTAACCAAACTTATGCAATACCTAACCAAACTTATACAAAATATTAATTAATTTTGTTTGCTTTCATAACATTACACAATTGATATTCACATAAACACTAGCCACACAAGAAACTACTTAGTTTTCATACTCGGGGAACATGTTATTACTTGTTTATTCATTTTTTGGTAGATATTTCAAGAGTAGCAAGATAAATAACACTCATTATTGGATACGGATTCTATTATCAAAATTAATTGGCTTTCCTCTAGGAGGTACCACATGTTACTTCCATTAAACCATCACAATGTTAACAAGCGAGATCAGAGAGGGGAAACATATCAAGCTCTTGAATACACCCCTACTATGTTCTTATTGAGCACAAAAATTCCAATAAGTTTACAAGATTTCACACACACACACACACACACATCCTCCTAAGGAAGCCTTCACAATTCATGGTTAAAGGTACAATCTACAAAACTTATCAAGTTCTAACTTAGTTACAAGTAGCCTATGAAAAATACGACACCCAAGGTTAAGGCCTAATGGGTCTAAACATTAGTGGATGGTCTCCTAGATATGGCCCCTTCCATGTGGTAAACAAAATACATGGTTTCATCTCTTATTGGTCAAGCTAAGGTAGGATGAAGAGTTCATTGTGCAAAATCCAATTCCCATCTTACACATATAATATGCTATAGAACATGTGGATCATCAATAATTGTTTCTCACAATTTAAGGTTCCTTTAACTTGCTACAATTCAACCATAAAAGATATCCTGGTGATATACCTATTAGAGTGTTATTCCAATCCCAACAAGTCCTATATTCCATTTACCAGACTACTTGTGTGTTTTCCGTATTAGAGTCACAATATGATAATGATTACTGAGTCTTGAACACAAAAGATTCCTTTGGGTCAGTTGATAATATTTTCCATTCACATTTAGTTCAAGTTAGCTTAACCAAAATTTCCTAGAGGGACGATTCCCAAGAAAGGGATCATTGAATCAACACTAATAGAGGGTCACATACGTGCAACTCACTTTGTGGAATCCTACACATAACTAGAGACACGATCTACACATTAGTTACTCAGCTAAATATTTAATAATAAACTCATTAAGAGATAGGTTTACCACAAGTTACATCTCCTGATCATTGGGTTTCAAGAGAGGATTTTTACTTTTGGTCACTAATAAGAGTGTTTTGATTTTCATATTTTTTGTGTTTAAGACTAGGTGTGGTATAGTTTCAACTGTAGTTACAATGCCAACATACATTTCAATATTTGTATTTTTCCTAAGTCGTGGTCTCGATAAGTGTTTTAAAATGGTTAAAATAGTGTTCAAGAACACATTCATTTAGTGTGCACAAGAATGATTAGTAATCATCTATAGCTTAAAATAAGACTGTCCAATTTACATTAGATTACATTCCTAGATCAAGCTTTATTTTTTTCCATTTCTAAATAGTGTTATAATTAAAACTACACTAACATGCTAAATCATGGAACTATCACACATTTCATTTACACCATTTTCCATTGTTTTACATACTTACAATAACACTATTCAACACGAAGTTGGCATGGATTCTCCCCTTTCCCTACTAGCTATGAATCATATATTATAAATTTTCCCATCCCCAATATATTCATTTTATGTTAGAATCACAATACACTGAGAGGGGGGTGAATCAATCCCTATAAATTTTTAAATTAAGCTTCAAATATGAAACTCAAAATGCCATAAGAATTCAAACACAATAACCACTTATTCAACTTTAAGAGTGTGCACACCATAAACCATCATCAAAGCATATAACCATGAAAGCAAAAAAGCAACACAAGAACATAAGATATAAGTGGGAAACCCTTAAGGGGAAGAAAATCCATTGGAACACTATCTTATATTGATATGTTTATGAATTTATTGAGGCACCAACCACACAAGGAGAACCAACCCCTAGTTTAGTAGAGCACTAACCCTACAAGGAACACTAACCCCTAATTTTGTGAAACACTAACTCCAAAAGAAGGCTACAACCCCCAAGATGATCAAGTACCCACTCAACCAACTTATAATGTGTAGATATCATATTTTTTTTTCCAAACTGATGGAGATCCAATATTCAGCTCGCACTTCTTCACTCAAACCCTAAGTGATCAATCTTCACAAAACAAGCTCATCAAACCCTCTAAAAATCATCAAACTCTCTAAAAATATGAAACTATTTCTCTCATGTCCTTTGATTTTTCTTATTTTTCATCACACTTGAATCATCTCCAAATCATTCTCAAACGCCTGCAATCAAACCTCACCTAGGTTGCTCCACTTACACACAATCAACTAGTTTGAAAAAGCACCCAAAAACATGATTTTATATGCTTCACCACCTTTCAAACTTAGGCACAACATTTTCCCTCCATTTGGTACCACCCATACATCAAGAAAAAATTTTAAATTTTAAATACAACATTCACAAATGACCCAATTAGGTCGGCCTAGCCAAAAACCTTAGTACATGTGCCAAAAATGACTCAAACCCCCATAGGCAAATTCTTAAAAATGCCCTAACATTAGTACCATACTTTTTCATGACCCAAAACCCCTTAAATATGATGAAAATATCATAAAACATTCATTCATGGTAGAAATTAATATCAACCAATAAAATTATTTCATTTATTGGGCCCAATTCCCTTTACAAATCTCAAAACAATTGTTTCTGTCACCCTTCAGCACCCTGGAAACTTCATATGATCACTAAATCACTTGTACTCAACCAAAAAATTTCATGTGACCACTCAATAAAAATTGAAAAACCTATAGAACAATTCTAAGAAAGGTATAAGCCATAAAACATCATTCAATTCAAACCACAGATACTTTTGTCTTCACTAGATCAACCTGCCAAAACAATTGTTTCCAAAGGTTAGCTCACTAAATCCTTTCTACATTCATTAAAGACCTAAAAATGGATTAATTAGATGCATAATTAATCCCCATTCACATTACAGGTGATAGGAGCCATCACCCAATCCATCTCATGCTTCAAACAACATTAATCTTGCACCAAAATAAATGTTGTCTTAAACTACCAAAAATATTATTTCTTAAAGAATGACCTGGAAACCCTATCAAATGACCTCATCATGAGGCCAGTCATATATTATTGGAATTATCTCTGAATATAATTTCCAAAACAAACTAAATCATCTCAAAAATTCACTTGTAGCTTAAGTTATGATGTTTTTACTAGACCATGCTATTTGAGACCCCAAAATTACCCTTTGACCAGTCAACCTATTTGGACCCCAAAACATCATGAAGATGCACGAACATGTCCTGAAACTTCCATGGACATCAAGAAAAACTTTCAATCATCACGAAACATCAATTTTTTATGCTATTTATTTAGACAACCTTGTCTTAAAACCCATTTCTTCAGAAACTTCTATTTTTAGGTGGGGCCCACATATCATCATGACATCAACCATACATTTCTAGAAATCCTAAGGATTCCTATAAAAATTCAATCATCACTTTTGATGAATCAATCAAAACTGGGTCCCAACACTTCACTTTCTGTCAAGTTCTCCTAGTTAGGGTTTAACTAGGGTTTTAAACCTATTTGCCTTCTTAACATTTGTTCATAAAAACATGGCTATCAAATGACCTTATTATTTTTGTGAAACCTTATAAACTCACCTTAAAAGCATCCTTGAAATCCACAAGGTCCCATGTAAAACACATTATTCACAACGAGCATCAGAAGTTTAAATTCAAGCTTGATTTTCACGTGTTCTTGACCTTGTCTCATAAAATCAGTCATATATGACAAAATAATCATCATGAGCACCTAAAATGTTTTTGAGAACATCATCACTCATCCCTCTAACATCTCTAATCATCATATTGGTAACACCATAGCCCAATCTCTCTAGTCACTAAGACTTACCTATGCTTGCATGCTAGATTTTCACTGTAACAACTAGGGTCAAGTGAAATAATGCAATAAATGAACAATAAACCTCTGGAAATGACAAAAACATACCTCATATACCATGATACACATGATTTCATGATTCCATGAGCTTATATGGCTCCAAACCACTCTGCCACTCCTCCAAGCAAACATACCTGCTCCCAATGAGCATCTGTAACATAGAGATCTACATGTACCTGTACCATACAACTATTGTGAGTACTCAAGAACCTTCAAAACCTATTATCCATCATGTCAGCATGATTCCCAAGAAACCAAGAAGTTCACACTGCCAATCAACACTTCCTAAGCACTTGTATGGGCTTGCAAGAGCAAGCATACCTTAATGAATCCCACTGTAGCAGCTGATAAACATCTGAACCAGTATGTTAGCATCATATACAATATCATGACATCATCATAAAATAGTCACTTTGTCATTAATGTGGTTTTGCATCAATGACACCACCTATTAGGCCTACATGCCAACATTTTACAAATTCAAATACAAAATGGATAGAGAGAGACAAAGAGTATTATTTCACCTGATTTCGCACTCCCTTTGTATTTCCAAGTTCAAGAGAGAGGAGGGAGAGAAGGAGATTTAAATTTCTTCATACAAGTTTTCATTTTAATTGTAAATCTAAAGAAGGTTCGAAAAGAGAGAAATGACATTATTCATGCACTCATAGTTTCCATTTACTATTTTGATGAGGTGTTCAAAGAGGTTAATTATAGATACTAAATATATTCCAAACATCAGTTAATCAAAACTCAACAAGGGTGTCGTGTAATATAAAATTTTGGGTCAATGGGACTTAGTCACACTATAGCTCAAACAACCATAGAATGACCTCAGAAAAGAATCAACGATTACCCCAATAGGAATTTTGTCACCTTCGACCCATTATCTTATATGGTGAGAATCATGGATACTAATGCAACTAAAATATGACAAGTGGTGCTCATTTTGGAGGCACCATTCCAGAGGGAGTTACCAAAAATTGAAAATTTTCACTTGCACATTGTAAGCCAAAGTGGCCCCGAAACTAATGCCAAAAAGTGCTTCCTAAAGAGCTAAGGTGAAACTAATTATATTTTACAAATCTTAAGGTGGAAAAGAAGAGTTTTCAGACGACAAGACATGTCTTCTCAGTTTGTAAGTATTAAAATATAGCAATTCTAAATCGTTTCCTCGTAGTTGAGCAGTTATCTCCTATGTCTAGGTCTTCCACGTGGCTCATAAATGTGCACCAAATAAATTTCATACAAAGGTGTGAGTGTTGTTTAATTGTTGTATTTTTATCTCATGATAATAGGGAATGTGTTTCAATCATGGGACGAAAAATCAAAAAGTCATATACACTTTCCACACATCATTTCTAGAGAAATTTTATAACTTTTAAAGTGTTGTTTTTGAATTGGTAGATGTTTAATTTTTCGCCACTCATTCATACCCCCCACACATGCACTTGTTATTAGTGCCAAAAAAGTGCATTTGGGTAGCCCCAACGACGCATTTTTAGGTGACATGTGCACATGCAAAATTGGCGGGGGTAGTCGTGCCCATATCACCCACCTACTACATTAAATCAAATTTGGACTTTCAAATTTTAAACTACAACGAAAACATTTTGAAAATAATGGATATTGAATTCTTATATATACAGTTTTATGGTCTAGAGATGTAACATGTTTTGAGAGTCATAAGGATGAGCAAGTAAAGGTTTAATTTTGCATTGGAAGACAAATTTCAAGTTTGATGCAAGTGCAGTTCTGTTGTATTCACTGGTAAAATATTTACACACATTTTAATACAACGTATGGTAAACAAAATGAAACAAATGATATAAGGCAAACAATATTTTTATTACAGTATGTAAATTTACAATGTTTAAATCAAAACTGTCAGAATAAATGTAATTGGTAAATATTTTATGGCTTGAGTGGAATAATTAATGACTAATTACATTATATTTTCATTGTAGAAAACAAGGCTTTTGATCAGATATTGATCATAAATTCATTTTGATTTGGATGGATTTTTTAAGAGAATATTTTACTTGCACTTCTTCAAGCACAACAAATTTATCAAACATGTTTTTCAACTTTTTCATGCAAATGATGATAATATATGGAGAACAAGAATCATTAGCCATGCATTCATATAAAGAATGATGGAAGTTTCCAAGGCAAACTACATATCAAAATATAATTCAACAAGAAGTTTGGGAGGAACAATGCCAATATCGTGATTTTTTATACCGCCACCATTATAGAATGTTTTTTTCTCTTTTTCAATTTGCTTTTGTAAAAAATACAGCCACATAAATTCACTTTGTTACAGAACCCATACCACCCAAAAAAGTACTTTGTTTAGTTTTGCATTTTCTTGCCCGTGGAACCCCATCATATACAATAGCAGAGTTGTATTGCGTGGGAGAATCAACAATAAGAAGATACATTTTGGTCATTGTTAATATTGTCATCCAAAAGCTACAAAATCAATACATTAGTATACCAACATGGAGTAGATTGCAAAAGATATTAAGTGATTTTCATACTTTAACTCTACTTCACACCATTTTTGGTGCAATTGATGGCACTCATATTAAGTTATCATATTGTCCAAAGCAACAGTATGCTCCTACAAACCATGTAAACATGCACAATTTCTATAGTGTCTTGTTACAAGGAGTATGTGATACGCAAAAGATATTTTGGAATGTTTGTGTCTATGCTCCTAGTGGCGCTCATGATGTTGATCACTGGAATTGCTCTACAATTAAAAGAAGAATGCAAAAGAGAGAGGTATTAGCATCTCCAACATTTGAGATTGATGGAAACATTATCTATCCACAAATAATTGGGGATTCTGCCTACCCAATATCCCCCTACTTGTTGAAGCCATATAAAAGTAACACTTCTAGATTGCATAGTTTATTCAACAAATATTTATCTAGAGGTCATGTGGAAATTCAAAATGCATTTTCCTTACTTAAAGGAAGATGGAGACTTCTTCGAGATGTGGGTGTAGAGCTTGATAAAGTACCCAAGATTATTATCACATGTTGCATACTACATAATTTCTTGCAAATGTATAATGAAGATGAGCCAAAGATTGAAGGAGATCCACACCTCAATTCCAATAATGAGATTCACAATCAAGCTATGAAAAACAATCTAGTAGAGGTACAAAGAGAGATTATGTTTCGTGAATGGCAAAGACAATATAATGCTAGTTTGGCGAAATAAAATTGTGTTAATGTTTCATCTACAAATATTTGTTTCATAAAAAATAATTTATGATTATTTACTTGGGAAAAATGCTTGGCAATTTGAAGTTGCACATCTAATATTTTTTCCATCTGTTTGCTCTCTTGCTCCATTTTTGCATGCTTAATTTCTTTCATTGTTTGAGATACATCAAAAAAAATTCTATCCTTTCTCCAAAATCTTCATGTGCAACTCTCTTTCTCTTTGTATGATTTCCTTCAATTCCATTCTTGCTCAAATGTATTTCTTCTTTTACTTTATTTCCGGCAACACTTTCATTATTCATAGGTGAATCTTCCTCAATTGATTTCTCTTTGATGTCATTTTTTGGTGTAGTAGTGGCGTTGACCCATTCATCTCCGCTATAGCCATTCATAAGGCCAATTATTTTAGGTGTTCCCTATAATACGATCTATATCTTCTTAGAAACTCCATGAAGATGGTTTTTCTCCGGTAGCATTTTCCAACTACTTTTTTTTTTAATGTCCTTTTCAATCTATTCCACTTATACTTACATTGAATAACTGTAATAGATGTTTCACATTGTATGTTTACAGCATCTACAACTTTATCCCAATGTTTCTTACCAAGACTTCCTTGGTTTAAATCATCATACACTTCTTCAAATTTTAGAATTAAAGCTTGCACGACAGTTTTTGGCCAAAGCACCTCTTTGCACTCCTTGTTTGCTTTAATATCAGTTCCAAATACTTGAGTTTCAATGACGATATTTTCAAGTTCCAAATCTTCTTGAATAAAGCTATTAAATCCATGGTTGAGGTCAACTCCATGACTGGATGGAGTGTAGCTATTCTCCACATCGTAAATGTCAGTATGTGCATTATTTATATTTATTTTTGATGCAGAATCATATTTATCAAACTGCACTTTTTTCTCTTAAATTTTGTTCAGAATGAAGAAAATAAAAGTCATCTTGCTCACCCACTTGTGTTGAGAAACATCCTTAGTTTTCTCTATTTTTTGGAATGGATTTCACACTTCGAGATTGAAGAGATGAATATAAACTTGAATGTCTTCCATGAAAAACTGTCCATTACCACCAATATGAATACCCTGCAACAATGTCACATAATCTTTTTTTGAAAACAAAGTGGTGCCAAAAAATCATATAGTTAAATCCAACATAGTTTTATAAAAAATTAAAATACAGATTATATTCATACCGAGGAAAAAAAATACACATCTATTATGGACTGTATTTGGTTTAACAATTATTTAAAAACAAGAACAACTTACCCATAAACCTGCTCTCCAGAAACTCTGCTGTAATTTAATTGGGCTGCTCTGCTGTAATTTAATTGGGCTGCTCTAGTGTAATTTACTTGGGCTTCGTTATTTTATTAAGGAATGGGAGGTGAGATAATGTTGCAGGGAATAAATTGACAAATTGTTGATGAGATAAATTTTTGGCGGGTTTTTCTGTCTGTCTTTTCCATTGCAGGGAATAAATTGATAAATTGTGAGTCCACAACTAGAGGTATTTTGTCAACCAGTTCGCGTGCATTGTATGCACTTTCACAATTGCATGCTTGTCTTTAAGGGGTAACTTGCAACAGCAACACATGACAACAGAAACCACCTTCCAACGTACTTTCATGGCTTCCCATACACTAATCTATAGCTTCCATCCAGGCATAGGCTGGAGTATGTTTGCAAAGCTTGTGGATTTTGCCTTTAAACCTTCCATTGGCATTTGCTTAAATGACTATTAAGGCGTTTCTAACAAACATGGCATATGGAACAGACAAAAGTATCAACACTTGTTAACAAACACATTTACCCTGCAATCATCACGTTCTATGTGACCATATTTATTTGAAGCATTTTGTCGAACAGTTCCCATGCTGTAAGCAAAATTCCACATTTTGCACATATATGTAACAGCTTACTTGCAACTGATACTTGTGACAAAAACCCCTTCTCCAACCGCTTTGGCAAATGTCCTTAGCCTGTTTCAAAGCTCTCATTTAGGCGCAAACTGAGAGGATACTGGAAAATATTCCGGATTTTGGCTTAATACCTGCAACATACATTCGCTTACAGGTCTGCAAGCCCTTTTCAAAAACCCAAATTTGTGAATATGGTAGCAAAGGTGAACAAATCGGGTTGGGTATCTATCTACTTGAAGCATTTCTTCGAAAACCTTAATAGCTTGTCAAGAATACCATTTTCCCTAAAGAACCCAAAAACGGCGCCTTCATTTTACACATCTCAATCTGGGCTCCTGTAACTACAACATCAAAAAATTGCCTCTTTTTTTTTTTAAATGGCTTCCATGCCCTGATTCAGAGCTCCATTGGTGCGGCTGCGGAACCCAATGCTGGTCTAAGGAGGTGAGAATACAAATCACGTTCATTTTCCAAACCAGGGCGTTTCTCGATCGAAATCGCCCCCAAACCGCACAACCATCGATAGTTGCACACACGCCATCGAGAGTGCAACTTTTCGATCGAGAAATGGCATGTGTGCAACTATCGATGATAATGTCAAATCGCTTTGGTTTGTTTGCCAAAGGATTGACGGGTGGGTATGGACCTATGGGCGAAGAATACAGGTTGCGTGTACGCGGTTGCTGGCAGGACATCTTGGGCCATACAGATAACAGAGGAGGTGAAAGGTCGAGCAGTCGGGATCATATGGCCGCTATCAAGAATGCAAATGAGCAGCCTGTGGAACACACAGAAAAGGGCCGTCACGGTTTGTTGAAGGTCGCGAGGTGTTATGAGCGAATTTTGACTTCGCAAAATTACAACGTGTAAATTTTAAAAAAAAAATCTAAAATGTTATTTTACGTGATTTATCACCCTCATCATGATCGTCTTATTCTCGTGATCGTTTTGGCTTTCGCTTCGTCTATTTCGGGTGAGAACAACTCCCGTCATGTTGCAAACTGCGTTTAAAATTAATTAATTTCTTACCCTTTTATTTAATAACATTTATTTTATTAAATTTTGGGGGTTTTTAATTAAATAAACATTAATTTAACCTTCATTAAAAATTGATCGACAAGTTTTTCACATTGCTGTGGACAATTAAAATCCCGCTTCCAATTGCTTGGAATGCCAAATTGGCTTTCCGCACCCGATTTTCCCTTTCCAAGCAAAATTTCCATATTTAACCGCTTGTTGGAAATTTTCCAGTTGATTGCCAACCCGATTGGATGACAAAATGACAAAATATCTCCCGATTTCCCACATGGGAAAATAGATGGGAATTGCCAGCCCACTTTGCCATTGTCACAAGCAAATGGTTAAACTTTTTCCCACATTCCCTTGGCAATTAATGCCCACTACCCGAAGAAGGTTGAAATTTGTTATTCAACCAAAAGAAATAAACGGTTACAAGAAAACTTCTTCGATCCTCTCTACTCTCCTCCGTGAAACTCCGTGGAAAAAGTCGTGAGTAAGAAGTTGGGGATCTTTATTTCCAAATTCTTATTATTATTTCAACTTCTTACTTTTTCCCCTATAGAAGCATTTTCGGAGAAATATTTTGTTTGCAAGATTCCATAGCACATTCTTCACGGACGATTGATTCTCCACTCATTCCAAGAAAGCAATTGAAGTAGCTCCATTAGCTGTGCATGCAAAGGAGGAGGTTGTCCACGTTGGGGAGGAAAGAATGAATTATAAGGAACCATTTCCATGCTAAAAACAAACCTGCACAAGCATTTCTTTTAGAAGCCCCCACACATTCACCAAGAGTGCTTAAAAGCCACACATTGGTCAAAGTTTCCACGTAGGCAAAAGATAGAAAGCTCACGCCAGGGTAGAAATGAAAAAGAATAATCCCATGCATTTTTTTTGCATTTCCACGCCAAGGTAGAAATAAGAAAGATTCCACGTGAAGGTATAAAAAAAGAAAGAAAAATTCAATGCATGCAAGAATATCTCCACTCCTTGGTAAAAGACAACAAGCCAAGAATCCAAAACAGCCAGAAGACAGGCTCACATTTGTTGATGAAGAATTTCTCCCACACAGTCCAAAATAGGTCATTCATTTGCAACACACACACACACACACACACACACACACACACACACACACACACACACACACACAAGAAGGTGAATTAAAGCATTTCCACACATCTTCAAGGAGGAGGCATTTTCCACGTAGTGAAGGCCCATGCAACAGTTACCAGGTGTTTATTTTAGCAGGGAGCTCATAACTATAAACCCACACATATAGAATAGCAAAGCAAAAGCCAAACACAACAGTCAAACAACCCATGCAAGCTAAAACATATTTGTTCATGCAAGTAGAGGTAAAGAAGTTGAACGCATTTGCAAAGAAGAAATTTCCACACATTTACCTGAGCATCTGCCCATCCCAGTATAAGAAAATGCCATTGTCCAAGCATTGTTTAAATAAAACAACTTAGCTAGACAAAGGCGAGCCCATGTTTGCTGCAGGAAAACTCACCCACGCATAATACAAAGGAAGACAAGGATTGTGCGTGAAGAGAAATCACGTGAATCATTTGAAAAAATGTCAAACAAGATATATATCAACACAAGAAAATGAAATTAATGAAGAAAACAATAGAAGCAAAACGAAGGTTGCCGCGGGTTGTATCTGTCAAAGTAATCAACTTTGGAGCTTGATATCTCAAAGTAGAGTGATACTTGTGAAAAACCAATCATTGCCCGTCATTATAATTATGTTAAGGTGCTTCTATACTCATTGCAAATGCACAACACCTCAATTCATAATTTTCATTTGATAATTTTCGTTTGAATTTCGTTGCGTACATAGTTTTAGCTTGTCATAAGACCTACTTTGAGAATCCGTATTTTGGGCCTGAGTGATTGTCGAGAAGAATGGGTTATTTCTTTGAATTCTCCCCACCTTTGTGTACTCCTTTGACAAGTTACAAATGCACACCAGCTCAATTGATATTTTTCACGGAGCCAAATAAAATGTAGTTTGTTTGATTTCGTTGTGCACGTAATTTTTCAGCTTGTCAATGCGACTCACTTTGAGAGTTGATATTTTGATCTCATATGATCATAACGAGAAAATAATTTGTTTTTTGAATTTGCCCCACCTTCATATGCTCACTTGCCAAGTTGTAGATTCTCAGGGTGACGTTTGGTATTTTTCGTAGGCTGAAGTAAAACGAAGTTTTTATAGTTTCACACCTGTATTTTCCTTGCAGTTTCAGAAGAGTCAATTTGACCTTTAATATTTCATTGAAGAATTTGATTTGGGAAAAAAATATCTGATCCAAAAACTTGTGGTACCTTAATAGACTCCCTCATCAAGTGAGAGTTTCTTAGAACAAGATATATTATTTTTCCCAGGGTAGTTTCAAAGGCGATTTGTGAAGTTTTGAAGTAAGGAAGTAATAACTCGAAATCACGCTTCTGTCACAATCATGTCATCTTCAACAAAGTGGTGTTGCAGTATGGGTTCCAGGGCTTTCTACCCACCTCAACGCTCCATTCAGAGTATGAGAATATCACTGATACCAACTTGGGACACGTCGACATAAGCTAGTTCCATGATCGCATATCAACCGAAGGCTAGTCATAATGTTCTCGACGCTTGTTCTGAAGTGGTCTCTCACACACGGAAGCCTTCTCAGTGTTCGTACAGAGTCCCGAATTGGTCATCACTTGCATTGAGTACTACGACACCTACAAAGTGTGGTGATTCAACTCAAACAACTCCGAAGTGGAAGTAACCTCGACTTGTGAGCTCTCAGTTTCACCTCCGCAACACAGTCACTTCTCGATAGCACCAATGGGTTACCTCTGACTTCCTCATTATGTGGTATAGGTCGTAGCTATTAGCAAATGTCTCTTCGGAGTCAAAAGCCATTGTTATCGGCAGAGATCGATAATGGGAGAAGTTTTGTCTACATCAATTGTCTTCACTTGATCATTGTGGCAGATCTATTCATCAACAAACTAGGACCAATGAAAAGTGCAATTTTGTGGATCATCAAGCAAGGTCACATCATTCAAGTGTGTCCCTATCAGCTCTCAGTTAGTAGTGAGGGCGATACTTCATCAACTAGTCTTAAAGTTGGAGCATTCTCGAATTGGATGATCATGAACATATCAAAATGACAACACTTCGGGATGGTGACAAAGATGAAAGACATAACTCTAGGAAGTGAATTGCAATCTCAAATTTTGGAAGATATTCTCAATGGCGAAAGATCAGGAGCTGGATTCTGACAAGCCAAGGTGGCGTACTGACTACGGTCTCGTGACAAATGAATAATTCACCATGGAAAGGTATTCAGAGCATGTGGAGAATTGTGAATGCGAATGCGAATAACGAAAAAATTGCTCACACCAGGATGTTGCTCAAATGGAGAGGTGGATGAATTTCTCACATTTCAAGCTCGAATCTCTTGTCATCTGAAGGATTTCAGAGCATGGTCAATGAGTTCATTCTCGTATGATCGGGATAGGTAAACTCTTGGCCCAATGGATAAGGCATTGATCCTAGGTGTCTTGATCTAGGTGGCGCGTTGCTGACTAAGATGTCTATGTGTGTGTCCAAGTCATTTAAGTAGGGTCCACATGTACCCATTACTTTTATTTATGTACTCTTCCTAAAATGACTTTAAAATTTGTTATAAATTGATGTTATTGTTAAACTCACTTTTGACAAATTTTTAATAAGTTAAGTGATTTCTATTTTTAAGTTGCTTTGTAAAGTTGGTTGAAAAAGTCAAAGTCATTTAAGATGCCCTATTTAATGTTCATATAAACCCTAACTACTTTGTAACCAAATTTTGGGTTATAAAATGAAGCTATAGGCTCATTTGTAAGGGTGACTCTAAGAGAGGAGAAGAACATATTTTTGTGTGCAAGCTTTGTTTCACGAAAGAAACTATGTTCTTTTGTAAAGACATTTTGGAGTTAATGAAATATGAAATGTGTCTCATTCATTATCTCTTGTAGCATTTGATGTTCTTATGTTCATTAGGGGTAAGTGCACCAAGATGGTGGACAATTAAGTGGACATAAAAACCCTAAAATTCAGGTACCCGCGAGTGCGGTTTATAAATAGCAGTTTTTAAACTGCACTCGTGCAACTTTTTGTATAGGCTTGGTGATTTCTGAACCTAAAACCGCGCTCACGGTTTTAAAACCGCGATCGCGGTCCTCTGAGACAAAAAAAACTAGACCCGCGACTCCTCATTTTCCCTCATTTTTCCTTTCCAACCGCGATTTCTCCTAGACCTTTGGCACTCGCACTTTGAATACCCCCTAAAAATTACTCTTCGAACTTGTGGATCATGATAGTTTCAACCATGCCGCTAAGACAAAGAGGTAAGCCCTCGATTTTGATCAATTTGTTTGCATTTTAGGTTATTTTTTGTGATTTTCATGGGTTTTTCAATTTTTTGTTTATGTATACAATTTTTTTGTTTTGTCAGTTGCTCGGCGAGCTCGTAATCCTGCAAACCCTCCAAACAATCGTCAAAACCCTCCAAACATTCTGCAAAACCCTCCTCCAAACATAGATCCACCTCCTGTGGCTCCTTCTGTCCCCATGGAGCCAACAAGAACACAAGCTAATATCGTTGGAAAAATCCAACAAAATAAAATTGCCATTGAGAACCTTATTCAGAATATAAGACAAAATCATGCCACAAATCCATCCCGCATGACTTTAGCCAACACATTGCAAACATTGATTGGTGAAGTTGACTCCACAACCAACCAAATAGATAGATGGAATACCTTTAGAGGTGATTGTAGGCAGTGGTATGCAAATAAATTATCCCATGCGGCTGTAAAAGACAAAAAAATTGGAAAAGACCGCATTTGTGCATTATTTACTGACCCAAGAACCAATGCCCCCCCGCACAGTTACTTGCAAACGGTTCCCAATCCATTGGTGCCACGATGACCGAATCAAGAACAATTTTTGGGACCGATGGTGGATGGTTTTTGATTATCCACCATGCAACAACAATGAGGTTCCCCTCTATTTTTTGAAGAAATTATATTGCGAGTTTGTGCTTAATGAGGTCCCAAACTATTTTGAATTTTCTGATTTTTATGGGCGAGGTGGTGGCTCTGCACAGAGTAGACCTGGTGCATGCGTAGGTCAACCAAGGATCCCCCATGCCCCAAAACCCCCACTGCCTTCAGTTATCCCTCCTACAGTGAAGGAGGTTGTAGAGATTGACACACTACATGCATTGAGGGAGCTCACTGACACTCTGACCCAACATAGTGAGCAGATTGCATCTGGTGATGTTGGTGGAGGTGCCAGTTCTAGCGCACCACACCACTATGGATCATGTGGTGTCGTATGCACTGCAGGACGAGACATCATTTGATGGATCACATGATTTCTTTTCTCTAGATGAGATGATGGCAGATGTTTTTGGAACTGGTGCAACGGATCCTGGTCTTTCACAGGTAAATGTCAAATAAATATTTAATATATATATACAATAGTTTAATTCATGTTTGAGATTTTAATATATATGTATTTCATTGTACGTTATGTACATACATGTAAAAACTAATTTTTTTATTTTATTTTAAATAGCAAGAGCCGGTGAAGGAAACATCCGGCGTCGACATGCTAGCTACTGCAGCTGGGCATGTTACAAACGTAAGTTTCAAGTTGTACTTAAATTTCAAATTTCATTTGATTGTGCACTTTTATTATTATAATGTTTCACCTGTACATGTACATATTAATATATGTTTGTCTTTTATATGTGCAGGAGCCTGGCGGGTCATCATCTGCTCTGGGAACTGAGGCTATTGGCATGCCTCACGTGACTTTTACGCAGGTTAGTTTCTCTTTACACTTTCCAGTTCTAATTGTGGAAGTTCACGTGGATTATGCTTTGGCTCTGTTATGTGGCAGTCATGTAGATTAATATTGATTTGTACATGTTTTTTGTATAGCTTATGACTGCCAGAGAGACTCCTCCATTTATGCAGACTGTGGAGGCTGTTGTAGATACTGCCATAGCATCTGCAGATCCACTAACTGAGGTACAATTTTTCAAATTTGTTAAATTTATTTAGGAATTATTTCTTATTACTTAAATCTACAATATCAAATTTTGTACATGAAATATTTAATTTGAAATTTAATTATTTGTATGTAGCTTATCTCTCATGAGTCTACCGTTGTCCCTGCCATGCGTCAATGACAAATTGATAGGGATCATGACATTGCGGTAAGATTTCACATGCATTTTAACTAAATTCTAAGTTTCTAAATTTTGAATGTATTTTAAAAATATGGGTGTTAAAATCTTGTTGTTTATGAATGTGCAGGTTAGGTTGCAGGCCTGCTTAGAGATGCCTAGGACCACACGGATGAAATCCGTAGTGGCATCTCCCTCCACTACATCCTCAGGTCGTGGACATGCTACTTCTAGCAGGGCGAAGAGAGGGAAGATGTTTCATGATTAGATTCATAGGACATGGATGTACATAGATATATATATGGGCTAGCTGGTCCTAGTTCATGATTCTTCATAGGACATTGTATATAGCCTTATGCGGCCGCATGTGGTCTTATATGTATGACACACTTGGTTCGAGATGTACACATGTTATGAACTTATATTTTCAGAGACATGCGTTCAACACACTTAGTTTGATACATTATATATCTGGATGTGTTGGTTTTCATAACGATATTACTTCTATGTTTGATTTGAATTCATTGCACATGATATCCTTCTATGTATGTATGTTTGATTTAAAATTAAAAAACTATGGTGCAACAATAAGAAGAAAATAAGCATATATCTCATGTACCATATTCTAGTAATAATAAGTTTTATGTATGTTATGACATGTACATGTCAATGAAATTTCACATGTTGTTGGAGTTGTCAGTAGATTTTAGGAAAATCTAGGTAGAGAACTTGTTCACAGTGAAGTGGGAGTTTCACTACTTGTGAGGAAAAATAAATTATTGCATCACCTATAACAATATTGGTGATTCAATTTGTGGATATTTTGATTCATATTTTGTAAGTGATTTGGAAAAACAAAGATCGACTTCTAGTTATGCTATTACACTTGTAACTGGACCTATCAGTTGGATTTCAAAGCTTCAAAATATTACAATTTTTTCAACTACTGAGGTAGAATATGTAGCTGCCTATCATAGTTGTCAGGAGGTAATTTGGGTAAAAATTTTATTGGATGAGTTTTGAAGATATCAATAGAAGATGAAGGTATTGTGTGACAATCAAAGTGCTATTTAATTATCCAAGAATCTAGCTTATCACAATAAGACAAAGCATATTTTAGTTAAGTATAATTTGGTTATCTTCTATTCATTTGCAGAAAATGCGATGAGTTGGTCGTGTAATATATAAAGTGGATTGGTTATCAAGGTGGATATTATAAGATATGTGACAACAAAGTTAAATTTTAGATCCCTTTACGACAACAAGTTAAAAAATTGTAATTGTTGAAAAAGTTGAAAACAGTTGGTCGTGGCACCGAACCGACTACGCGGACACATTTGGGTGGCCAGGTGAACGCTAGAGGAGGCATCGTTTCGGTGCGCAACAACGTCGTTGCTTCCGGGCTACCTCATTCGGGTGGAGTCCCTCAAGAGCCCTGAGACCAAAAAATTGTTCAACTTCGACGGGTGACTACGCAGACTCCGTGGCACCTAGAGATGTCTCATTTGATCCTACACCTCGACGTAGGGACACTCTACAATAGCCTGTCTTAGGTTTTTTCCTTCTCCAAATGGTGCTCTCGCTTGCCCTATTGTTTGTAAACGCGCAGAATAGTGTAGTTCGAGACAGTGTAAGGCTGTCAAACGGTATATTGTGTAAACAGTGGGTCATGGCACCAAACCAACTACGAAGACATGTCCAGGTGGCTAGGTGAACGCTAGAGGAGGCATCGTTTCGGTGCGTGACAACGTCGTTGCTTCCGGGCTACCTCGTTCGGGCGGAGTCCCTCAAGAGCCCTGAGACCAAAAAATCGTTCAACTTCGACGGGTGACTACGCAGACTCCATGGCACCTAGAGATGTCTCACTAATCCTACACCTCGGTGTAGGGACACTCTACAATAGCCTGTCTCGGTTTTTCCTTCTCCAAACAGTGCTCTCGCTGCCCTATTGTTTGCAAACGCGCCGAATAGTGTAGTTCGAGACAGTGTAAGGTTGTCAAACGGTATATTGTGTAAACGGTGGGTCATGGCACCAAACCGACTATGCGGACATGTCTAGGTGGCCAGGTAAACACTAGAGGAGGCATCGTTTCGGTGCGCAACAACGTCGTTGCTTTCGGGCTACCTCATTCGGGCGGAGTCCCTCAAGAGCCCTGAGACCAAAAAATTGTTCAACTTCGACGGGTGACTACGCAGACTCCGTGGCACCTAGAGACATCTCGTCTGATCCTACACCTCGGCATAGGGACACTCTACAATAGCTTGTCTCAATTTTTTCCTTCTCCAAACGGTGCTCTCGCTGCCCTATTGTTTGCAAACACACCGAATAGTGTAGTTCGAGACAGTGTAAGGCTGTCAAACGGTATATTGTGTAAACGGTGGGTCATGGCACCAAACCGACTACGCAGACACGTCTGAGTGGCTAGGTGAACACTAGAGGAGGCATCGTTTCGGTGCGCAACAATGTCATTGCTTCCAGGGCTACCTCGTTCGGGCGGAGTCCCTCAAGAGCCCTGAGACCAAAAAATCATTCAACTTCGACGGGTGACTACGTAGACTCCGTGGCACCTAGAGACATCTCGTCTGATCCTACACCTTCAGCATAGGGACACTCTACAATAGCCTGTCTCAGTTTTTTCCTTCTCCAAACGGTGCTCTCGTTGCCCTATTGTTTGCAAACGTGCTGAATAGTGTAGTTCGAGACAATGTAAGGCTGTCAAACGGTATATTTTGTAAACGGTGGGTCGTGGCACCAAACTGATTATGCAGACATGTCCAGGTGGCTAGGTGAATGCTAGAGGAGGCATCATTTTGGTGTGCAAAACGTCGTTGCTTCCGGGCTACCTCGTTCGGGCGGAGTCCCTCAAGAGCCCTGAGACCAAAAAATTTATTCAACTTCGACGGGTGACTACGCAGACTCCATGGCACCTAGAGATGTCCTCATCTGATCCTACACCTTGGCATAGGGACACTCTACAATAGTCTGTCTCAGTTTTTTCCTTCTCCAATCGGTGCTCTCGCTGCCCTATTGTTTGCAAACGCGCCGAATAGTGTAGTTTGAGATAGTGTAAGGCTGTCAAATGATATATTTTGTAAACAGTGGGTCGTGGCACCAAACCGACTACACAGACACATTTGGGTGGCCCAGGTGAACAGAGGAGGTTTTTGGTGTGCAACAACGTCGTTGCTTCTGGGCTACCTCGTTCGGGCGGAGTCCCTCAAGAGCCCTGAGACCAAAAAATCGTTCAACTTCGACATGTGACTACGCAGACTCCGTGGCACCTAGAGATGTCTCGTCTGATCCTACACCTTGGTGTAGGGACACTCTACAATATGCCTGTCTCAGTTTTTTCCTTCTCAAATGGTGCTCTCGCTGCCCTATTGTTTGCAAACGCATCGAATAGTGTAGTTTGAGACAGTGTAAGGCTGTCAAACGGTATATTGTGTAAACGGTGGGTCGTGGCACCAAACCAAATACTGTGGACACGTCTGAGTGGCTAGGTGAATGCTAGAGGAGGTGTCGTTTCGGTGTGCAACAACGTCATTGCTTCCGGGCTACCTCGTTCGGGCGGAGTCCCTCAAGAGCCCTGAGACCAAAAAATGTTCAACTTCGACGACTACACAGACTCCGTGGCACCTAGAGACGTCTCATCTGATCCTACACCTTGGCATAGGGACACTCTACAATATCCTGTCTCATATTTTTCCTTCTCCAAACGGTGCTCTCGCTGCCCTATTGTTTGCAAACGCGTCAAATAGTGTAGTTCGAGACAGTGTAAGACTGTCAAACGGTATATTTTGTAAATGGTGGGTCGTGGCACTGAAACCGAATGTGCGTGGACATGTCCAGGTGGCTAGGTGAATGCTAGAGGAGGTGTCATTTTGGTGCGCACAACGTCATTGCTTCCGGGCTACCTCGTTCAGGCGGAGTCCCTCAAGAGCCCTGAGACCAAAAAATCGTTCAACTTCGACGGGTGACTACGCAGACTCCGTGGCACCTAGAGACGTCTCATCTGATCCTACACCTCGATGTAGGGACACTCTACAATAGTATGTCTCAGTTTTTTCCTTCTTCAAATGGTGCTCTCGCTGCCCTATTGTTTGCAAACGCGCCGAATAGTGTAGTTTGAGACAGTGTAAGGTGTAAATGGTATATTTTGTAAACTGTCAAATGGACTATATGGCTAGTTGTAGAGGAGGATTCGGGTGGGTCGTTGCTTCCGGGCTACCTCGTTTGGGTGGAGTCCCTCAAGAGCCCTGAGACCAAAAAATCATTCAACTTCGACTGAGTGACTACGCAGAACTCCGTGGCACCTAGAGACTGTCTTGTCTAATCCTACACCTTGGCATAGGGACACTCTACAATAGCCTGTCTCAGTTTTTTCCTTCTTCAAACGGTGCTCTCGCCCTATATTTGTAAACACCAAATAGTGTAGTTTTGAGACAGTGTAAGGCTGTCAAACAGTATATTTTGTAAACGGTGCATCATGGCAACGAATATGAAGACACATCCGTGGCGTTTTTGGTGCGCTTCTTCAGGCTACCTCGTTCAGGCGAGTCCCTCAAGAGCCCTGAGACCAAAAAATTGTTCAACTTTAACGGGTGACTACGCAGACTCCGTGGCACCTAGAGACATCTCGTCTGATCCTACACCTTGGTGTAGGGACCCTCTACAATAGTCTGTCTCAGTTTTTTCCTTCTCCAATCGATTGCTCTCACTGCCCTATTGTTTGCAAATGCGCCGAATAGTGTAGTTTGAGCAGATGTAAGGCTGTCAAACGGTATATTTTGCAAACAGTGGGTCGTGGCACCGGACCGACTACGCACACGCGTAGGGATGGTCTTGTAAACACTTGGGGAGGTGTCATTTTTGGTTCTCTAAGCTCCAGGTCCTTCTGGGCTACCTCCTCTGGAGCCAAGAACCCCCTCCACAGGTACATAAATCATTGTTAATTACTTCTCTTTTCTTGTAAAACAATGAAAGCTTCTCTTAGCTTCGAGAATTTATAATTCTCTACTAACAGTGCCAACCACGTGAAGGTGGAAGCTTTTTTGGCACCACTAACCTGCATATAAAAGTCTTAGTCAAAGAAATTTAAGTTTCAAATCAAATCCATACTAGATATATACAAAATACACAAATTTAATAAAATATATGAACTTAAATTTATCTAACTAAATTTATATATACCAAAGAAATTATATATACCAGACATGAGCATTGTAAATTCATTGCAATGAACCATCAGGATCGGATCTACTCTGAATAGCGGACATGATTGCTTCATGATCTGACTCTCGAACCTTCCAAAGAATCTTGTTATTAGGCCTTCCTCGATATCTATACAGCTGAATATTTGTCGCTAGAACTAGATGCGAATATAAGAGTATTTTCCTGTGTGTCTCAAAGTCTTCAAACACCCAAACAGAGGAGTTTTTTAATGGATATCGCCGAAGCCAAGTTCCAGTAACTACCACTGACCCTGTAGGGTACTCAATATCTTCGCCATCTATAACAGGAGAAGTCAACTTCTTTCTTTCCTCGATGCAACGACATAAGAAATAGTCTGTTCCTTCTTCATTGTCTTCTGTCGCAATAACTACAAACACATGTCCTACAAAAAAAAATGGTTTCAACTCAAATTTAAATTGTACATATTAAAATTTCAATGGACATAACTCAATACAAAAATTGTAAATAACCATAAATACCTTGTCGCACCAAAATTAAAATTTCGTCAAAGTCCTTGGATGTTGCAACTTCATCTGCAGAAACAAGTTGTAATGCTTGTGGAGGTTGATAACTAGCAAGCGGAGTTAGAGGCCTACAAATCCATCCATCGACCCATTCTTGTGAATCACACTCAGCTGTGACAAATTCGATACAAGATGCACAAAAACATGTCAACTTTCTTGTCCATGTGGCCCACGAAGTAGCGTCTGAGCTACAAAATGAGTGCATATCACTGGACCCAATGAGTGTCATACAATCCTCGTAGTTAGCAATTTGTTGTTCCTCTATCAACCAAAAATATCTGCGAACCGTGGAAATTTCTTGAGAACCTCGGGCCATGTTGTCAATACACCATTCCACTATGCTCTTTGCATCTTTCAATTTAGCACCATCTTTGTACTTCAACTCTTCTCTTGCAAGAGCTCTTTTCACACATGCCCCTGCACCGTCATGCTCTCCTTTTCCATGTCCAGCCTCAGTGAAACTCCAAATATGTTGCACACCCATCTTGACGTGCATCCTGCTCATCCAATAAAACATTCGTGCATTCTTAAACTGAGACGTGTAATTATCTGACCATATATAATGTTGTTTGAAGTGGATGTCCCTATCAGACAAGTTTCCATAAAATAACTGGAAACACCCTTGCACAAATTCAGTAGAATGAGTACGATCATCACTGATATAAAAATGGTACTCTCTTAAAAAAATTTCTGATCATTCTCTGTACTGTCAGGAGAATGTATAAATGCTATATGCACAAAAATGGCAACTTGTACTGAGTTGTAATATTGTGATTGAACCTCCATTTGTGGTTGCAATGTATAATTCTCTGCAAAATCTACCACTGAAACAATAGTACCAATAGGAAATGTGTCTTTACATATCTTGAATTGTTCATCCAACCATCGAGCTCTGTGTGTATGCCTAGCATACTCATAAACAATTTCATCCTTAAATTTTCTCATAAATTGAAAAACATGCATATGTTCTGTAACTAGCTCACACCGTTTAGACTCTTTTCCATCTTTCAACTGGTATGCAACTGATTTATATTTATCAAACTCAACTAAATTATTTCCTATTGCACCTTCAATTTGCTCATGGATGCAACTTTCCAATTTAGGTAATCCGCCACATGTACCACAACTTCCATCTAAACAATCCTGACTATAAAAAAATTGTCTGACTTCTTTTTCACAAAATATCGTAGGAATGAAATCCCTAGAAGATATTGGTGGAACTTGAACACCACATTCTGATAACATAGTTTCAGAATGCAAAATAGAACGAATACATAAAAATTTAGCATAATGCATAGCAAATTCAACATGTTGCCTACAACAACAAGTGGTGCGAGCGTGGTTGATTTTCACATAGAATGGTTTTAACATTTCAAAAAAATGTTGACTAATTTTAATTTCCAGATGCTCTTGTTCAAACTTACGAAAAAATTGAGTTTGAGTCATATCTAAGAAATGCTTTGGATGTGGTTCGCGATTAATAGAACCAACTCTCCGTTTTACAACATCTCTTGTATTAGGTGAAACTCTAGTGTTATCATGCCAAAATTGAATAACAACTTCTCTTATAGCATCAGTATTATATTTGTCCTTACGTGGTGCTCTAGCAGAAAATGCCCAAAAATCGGTGTTATTGAGTGATTGAAGGATATTACGTCTTTCAATTGCTTTCATTAGAGTTTTTCGATTAACTTGCAACATTCGACTTGTTTGCGTAATCAAACATTGTTTTTTTATTGATTCACTTACAACACTAGTAGCAAGTACACGACGCACAATATTACTATCCCTAGTGCGTCTCTTGACACCAACAGTGTGATATGCATCATGAAGGTTTTCAACAATTGTAGAGGTTTGACCACGTATATTAGATGTTGTCAATCCTAAGGTGTTTAATGTAGGTCTCATTTTATTCAATTTCATCAAACTAACCAACAACTGACATCTTTGGGAATCATTTAAAATTTCAAAATGATTATCCCAAATTTCAGTGGTTTTTCTTCTGATTTGTCATTCAGAAAGTTTGTCACACATTGGTTTCAAAATGTTTTCATCAATTTCAATAAAATAATTAGGTTTCTTACGGAAAATCCTAGGAGGTGTTTTTGTCAAATTTTGTTTGTCTACAGTTTCAACCTGAATTTCTTTATTCACATTTTCATTGTCTCCTTCAATTTCAACATTTGCTACATCACGAGTATTTAATTCTTCTTCAACATTGACAGTAAAAACATCTTCATCACGAGTATTTAATTCAACTTCAACATTGACAGTAGAAACATTACCTGGTTCCTCATTGCTTACAATAGTAGGGGTTGAAGATGAACCTCTTCTTGATTCACGAAGATTCCGCATTCGCTCAAGCATTTTGAAATCTATTTGCCTCTAATTCGTTTGGTATTTTTTTACTTAATGACTTCCTTTTTTGACTTCGTTTCTTGTCTCCCATGATGTTTTACTTTTGGTGATAAGAAAAACGTGCAGAAAATGACAGAATTTCACAGTAATTCATACGGTAAAGTCAAACAGTAAAAATCACATGGTAATTAGAACATTGGGATGCATATAAATATGATTTATAAACCATGATCGCGCTTTATAAAGCGCGATCGTGGTTTATAAAAACTGCGATCGCGGTTTATAAAAACCCGGGATGATCACGCTTCTTTCTGTATCATCAAATCCGATCCTAAGGCTCGGGAAATCTTTGTTTTGCCCCAACCAAAGCTATGAAAGGTCATTATGAAGTGTAAAGGGTCAAAAAACTTCAAATTTACTCTTCCATAGACTTGAACCATGCTAAAAAACTGAAAACATTTCACAAAAATGGTGCCATCGCATAGGGGAGACTGTTAGCTTCGTAGAAATATTGATTTTAAAGTGAATAGAATAAGATAAATATCATTTTATAATTTTTTACTAACAATAGGTCTTTAAGACATTTTTTCCCGCGAATGTTCATGTCTACGTTTAAGACTGCAACTTTTGTTTCGCTTATCAAAATGTGATAAAACTTATACTATCCCAAGTGTGGAGAAATTCTATACACGTTAAAAAAAAATATTTGATTTCGATATTTTTTGATATAGTTATGGTGGGCAAACGGAAAACGCTCCATTTTCTAAATCTTTTTAGACCACTTTCACGGAAAAAATCATTAAAAAAAAATATTACTCAAAAAAATACAAAATAAAATTCATCCCAAGATAGACAACTACATCTAACTTTTCACCAAAGGAAAAAATAAAACAAGATTTGGTCATCCAAATCGCGGGCAAACGGACTACAATCTTATAGGTTTTTTTCAAAAACAAAAACCAAGTCATATAATTTTAAGTGTTTAATATAGCTAAACTTGTCCGTTTTTTAAAAAAATTAGTATTTTAGAAACTAGATTCCGGATGCTACGATTCATATTTATATAAATTTTTCTAATTTTGAGTGCGCGTATTAGCTAATAATCCCTACAAGTTGAGATTTTGCTGTTTTTTTGCAATATGACGTCCACTTATGACCCCTTTTTTGTCCACCAACTTGGTGCACTTACCCTTAGATGTTAGGGTTTGGCAGGGTTGTATGCGAATCATTGTTTTGGATCTTATTTTCAATGTTATTAATCTATTGTTCTTGTTCATAATGATCAAACTTGGGGGTATGTACATGCTCATATGAGGTCCCTTTTACTTATAGGATGTTTAGTTGCACACGCCAACTACAGGGATGTACTTTCAGTTAGTTAGGCATTGGGTCTTCCTCGATGCAATACTAGGCTATGCTTGTAGTCTGAGCTATGTGGCATCACCCTTCCATTCATTGATTTCCATTTCTAGATCCTACATTCACATCTGAAACTCAGACTCGATTCACTAGTTTCTCTCTAGGACTGGATAGGAACATATTTCCAGGATAGGAATTACTTTCCAAAGGCTACAGGGTTGACATTTGCACATGTCAGATGACAATTTTGGTTTTCAATACGAGTATGCCTCATCTACCCTAAGCCTTTGTTAGCGTCTTCCTATAATAGGTTATTGTTTCTATCTAATTTGCATAGGGTAAAAATCCATATGCTAACAAGTGGAATGATGGTAGTCAGTAAAGACCAGATCAAGATAATAGAAGAGTGAGGTCCAATGGACGTATTCCAAAATGGCTTTGAGTATTTCATCTAGGAATAGTGCACATACACAGTAATCCCGCCCTTTATTAACGCGATCTTTGGCTTTGAGCTATCACAGTTGTGGAAGGTGCGTTACATTTTCCTATGTCACCAAGTTTTAAAGATAATGTGATATCAGATGAATATTGGTAACAGATATTCAGATATGTTCTTAGCTGTCGAGTAAACAAATTTACTTTTTCAATACCCGGGTCGTAGGGTAGGATGACAAAGATACTTCGAAGTATACAATATGTATTGTAATACGAGCTAAGATAACATAAATAGATCTAGTATCTGCACCGTTGCTTATGTGTAATAGAGCAATAGATTGGTGAGTCACCGAGTCATTACAGCTGACATATGATTTATCCCGCATTGAGATTGTCGATTGGCATTTTGGAGACTTTTTTTGTTCTTTATGGACATATGGCATTTATTTAGAACAATGGCACAGTTTATCTTTAAAAATGAATCTATCTTGATTGTAAGGTCGCCTAAAATCCCTGGTGAATGTTACACCTTCAAAGTGACATGCAAACCTGAAGAATCTTGCATAGGAGCCTCGAAGATACTAATATTGAAAAACACCTAGAAACTCAAACAACAACCCAAAAGGAGGTGATAAAGTGCCCATGAACATTTAATAACAGAGAATCAGCATGTGTATGGAATTTCCAAATTACGATTACATGCAACGTAGAATGTTCGATATCACATCCATAAGCCAGAAATACACATTTTGAAAAATACTGAAGAGTGCACGAATCCACAAGATTTCTTTATGCTCTGATACCATGTAAGAGGGTACGAAAAATTTCGATGCCTAGTGAGTGATCATGAGGGATGATGTGACACATCAACGAATGTGCAAATGGCAGCATGAAGATGTATCTTGGGAGGAGCGAGCATCAACCGATATGTGCGTGCAAAGATTAGACAAATCGGAAGAACTCTTGATAAGCCACAAAGACTCTCCTCTATTCTCATAGATCCATTTTTTGGTAATTTGTGGACATGATAGACAGGTGCTGAGTAACCCCCCAGTGCTTGCATATCATGACAACTCGAGTGGAGAGGGGGATTTACATTCTTAGAATAGAAGTGTAACTCCCAATGATGCATATGATTGTAATGACACGTAAGAGAATATCATGATGATCCTTGGATGTATGGCCTGATTTTCTGATGCATCTCTAGACTTCTTTGATGTATAATGTAGCCTTAAATCATTTTTTCATGGGTGTATGGCTATTGGTCCTTGGAAAAAGTAGTTGGACATGTGTGTTACGGAAATTAATTCCTCTCCCTTCGCCTCCTAAATGTATATTGTGGGTGCATTGGGGTTTGCAGGTTCTCTATACAAACTTACTAACTTTATTCTTTGATTACATTTTCTTGGATGCTTTCTTTTTATACAGGCCATATTGATTTGTGTTGTTTATTAGTTTTTCCCTGGTTTTCTCTATTAATATGTTTTTCTATGGTTTGGATTTTTCTCTAATGTTTGAAAAAGCAACATTTTTATAAAATATTGTTTTGATTGCTTTAAACTTGATAAGCCCATGTTGTTCTTTCCCATATATTCTGAGAGGATTTGGACATTGCATATTCCATTATCTTTTGGGTATAACTATTCAAACTGAATATGTAAGATACTTGATTGCTATGTATAAAGTAAATAGTTTGAAAAGAGGATGCAACTACAACTATTCAATGTAGCAACCAACATTGGCCTCTATCCATCACTTTTTTGGCTCTTTACATTTTGTTGACAGTTCGTTACAATACTTTGCTTCTCTTACATTGCTGATTGGCCCCTCTTTGTGCTTTCCTATAGGTTAGGGGCCCCTTGACAAACTCGGTTGTAGTTTACTGCATGATATCAACTTCCTGACAAGAGAAACAACGATTTGTATAAGGTATGTGGATGTGTAAAATTTTTGTGTATTAGCCTTTGCTTTGTTAGGTTGTTGGCCTCGGTTAGATTATCTAAATTGAAAAAGAAATTTTTACCAATGGAAAAAAATGACATAGCACGGGCTCATGTTTGTGAAATGTTTTTAAGTTGAGTGGGAAAATCATATCTATGTCATAAATTAAAGAACAAGAAACTAACATTGAAAAAAAGGGAAAACCGTGGTAGTTGAATCTTTTAACATATAGGTGTGTTTAGGAAATCGCTTGCACTCGATTCCTATGCTAGCTAGAAAACATAAAAAATTTATGCTCTTGAATATGTTGTTTCAATGGTCATCTATTATTGATTTTTTTTAAATAATCAAACTATTACAGACGCCTTTTCTTTTAGAATGGACCCCTGGCTTACTAAAAAGGGGGTGAACAAAGTGAATAATATTGTTGGACTTGATCCTGTATTGCAGATTGTTAGCTTGGAACTCGGACACCCTTTGAAAGGTGCAGGTATTAAATTCAAAGTTTCGTTGTCTGATGGAATTCATCAGTTGGATGGCCTTTTTCCCTCGAGATTTAATAGCAATATAATTGCTAGGAAACTCAACAAAGGCTCTGTTGTCAAACTAATTTCCTTTACATGTAGAACTCTTAATGGAAAACAGTGAGAATCAAAAACCCTTTTCAGTTTTCCTTTGCTTGTTTGTTTCCACTTGCATTTTCTTGTAGGATTCCTTACATCTTCCTATTTGGCACAAGACAATCCTGGTCTTGAAAATGGATATACTACTTTCACAATCTACAATTTTTGGGTCATCGAGCCCCTTGTTCCCTTGCGAGAAATAATCCCAGGGAAGTGGTGATGCCCTAGAACAATGTTCCTTGCTTCGAAGTGGGTCACTTGAACTTGGTGGCTTGTCTCCAACTCCTACAAAAAAAAGTTTCTATAGCTACATTGAGCCCTTACTTGAAATGTTGGTCCATAAATGGTAGGGTATTTTGCAAGAGTTCCTTGTGCAGGCATACGAATTACAGAGGGAGTGGAATATACTTCCAATTTGATTTGGTTGATGAAGAAGGTGGTAAGGTTCATATTACATGCTTTGATAGCATTGTTGATGCATTTTTTTATAATGTGGAGGTTGGAGAGACATATGTTATTTCCAATGGGCAAGTGAAAGCTACAAATACTTGGAATATGATCTCTTAAATGCATCATGGGATATTTTCTTGCATCCTTCCTCTTCAGTTGTGCACTCCCCAGAAGTTCAATTACCCTTGATGTCGAAAATGTTTCATTTTAGGATGGTCAAAGAGTTGGAATCTATCCCCTGCATTTCGATTGTTGATGTCGTAGGTGTTGTGAAATTTTTCTCAAAAGCATTTGCAATAAAAAAGGATAGTTCTGATACCTGCAAAAAGACTTGCCTCCTGACGTATTTTTCAAACTATAGTGTTGAGCTCACACTTTGGGGTGAACACTTTGACAATATAGGGAGCCAACTAGTTGCAATGTATGATGGTGGCCATGCTCATGTCTTTATGTTGAAATCAACTAGAGGAACACCTGGAATGAAATTTCATTAGAAACGGTCAATGTGACAATTTTTTTTGTAGATCCCAACGTAGAGGAAACAAACATATTACAATAATGGTTTGGAAAAGAGGGCTCTTTCATGGCTTCCCCTTCCTTGTCAAAGAAATGTTCACTTGATGAAGTGGCCACCACAAGGACCACCATTTGGGAAAAAAGGGAATTTGTTGAATTTGAAAGGAATAACCTTTGCACTGTCAGTTTCACAATCATGTCTGTATCACTAGAAAATTTCTACTATATGTCATGCCCATGGATTGTAGATGGGAAAAAATGCAAAAAATAATCATGCCGAATGAATCCCACTCTCATTTCCAAAAGTGTGATGTTCTCTTGGAAGACGGTGACTATAGATACATGCTCAAGATTGAGTTGCAAGACCACATTGGTGGGATTAGAAATGCCACTGCTTTTGAAGATGCAACATTCTCCCTCTTGGGATTAGCTACGAAAGACATTTACTTGTTTATTGATGAGCCTAAGCTTCTCCAAGAATTTATATGCCATGTGCTAGGTCATATATTCTTGCTTAATTTGTCCATAAAAAAATAAATTTACCGAGAAGAAGAACGTATCTCGGTTGTTGTGTTGAAAGCAGAGAAGATTGATTTCGTTTCTAAAAATTTCATCCTACTGAATGAAATTCTAATAACCGGAACTTAGGGAGTGAAGGCATGGTTGTCATTAGTTGGTTTCTTTACTGAAGGAGACAATTGTTTTTGTTGTTGTCTTTTTATATTGCATCCTCTTGCTCAAAAACAAAAAAAATGTTCCATAAACATTGTGGAAAAAATTATATGCTACATGGATAGTAGAGGCCTATAAGTTGGTTGTTGCTATTATAATTCCTTCATTGGATGAATTGTTTAGTGCAGGAAACACTTGCTTTTGTTGATGTGCTTTAACATTGACTCTTCTTGCTTTGCAAAAAAAATATACATAGAATTTGTGAGAAAAAGTTATGTGCTCCATTCATATTAGAGTGATTTGAACTGGTAGTTGCTATTACCAATCCCGAAAAAGGAAATCTATCAGGATGTTTACGTTTCCCCAGAGAAAAGGCATAGAAAAGTAAAGGTTCATGTTTTAACATTTGCGTTACTTTCTTGTGTTGTGTTTAGATGATTATGTCTTTTCTTTAAAATAATAATCTTCTGTTTCACACAACATGGTGTCCATAATTTTTGTATTTATCGTTCTCGTGTTACGTACGATTGGTAAATGCTTTCCAATATGTGGGGGCTTAACCTTGTAATGAAGCATCCTAATTTATAGTTTCTGTTTTTTTTCTTGTGTTGAAAACAAAAAAATATTATGTTGCTGAAGGAAAAAAAACATTGCACATACATTTGAATTGTAACATGCCCGTTGTCTTCTGCTATTATTCACCTTGAAAAGAAAATGTTTTCTGAGATGTTTTTTAATGAAAATTGTTTAATAATATATGTGTATCTAAACATACATGTAACTTTTTTTTGGTGTAGTGTGTTTAAAAAAAAGGACAACATGGTTAATACTACATTGATATTTAAGCATGCATGTGATTTGATGTTGGTATTATTAGATCTTTTTGTTTTCTTTTTTTAATAACACAAGTTCTTATTTTATCGTGGCGCACTGTTCATGTATCGAAAAAATACCAAAAAAGGGGAAAAAAACTGAAACGAAAACAAATCACTCGAGCCTAGGATGGATGTTTACTTTTAACAGGAACCTTGCCTCCCATTGTAATTTCCTTTTTTTAAAAGAAACATTTTGTTTAAAATTAGAGTGTTCCCCATGCATAGGACTACCACATTTCCTTTGATGATTTGCACACATGTCAGACTCTTCAAATGTAGGTGCAACCTCCACCCTTGATCCTAATGCAAGCGTTCGAAGGAATGAGCTTCAAAAAATTCAATACCGAGAGCAAAGAGATGTCATAAATAAATGGCGACAAGAAAGAAAACAAACATTAATAATGTCTTCCACTATGTTGCAAACCATGCGCACCCAGTCCTCCCCTCCCCTTGTATTCCCTTCCTTGTGCTCTCTTCATGTGCCTATAACCCAAAATAGTGAACACATTTCCTCCTCCATTGCTCTTGTCACTTGTTTTCTTCCTCCCTCTATGAGTTTTCAGCCTTCTCCTGTACACTCCCTTGGTTTCTTGGAAGCCCAAAAAAGGTTTCGTGCAAGGATAGGCAAGCTTGCCAATATGGAAACATGTATAGTTTGTATGGAAAAGTATCCGGGCATAAAAACAAGAGTATCACATGGTCGTCGTGTGTGTTACCATTGCTTGGCTGAGAAGACAAGGCACCTTTTCTCTATGTGGAATAACATGGACCTTGAATCCTAACCCCCGAAATTACAGGACCTTACACAAATTGAGGAAATGTTGATAACGTGTGTCAACCATGTAGTCCAAGTATCACATGTTTGTAGTGGCCAACTCAAGTACAATGGCCACATGATAAGCTTCCCACATGACATCTTGTCCATTGCTCATGAACTTCCCCACCACATTTCTTCGTTGGATGTGGTTGTAAAAAAAACAAGGTTCCGAGCAGAAAGTATATTATTTCTATATGTTTGTAGAAGTCGAGTTTCCCTAGATTTACAATACAAAATTGCGCATGATCATTATTATAGTGACGTCTACATTGACACAAACACCATCTCTACGTTGCTTGCTATGCTTTCTGATATTTCTCACTTTCTCTGTCATATTGCAATTAATGCTGAGGACACCCACGATGCGCATGAATGCCTTGACATAGCTGAAGAAAGTTTGTTACAATGCTCTACTCAACAATCATCATCATTTGTTTCACACTTTCCTAAACATGCCTACCGAGATGGAAACGATTCATTCATTTTTGGAATCCTACTCTGACAACATGGTTCCTTCTCTACCTTGACCACAGATTGGTTAATCTCCAATTAATGAATATACCACAAAGGGATTGTTTGTTATGGCCTTCCCTTGCTTGTTTCATGCTGGTTGAGCCATGTTTGGCCAGCCATGTTTTAAAAAGGTCCAGATGCATGAGTATGTACTTCATTTGATGCGGTACTGTGATGGAAGGTTTGTTAGCCACCCTAGATTTCGTTATTTTATTCTTAATTTGATTATCTATCACTGCAACTAGACCATAACAACAATGTTTGTTAAACAAAACATAGAAAAAAATATGTCAGTAACAATAACAGAGCTACAGTTCCACCTACGCAATCTTCCTGATGACAGGTTGGATGATCGTCTGATGCGGTTTGCTTCCTCGTTGCTCGGCACTAGATCCTTTTGGAAAAAAATCCATCTTGAACTTATAGACTTGGTTTGCCAATTGGTTCCTCTAATTTCTTCTTCACACTGAGAGCAGCCGATACAAAATGACCAGACTTACACAACATCATGCTTGGAATACATCTCATTGATCCAACCATCCTCTTCCATTGGAGAATAAACAATGTTGTCACAAATCCTCACTTGGCTTATCTTTACATGCATCTTCGATGCACTATATTCTGAGAAGAAATACTACAAAAACACTTGCATGTTGTTGACTATTGGTACAGGTTTGTGCCTACCTTGTTGATTTTGTAAACTTGTTTCTAACTTAGATAAACTTTTAAGAAGCACTCTCTCAGAAACATTGATTTTACCACTCATTTTTTGTAGGTATGCGTGGTAGCACCGAGGCTCCAGACATGTGCATGGTTTCCTGTGGTTATAAAATGCTCCTAATGTAGATAGATTGGATTGAAATGATCATGAAGAAGTAGGAAAAGCTAGGCAGTTCTTTGACAAAATATATTTCAGCATGGAACCCTTGCCTTGATTTTAAAATATCTGCACGAGTTCTGAGGTCAGTGCATGATGATCCTTGCTTGCTAGAAAAAAAAAACTATTTTGGGCCTGGATCCTGTCCGTGATTATGAAGAGCTGGCCAATCGAGTTCAGCAACACACCAACTGTACTAACCTAACATGTTTTCGCAAAAAAGAAGTGGGTGTCCACTGCAGATACAATGTGCCATTGGAGTTGCACACATCATCTACATTGGCCATAGAATCTATAGGAAAAATAAAATACACGCATGCATGCAATGATGACCGATTGAACACCCACAATCTAGACATCCTCTCTATTTGGCGGGCTAACGTTGATTTCCAACCGGTGCTATCTCATCATGCAATCTTGTAATACATAGCTAAATATGCATCTAAGGCGGAATGCAAATCAGAAAAATACCACAACTTACTTTTTAGAATTACCCAAATGGCGAACATAGAAGATCTTGCAACAAAAGCATTCCAAAGGCTCCTTTCTGATGGCCTTGTTGAACGTGACATAATTTTCCAGGAAAGTTGTCACTTGCTGCAAAAAATTCCACTTGTCATTTTTAGCAGTGATAGGAAATTTAGAGTAGCGGAACAACTTCCTACGCTAATCTTTGAGGAGAGATATTATGCAAAACTTTCAACATAGTAAAACAGTTACAGAAATATCAACAACATATTCATAACAAAACAAAAACACCATATATATGTGGGGAAAATCCTTTCGGATAAAAAACCCCACACTCCAAAAGCCCACTCAATGTATTTCAAATATAATAACAAGATTACATACACTTGCAGAGCAAGTTTCTTACAAGAGTATCACCAGAGACAATTCTAGGAGGATTAAAACTCACTACACCAATTGCTTCTCCAAGCCTTCAATTTATAGACCTCCGGTTATACAAGAAACCACCTATGGTTTACAAAACCATGTGCCAAACCTCTCATGAGATGGATAGCATTAAAGAGAAAGATTTTGGTCTAAAAATAGGCTCCCACGTCCACAATATTCTCCCCTATTTTTGACCCTCATAAATGTCATAAAATTTGTCATAATATCTCTAAAAATAGCCCTTCCATGATATACTATCATATGGGAATCTTTTGACAACTCCTATTTCTATTTTTAGAGCCTAGACAATGTGAAATGGTTGTAGGAAAAATCTTAAATGAATAAACCAAACAAGGTTGGGACACCTCATTTCCAACAATCTCCCACTTGTCGAATACCTTGCAAGGGCCAAGGGAAAGATACCATCATGGATCAACTTCTAGGGGCAGAGAGGCCCATAGACTCGGAACACCACTTGAATTTTACTTTGCTCATGGGCTTAGTTAATGCATCTGCAACATTCGCAACTGTCTCTACCTTTTCCAGCTTCACCCTTCCATCCTCGACCATATATCTCACGAAGTGATACCGAACATCAATGTGTTTGGTCCTGGCATGAAAAGTTGGGTTCTTCGCAAGGCAAATTGCACTCTGACTGTCACAGTATATTGTAACTGCACCTTATTTTAATCCAATATCTGAACACAAATGCTTCAGCCAAATGGAACCTTTACAGGAATGAGTATCTTACATCTACACTTCCTCAGTAGTGGAAAAAATGACCGCAGCATTTCACTTTCTCATCCAATTGATTGCACCACCATTAAGAGTAAATACATTTGCATTGGTTAACCTTCTTCTATCGACATCACCAGCCAATCTAAATCCACAAAACCATGAATACTCTAGGAATTTTTGATCTCTTGTGCCATGAAAACATATAGAGTACTCTGTTATAGCCTGCAAATATATGAAGACCCTTTTAATTGCATCCCAATGCACTCTTCCAGGATTAGACATAAAACGAGAAAATAATTCCCAATGTTTGGGAAATGAATGGTCTTGTACAGACCATAGCATACATTAAGCCTCCAACTTCACTCTGGTAAGGAACTCTGCTCACATTTTCAATCTCTGATGGGCATGAAAGACATTTTTAAATAGAGAGATTTGTTCCCAATGTAACAAGAACACAAAGTGTTTTACAATCCTGCATGTTGAAATTTTACAAAACAGAACAAACATATTTACTCTAGTCAAGCCATAGGTTTTCTATTCTCACAATCTCTTCTGATCTCCATCCCAAGTATCTATTTTTTCACACCAAGATCTTCCATTTCAAATTTCACAGAGAGTTGATATTTCAATTTTGCAATCAGACATTTTCCTTTCCCAATAAATAGCATGTCATTAACATATAAAGCAATTACTAGGAAACAATCACCATCAGATTTAAAATATACATAGTGATCAAATTTAGACCACACAAATCCCAAAATGAACACATATTTATCAAACTTCGGGTGCCACATCGTAGGACTTTGTTTAAGGCCATACAGATATTTCTTTAACTTAGAAACCAACTTTCTTTTACCTTTCACCATGTAGTGCTCTAGCTGTGTCATATAGATTTCTTCTTCCAAATCACCATGAAGGAAAGAATTTTTCAGATCCATTTGTTCAACCTCTAGGTAGTAAGTTACTGCAATAGATAATAAAAATCAAATGGATGTCATTTTAGCAACAAGAGAAAATATCTCACCGTAATCAATGCCCTCAACCTGAGAGCAACTTTTTGTGACCAACCATTCCTTATGCTTTTCAACATTTCCATATGAACCAATATTTTTCTTAAACACCCATTTACATCCAACAAGTTTTTGACCATCAAGAAATGGTACAAGGTCCCATGAATCATTCCTTTTAAGAACTGTCATCTCTTCATCCATGGATATTTTCCAGGACTCTACATCATTCATACCCAAAGCCTCTTATACATATCTTGGTTCATTAATGCTAGTACTCAAAGAAAATATAAACTTCCAATCATTAGGTGAATACCCATACCTTTCAGGTGGTTTCCTTTTCCTTGTATACCTTTAAACAAGTTGAGGTGGATATTCTTCCACTTCTTCCTCCTCTTCTTCCTCTTCTGAAGATTCAGATCTTAATGAGCTCTCCTCAACTTTTTATCTATTTTGGGGTCTCGATTCAACTTTCTCAAGCATAGAAGGAAGTTGAACCACATCCTTTTTCTATTCAATTTCTTTATGTTGTTCTAGCTGAAAATTAACAGCGGAAGATTTAATATATCTAAAAATAACAATTCTGGAATGAATTACCTTTTGTGCAATAGGGTCCCAAAGCTTGTATCCTTTCACCCCATAGTTGTAGTTGATGAAGATACATTTGACAACCTTAGAATCCAACTTTTTTCTCTTCTTCTTAGGAATATTTGCATGTTCCTCACAACCAAAACCCCTCATATTTCTAAGTGAAGGATTTTCCCCCAACCGACGCCTTCATTAGTGTTTTATCAACAAGCACTATTGTAGGAGATCTATTTATCAAATAACAAGAAGTAGAAACATCTTCAGCCAAACACTTTTGTTCTAGGTCAGCACCACTCAACATACTCCTAGTCTTCTCCATCAACATTTTGTTCATTCTTTTTGCACCTCCATTCTGCTGCAAAGAATACGAGAGTTATCTTTTGTCTTTTAATCCCACAATTTGTAAATAATTTTTCAAAGTATACAGAACAATACTCATTGCCATTTTCAGTTCTCAAACATTTAATTTTCTTTCCCATCTGAGTTTCAACTATAGCCTTGAACTCCTTGAAATGACTGAAAACTTCAAATTTACTCTTTAAAAAATATACCCATGTTCTCCTACTAAAATCATCAATGAAAGTCACATAATGAACTCATTTAGCAATAGAAGTAACCTTAACAAGACCAAATACATATGAATGGATCAAATCTAAGATACATGAATACTTATGAGTAGACGAGTAAAAATGAACGCAGTTATGTTTGCCATAAATATAATGCTCACATAAATCAAACTCTAGATTGCAATCATTCAACCCCTCAACGAGGCTATTATTTTTCTAGGATTTTAAACTCTTCTCTCTAATGTGGCAAAGCCTTTGGTACCATAACATGGTCTTCTCTGAGGAAATTTTTATTCGGTATACAAAGCACCCTTGGGTACCCAAAAGCCAAGACCATCCATAGAAGAGGAAACCCTATCCTTTTTCAACGAAGTAGTTTCTGGCTTATTTTTATTAGAAGTGTTAGTGCACTCAACCGCATATTCATCAAGTTAGTACAATATACCCAATATGCTTCATCTTGCTATCACCATGGCACCTCTCTCCATTTTCACACCTGCTTCATAAAACTGTATATGCACACCTACGTCTATTAGCTTACTAATAGATAATAAATTTCTTGCTAGTCCTGGGATATACAAGACACCATCAAATCTTCTAACTCTACCATCAGAAAAATTCACATGAATACTACCATGACCAACAATGTCAAGGAAAGAATTATCACCCAAATAAACCCTACCACCATCATAGTTTTTCGTACTTACTAAACTAGTTTTTGTTAGGATTCATGTGAAAATATGCACCTGAGTCTATCAAGCATGCATTATCACGTGCACAAGTGGAAAAATCTGCAATAAATGTATCTTCATATTCCTTTTCAGACTTGGAATTGAATCTTACTTCTTCTTCTTCTTTTTCTTTTGTTATTTACATTCCTTTCAGAAGTGTCAAGATTTACCACAATTCCAACATATCACCTTGGACTTATTAGGAGATTTTTATCTCCCCTTATTCATGGAATGAGCATGCTTCTTCTCATGTTTTCCTCCTTTTGGTATTCCTAAATCACTCAAAGCCTCTTTGGCATTTAGATATACCTACCTTCTCATATCTTTGGAGATTAGAGAACCACCAACATCCTTCATCTTCAGAGTGATTGAAATACTCCCAATGGCCATGACTAGGATGTCCCATGAGTCTAGAAATGAACACAACAAGGTTTGGCACCTTTCTTATTCATCCATATTAACCCCAACCGAGGTCAACTGGGTAACCAACATATTGAATGTTTCCAGATGCTCATATATTTGTACACATTCTTCCATTCTCAAGGAATAAAACTTCATCCTCAACAAAATCTTATTTACTAGAGATTTAGGTTGGTATATCTCACCCAACTTCTTCCAAAGCTTCTTCGAAGTGGATTATTCATGAAGATTTATCAGGATTGAATCTGTAAGACATAGTCTAATGAGACCTTTATCTTTTCTATCCATTACATCATATTTTTCAGCCAAAGTTAGATTTGTAGGCATATAGAAATTTTCATCCACCTGCATCCCATAGATCTCTATCAATCAACAGATCTTCCATCTTCAACTTCCACATTTCAAAGTTTGTGCTGCAAAACTTCTCTACCTCAATCGCCCCATATGTGCTTGTCATTTGAAAAATATCTACAACAATATCACAAAGTATCCTAAGCACAAATTCTCACTCAAACATTGATTAGCACAAAAAACACAACAACCCACAACTGAAACCAAAGGTGATCATGCTTTGATACCACTTGTAAAGAAATTAGATTAGTGGAACAACTTTGTACACAAATCTTGAGGAGAGATATTATTTTAAACTTTTAAAAAATTAATCAAACAATTACAGAAATTCCAACAGCACATTCATAACAAGAAAATAAAAAATTAACACAAACACTAGATATTCGTGGGGAAACCCCTTTTGGATGAAAAACCCCACACTCTAAAAACCCACTCAATATTTTTCAAATCCAATAACAAGATTACATACACTCGCAAAAACACATTTATTACAGTAGTATCACCAGTAAAAAAAATTTGGAAGAATTCAAGTTGGATTCCAACACAACACTACTTGCAAAACTCACTACAAAAACTATTCCTCAAACCTTCAATTTATAGACCTCGTGTTATACAAGAAACCATCTGTGGTTTACAAAACCATGTGTAAAACCTCTCATGAGGTGGATTGCATTAAAGGGAAATATTTTGGTGTAAAATTAGGATCTCATGTTCACAATATTCTCCCTGAATTTCTAACTCTCAAAGACGTGATAAAAATTGTCACAGTATCTCTAAAAATAGCCCTTCCATGATATACTATCAAATGAGAATCTTTTGACAACTCCTATTTCTATTTTAGAGCCTAGACAATGTGAAATGGTTGTAGGAAAATCTTAAATAAATAAACCAAACAAGGTTGAGACACCTCATTTCCAACAAGCAGACCATTTGTAAGCTTGCATGTTGGTTGCAAAGTATTGAGCTGCATTTTAACTGGTTAAGAAGACATTGCGTGCTCCATGAACTTGATAGATGCCTACATCTCCCGTCCCCCTACTCTGGAGATGTTGTCGCTAATTGAAATAGCTAAGGATTCGCCATATGTTGCTGCGTGCACAGAAAACAAGTGGAGAAAAAGGGCACAACTAGCTATTGTTCGTGTCACTCCACAAGACCTTGTTGCCCCTCAAGCTCACTCCAGATCCTACGAGGACTTATGCATGGCTGAATTGCTGGTTTATAAGCCATTTAGAAACATTTCTTGTGACATTGGCTCCTGCCCCGCTACTATCGCAGCCAACTGGGAGATTATGCACTAGACGTACAGACCTTGGCATGTTGACAGATCCCCACAGGAAAACAAATTTTCCTCGGGCGATGAGTCACCTGACGATTATGAACAAAACCATGATGCCTTTGAATGGAATGAGTGACAAATTTTATCTCAATTACGGCCAGGAACTGAGATGTTGCAGACTGAAATTGAAGTGCTTGGTAAGCACAATTTTGATGTTAACCACAATTGGTCTGCCTTCCATTTTAGCTCGACCCTGGAAGAAACTGCAACAATGTTCGTGGACATGAATCGGAAAGCTCCCACATTCATAAATCCTTTGTCGACCCTTGCTCCCCCTCCTGATACACTTTCCATAAAACAGCGCCTGGCATTTGACATTTTCATGAACCATTTTTTGCAGCAACCTCTACAAGACCCTCTCAAAATGATAATCCTTGGAACTGCAGGAATATGAAAATCTTACCTCATAAATAGCCTCAGGCATTTGTTTTCGTCTCACGTTGAAAGCAACAAATCTCCCATATTGGTTCTTGCCCCCACTGGTATAGTTGTGTTCAATATAGATGCCACGACTATGCATGTAGCCTTGCAGATCCCCGGTATGCCTAAACATCACGTACGTTTGCAGTCCTTGCTAAATCTAAATTTTTGACTTTGCATCACTGAAAAGTGCTTTGGCGCAGTGGTGGGGACCTAAATTGGCAGGCAACAGATCGCGGGTTCCATTTTGGCTGGAACCACGTGAACGTGCGTGATGTTTAGGATCAGCCAAAAATCCCCATCAAGAACATGAAACCTTTAGAAGGCCAAGCCCTTGTGGTGTTCCAAGAATCAATGAAATATATATGCTATATTCTCATTGATGAGATGAGCTTCATCAGGCCAAAATTGTTGTGTTTGGTTGACCATCAGTTGCGACAGGAATTCCCCCATCAAAATAACATACCCTTTGGTGGCTTCTCTGCTATTCTTGTTGGAGACCTTGGGCAGCTTCCTCCCGTCATGGACATACCGTTCTATCATGGGAGCTCGCATGGGTCCTTGCTATGGAGAAGTTTAACTATTGTTGTTGTGTTGGACATGATTTTCAGACAACAAGGGATTGAACCCTCTCAAATAGTTTTGCAAAACATTTTGCTCAACATCAGAAATGCTGATCCCTCCGTAGAAGATTGGAAACTCCTTATGACTCGCACAGATTCCTGCATTTCTCAAATTGAAAAAAATTCCTTTATGTCTGGCGTACACCTCTTTGAAAACAATGAGAAGGTCTTGTCTCAAAATAAATATATGTTAAAATCATTAGGTGTGCCTATTGCATGTTGCCATGCAAAAACCTCAAAAAGGAACAATGAAATCGACCCTAATGATGAGCAGTTAAAACCCAGGCTGTTATTGAGTTGCGGTTAAAACTTTGTTTACTTCTATCTTTGGGTGAGGTTGTTGGAATTGTTTACAAGGCTGCTTAGTCTCCCCCTTGTTTGCTGATGTTCATAGCTATTGACTTCCCAAACTATAAAGGCCCGCCATGGTGCAGTGAGAACCCTACATATGTTTCGATTGTTCCAATCACCTGCGGTAGTTGCAAACAACTTCCTCTCAAAATGTCTTGGGCATTGACTATACACAAGTCACAAGGCCTTATTTTAGAAAATGTTTCTATTGATATTGGAACCAAAGAACATTATACACAAGTCACAAGGCCTTACTTTAGAAAAGGTTTCTATTGATATTGAAACCAAGAACATCAGGGTTTGACCTTTACAGCAATCTCCAGAGTTCGTAGACTAGGGGACCTTCGATTCTCCCCGTCTTTCACTTTCCAGAGATTCAAAAAAATGGCGATTGGCCCGTACGTTGTGATAAGAAAACATGAAGAGATTAGGCTGATTGGTTTGGCTGAGCATACTGCTTCGTGACTCCAGATGGATTGACTTCACAAAGAAACATTATATTGTTTATTCTTACTAGGTTTTGATTTCCTCTCATGGTGGAATATATGATATAAGATTAAAAAACTTTCCAGTTCTCACTCCCCTTCCTGATGTTACTAGCCTGCTGTAACTGTGAATTTTACCAAAAACATTTGCATTTGTCACATAATTATACTTCTTGTTGATGCTGAATTCTCTGTCCATTGTCTACATCCATATTGTATGTTTTCTTGTCCAAATGTGGTTTCCCTTGGTTCTTCTAATCTTACAGATGCCTAGAACTCATGCAAGCAAGCGCCAACAGAAGAGGAAGACCAAGAACATAAACGTTACCTGTCGGCAACATGGGATGCCAACCATATTGGAAGAAGGAACGTCGGTTGTTGTCACGTCTCTGATAGACGTCATTGAACAAGTGCAACATGAATTGCCCAAGAAATGTCCCTCTGTTGTCTGTGACCTTCCCTCTAGATGTGGTAGGTTTGCAAATGATTTGGACCAACCACTAGTTCAATACAGCGAAGAACTTGTCGAAAGAAAAATACTCTGTTAATTTAGTGAAATTTACTAATTATACTTCCCTATGCAATAGTTTATTGCATTTTAATTCGATAGCTATTAGACTTTTATACATTCACAACTCGGATAAGCATCGAATGGATAGCTAGAGTCAACAAGTTGGAATCCAGGTAACATCAATCTTTTCTTTTCCAATTAATTTCCTTATTAGGATTGTGGCTAAGATTTTTGCAGGGTTCCAAAACCATGCCCTATTCCTCACTTCACCAGCTTGTTACTGAATGCAAGTCATACATTGTAAACTCGTTTTCATAATTTTAGCTGGTAAAACTCTGGTCTCAAATGTTATCCCTTAGTTATTACCTGAAATCCCTCAATCTCTTTTACGTAATTTGTGGCATGTTAACTACTTGTTTTGGAATATTTAAAAATTGTGTTCGTATTTTAGAATTGCTTTGAAATTCATTTTGCAACATATTCATTCCGGATATTTTTTTTGTCTTTTGAAATGAATTATTTCTTACCAAAATCAAAATCAAAATAACATTTTCATTGATTGAATCTTCATTTCTATTTAGAGTCAAGCTGTGGCTATGGATGGAAACATTCCAAATTATTTAAAGAAGCTTATAAAGAATGCACTCTACTATCCATTTTTTTGAATCTCTTACTTGTTGAAAAGATAACTTGTTACATTTGAATTGTTTGTAGCGTATTCAGCTGGCAAATATGTTTATACAATAAATGTCATTTTCTTCTCATAAAATGGAAATGATTGCTGTTTTTTCACTTACCCGGGCTGCCACAAACACCTGACTATCATATAATTTAAGAAATATACATATTTTACAGATTTCATTTCTTAATGTGCAATTTTTGGGATGGTCTTCTACAAATTATGAGGATTCAATGAAATAAAAAAGAATGATATCGGGGATAGTTGGAAACTATAGACACTAAGAAACATAATGGAAACAGCTATAGACACTAAGAAACATAATGGAAACAATCTACTGAAAGTGAGTAATGTATCAAGAAAATAATAATATTAGGCTCGATTTTTTTTTTTTTGGCAAAGAATTTTATTTAATTTTTGGAGCTCTGAGGGTTTGATAACTTTTGTGCAGTGGGACAAGAGAGAGAGAATTCTGTGGAGGAGGCTTCCTAGAGGGTGAAGATTGGCTTATATTTTGGAACTTGGTGGGCTTTCAATATGGTGTTTAATATCCACAAGAAGAAGGCGTTGAATGTCTTCACTTATCTCTGATTAACTTCAAATATGTCTCGGGCTGCTGGTTCAGATATGATGTTGGCCTGGTGGGCAACCACAATTGTGAAGTCTCCCCGAACTGATCTCGATTCCTCGAAGGCCTTGGGACCTATAAGTTTTTTGGACCTTACATAGATATCAAAGTGGAACTAAAGGGATCCAACACTGTTCAAAAATGGGTATTTCAGATCTTAATTTGAATCATATTGTTGATGATCTTATTTTATTTTTTCACTCAAGTAACATAAGTTTTGATGAAGATTTATTACATGTAGTACTTTACAAAAATCAGGACAGTTTGAAAGTAGTGTTTATTGTGAAAATTTTATTGCAATCACTGATTATTAATCTCCTATCTTAAAAGATTATTTAACTGCCGAAAACTAATTCACAGCTAATATCGAAAAATAACACAACTGCAACTTCACTAATAAGAATACGGAAAGAAATGCGTAACACAATGAACACAATATTTTCGGAAAAATTGTCCCTGGAAAAGCCCCTAAGGGAAAACCAGTTCTACAGATGAGAAATTATATTAACTTCAGCAAATTAAGAGATACAAAGATTTCTTGCCTCTTACTGGTAGAACTTTGACAATCTCCCAACTTCTCCTCCTGATATTCCCCCACTGCTATCCCCAATGCTATCACTGCGCCCTTGCTAACACTGCAAGACTGTTTGCTATCACTGCAAACTTACAAACTCATTTGCTAGCACAACAAATGCTTCTCCAAAACTTGTACTTTCCAAATGCCCAATGACCTCCTTTTATACTTCTCTCATTGGAACACCAACGACCAAAATTGATTCTTAATCGAGGGCTGAGATACAAAACAACTTAACGACCATAACAAATTTGGTTACAAGGTGTTACTAAAGGAAATCAATAATTAGAAAATAATTAATACATTCTCAACAATAAGATAACTATTATCTAATCTTAGCAAATGGATGAACAACTGTTCTAGCTAACAAACTAACAATCTATCTTAGCGAGGAAGTTGTTCTACATGACACCCATCTTATCTCTGAAGAAGATAAATTTTACCTTCCCCAATGCCTTAGTCAGAATGTTTGCTACCTGCTCCTCTATAGGTATGTATTATAGCTGAACAATACCTCGCTGTACACAATCTCCGATAAGTGATACCTGATATCTATATGTTTATACCTATCATGAAACACTGGATTCTCAGACAGCTTGATGCAACTCTGATTGTCGTAGTGTATCGCAGTAGTCTCAACCTTTTGACCAAACAAGGCCACTAGCAACTTCTGAAGCCATATAGCTTCACATGTTGCCATGTTAGCTGCAACATATTCTACTTCTGATGAACTCAAAGCCACAAAATTTTGCTTCCTACTAAACCAAGAAACAACTCTTGACCCTAAACTGAAACAACACCTTGAAGTGCTCCTTTTATCTGTCGTACTGCCTACCCAATCTACGTCAGTATAGCCTATGAACTTTATTCCTTCACCTCGAAGATATCTGATCCCATACTCAACTGAACTACGTAAATAATGCAATGCATGCTTAGCCATTGTCCAATGCACTCTCTTTGTCTCAACCATGAACTGATTAAGAGAGTTTACTGCAAATGCTATATCCGGCCTGGTGTTGACCAAATACATGAGCGAACCAATTAACTGCTTGTATAAGGTGGGATCTACATATTTGTCCTTAGATGTATCTACCTTCCTCCAATTAGTGATCATAGGTCTAGACATGGCTTTGCAATCCTCCATCTTGAATCTCTTCAAGATTTCAATGCAATATTTCCCTTGACCAAGGAAAATCTCTCCATCTGTCTACCACACCTCCATGCATAGAAAATAGTGCATGAGTCCCAAGTATTTCATCTCAAACTCTTCTACAAGGTCCCTCTTGCAATCCTCTATGAGCCCTAGTGCACCTGTAAGAAACAAGTCATCTACATATAGAACAAGAATGACAGCCTCACCCCCAAACACCAAGTAGTAGAGGTTAACATTTGTCTCACTCCTCACAAAGCCCATTTCCTACAAGTATGAATCAATGTGCTCATACCACACTCTAGGAGGCTGCTTGAGTTTGTATAAGGATTTCTTCAATCTACACACGTGGGTCTCTTTACCGTGTGCTACAAAGCCTTCTGGTTATTCTATGTATACCTCCTCCTTCAATTCACCATTAAGGAATGTTGTCTTGACATCCATTTGATGGATCTGCCATCCCATCTGCGTTGTAAATGAGATTACAGCTCATATAGAATTATACCTAGCCACTGGAGCAAATGTCTCCTCATAGTCTATTCCCTCCTTCTGAGAGAACCCCTTTGCCACAAACCTCACCTTGTATTTCTTGATGCTACCATCTGCACCATGCTTTATCTTGAAGATACAACGTGATCCAACTATTGCCCTATCTGTTGCTCTAGGCACTACCTCCCACACATCATTTTGCATTATTGAAGTATATTCCTCAACCATAACATCTCGCCATACCTGATGTTGTCCAGCCTCTTGATGGCTGGAAGGTTCACTATCTACCAACTGGCTGACTAATGCCACATTGTCATTGAACTTGGCTGGTTCTCTCCTCTGTCTTGTACTCTTCCTAGGAGCTCCCACAAACTCCTGAGTATCCCTTTATGTGTTTTGAATCTCACGGTTCCTGCTGCCAACTGTAGATGATGAAATATCAACCTCTAAATCTTCTAGATTCATATTCTATTGAACCGGTTGCTCCATACTCTGTGAATCTTCACTACCTGGGTCTATGTTTGTACTAGTAACTGCACATGAGCTTTGCTGCCCTTGACTTGGATTTGGAGCTTTTTTTGGCTGCTCACTTTGATCATCTGTTGGAAAATCTCTGGACCTTCTAAACACTTTTTCCTCCATGAACTTGACATCACGTTTGAAAATAATTCTTCTAGTCCTTGGAATAAAAATCTTATATGCCTTTGAAGTTTCATTGTACCCAACAAGGTACCCCTTCTCCGCAGTCTGATCTAATTTGGTATGTGTATCTTCTTGAATATGACAATATGCCAAACTCCCAAATATTCTGAAGTGACCTACGTCTAGCTTCTTCCCTGTGAAAGCTTCCTCTGGTGTCATCTTCCCTAGTACCTTGTGTGGAACCCTGTTCTGAATGTAAACTGTTGTACTGCACGCCTCTGCCCATAGGTAGTGGGCATGTCCTGGTCATGTAGCATAGACCTTGCTGCCTCTGATATAGAATGGTTCTTCCTCTCAGCAACTCCATTCTAATGTGGATTGTAAGGAACCATCCGCTTTCTCTTGATTCCTTCTCTGGTACACAAATCCTGGAAGTCATTTCCTTTGTACTCACCTCCATTATCTAACTGAAGAACCTTTATCTTCCTTCCTATTGAGTTCTCTACAAGAGCCTTGAACTCTTGGAAGCGACTGAAAACTTCATCCTTGGTCTTCAAGAAGTATATCCAAGTCTTCCTAGAGAAATCATAAATAAAGGTTAAAATGTCCCACTTTTTGGTATGATTTGTACCTTTATAAACATGAATTTTCAGTTTCATTGATTTTCTAAAGGTAATAGCCACAAAACCGGTACACATTCATGAAATTTCACAAACTAACGAAATGTTGTGTTTAGAGTGTAGAATACATGTATATTTTTTAAAAATAAAATTGGTAAAAAATATGGTCTTTTTCTTAATTTTTTTCATACGTTGTTTCTTATGTTATAAAAGAGTAATGACTGTCCTCGGGTGGTTTATTTATATGAAAATTTATTTTTTTCACCATGAAATTTTAGGATGTATTTTTAATATTTGAATTTTGAGATTCTGTCAAATTTTCATATTTTTTGACTTATATTTAATTTTAATTAATTAATTATTTAGTAAAAATATTTTCAAATAAATAGTGTACATATGTCTATGCCAATAAAATTTAAGATTTATATCAAAATTGAGTTTTTTTTTTCACAGGTACGAAGAAGACTTCAATAAATAGTAAGTTTATTTTTTTCATAATTTTTTTTATATATTCTACTATTTTTCAAATTTGGTTGATTGTGTACTATTGATTGTCCTAAAATACCATATGTTAGTAAAAAATTAAAAAATAAATAACAAAATAGATTTTTTAAAAAATGAAAATTACATTTTTAGAAAGCTAATAAAAATTTGAATTTTGTGTCAAAATTTTGTAATTTAACTAGTTCGTTTACCCTAATTACGTGGCACCTAAGTGGCATATTTTGGCTCACAATTATCCTCCAAAAGGATTTGGAGCCAAAATGTGCCACCTAGGCACCACGTTAGTGCCACTCAAAGGGGTTCACGAACCAAGGGTTCATGCGAACTACCCTTCGTTCACGTGAACCCCTCCTGCGCCACCAAAGTGCCGCCAAAACGTCTCCTTCTAAATTTAATGTTTTGTAATTTTCCTTTTTATAAGTTACTTAACTTAATATTGTTCATTTTTAATGTTTTAAATTTAGTTTTTTACATTTTTTTTTGTTTTAAACTAAGTTTGGTTTTTTTTAAATTGTTTTTAACCAAAAATATGTAATATGTTATTATATATATATTTTTTAAAATTATTATTTATATATAATAAAATTGTCTTTAAAGCATGTAGTTATTTTATTTTTAAAAATATTATAAAACTAAATAATTGTATATTAAATATAAATTCTATTAAAATTAGAAAAGTTGTTTTAAAGTTATAAAAAACTAAAATTAAAAATAACCTAATTTCTATTGAGATTTGTATATAAATAGAGTTGCATGCACATATAGTTTTGTATCGAGTTTACTCTTAGACATTCAGATCTATCATGATTTATGTGTGCAGGTGAAAATTATTGAAGTGGATGAATCATGGGAAATGCAAAGAATGAGAAACGAAAATATACCAGAGGAAGAGAATGCAGAGAAGAATGCTAGAAGATCTATTCGTAGGAAGGCACAAAGAGAGAGAGAAGATAGACAGACAAGGGAACAAGTGAAAGACAAGGCTGCAAAATTGGTACATATGTATAGAAACCCTTGATAGATCGTAATTTTTTTTAGTTCTAAGGTTTAAATATGATAATATGTTTTTTAGATTGGGTAAAGGCAAGGGTTTTGATAGGATCCCATAACCTAAAACAATAGAAATAATACATGTGAAAATAAAATCATTTGACATAAGAATGATGTCAAAAACAACTAAAAAAATAGTAATGGTTATATCATAGAGAACACAATCATCATATGTTTCCTTTAAACTTATAATGGCATCCTCTAATTTGTCTATGTAGAGAATAGACAAAGTAGGAGAAATTGGACAACCATGTTTAATACTAATGATGATATTGATATCTTGTGTAAAACCAGTATGAGTTTCAGACCTATCCAACCACCTTCTCATCAAGTGTCATCAGAAGAATACTCAAATGCCTTGGAATATGTAGATCTCAAAGATGTTGGATTAGAATCTATTTGGGAATTCATATTGTTAAATTCCTTCCAACAATGATCAACAAAACAACAATAAACCTTACACGTATTTGGTTTTTCTTCTTTGATTATAACCCTAAGTACCAATATATGGTATATTATATAGTGATTCTACTTAAAACCAATTTTCCTTATTTCTCTAAGTTTCTTGAACTTTCCCTTAGAAATATTTGAAATTGGATTGAAGTGCATTAATGTCATGGGTGGGTCACTTGGTAATAAATGTTCAAAACATTTTTTATCATGGGATTCCAAATATTACCCCTTATTTTACGATTGACCACTATGTCCTATTTTTCTACCAATACTATGATACAAAAGCTATACATAAAAATTACCGGGCTATACAATTGCACATGGTATGTGTCATCGAAAACAAGGTTAACCCCACCCCCCCCCCCCCCCCCAAGTGATTAATCTAGGGGATATATTTGATGGTCTACCATACCTTTCATTAAAAAAATTGTTACGATTTACTCTCTAATATTGACCTTCACGTGATAGTTGATTTTGAATTTCGAGAGTCATTTTTTTAGTTTATATAAAATTTATATGTCGTGTATTGGATTAATAATGATCTCATATAGATGTAAATTGACAAAATTTAAATATAACCTGTTGTACATAATATGACATTTGAAAATAATTTTTGTTATGAAATTTATTGGGTATAAACGTTGTGGTAGATCTTGGTAGCATTCTAAAGAGGACATCATTTTGAATTGGACAATGCAACTTATGTATTCTTCTACACTCTCTCTTCCCTATTGAGCTCGTAATTAAATTATTAGTGATGTTTACTCAATCTTTTAAATATAGTACAAGATTTTTGGGTTTTATGTGTTGAAAGTTTTTGGTCTAGGTTTGATTTGAAAATTAGATAGCTCTAACACAAACACACATACATACATACATACATGAATACATACATACATATATACATATACATATGCCTATATATATATATATATAATTATCTACATGTGTATGTATATATATATATATACATGTGTGTATGTGATATATATATATATGTATATATATATATACATGTATGCATATATATGTATATACATGTGTATATATATATATATATATACATGTATATATATATAATATACATGTATATATATATAGTATTTCATAGAAGGATCCTATATACATGATATACATGCTATCTAAATATATATACAATTATATAATATAGTAGATTTCAAGAAGGACCTCATGAAGCTATCTAACAACTTAATATTATTGTTTACTAGATAGTAAGCTAATTTTTTAGATATTAAAGTGTTTACTAGCTTGGTCATTAATGGTGTAATCACATTTGTATGTTATTTTTTTTTTTTGCAAATTTTTGGTGTAATCACATGTGTATGTTTATGGACACAGATCATGATGCACAACATTATGCTGAAGTGATAACAAAAGTTATGGAATTACTTCCCAAGAAAAATGTGAAACACTTGGTGAAGATGGATTTACAAAAATTAAAAGAATTTTCCCAACAAGAACCACTATCACGAAAGAAAACAACAAAAAGTGTAGAGATAATATATGGTGAATTTGTTAATTTGACTACAGTTGCTAGAGTCACATTTGTTGGTTACATTCTTGAATCATGTTGATATGAAGGGAAACATTAGAATTGTTGGGTGTTGATTTTGGACAAAAAAATTCAAAACGTGTAGAAGAAGAATTTGTTGGGAATGTTTCTAAAGGAATAAGTTCTTTGGGTACAAAAACTAGGTCTGCTGATAAGAGTATTTCTCGTAGAGCAATATTAACTTCAGTTGTAAGTGAAGATACGAAAAAGAATCATCATGTTACTATCGTTGCCAAGGCATTGGGTTTATCTAGAAAGACGGTCAGCAGGTATGCAAAGAGGAGGAAGACATTGGATGACTCTACTATGGAAGGAAATTGGGCACTAATGTGTAGAAATCCATGTTCTGATAAAATAGAGGATAATATTGTGAAGATAGTTTCTAATTTTTGGACTGAGAGGACTCGTCCTTCTCTGAATGTGAGGGATGTTTTAAAACACAGGATAACTTGCAATAACTATGATGAACATATAAAACATTGGCTTGAAATAACTCAACATGAGATGTACATAAAGTTTACAGAAGAAAATCCAGATGTTAAGATTGGACAATGAATGTTTGAAAATTTGAAGCCTTGGTATGTGCGAGCTGATAAAGTCCTTGACACATGTTGTTGCCACTATCATGTTGAGTTTGATTATCACTATCAGGTACAAAAAAATTTATATCATGTATATATATTTTGAGGTGTGCTTTCATTTATATCTATATATTTGAAATTTGTTTAAATATCATTTTTTGAGATGTGATTTAAAATTAATGTATTTCAAAATCTATGTTTTTTTCAGGTGTATAGAAAGTTACGGGAAGAAAATGCCCCACCTACACGTGTCAGTGAATTCATAACTTCAATTCTTTGCACGATATCCGATGATGTCATCATGTTGATGATCGTATGACTTGCATCAAAGGTGTCTGTGACAAGTGTGGGGACTTGAAATTATTGCCAAAAACAAATGAAGATTTGGACACAGTTAAAATGGTGGCTTGCAAGAGGTGATTAATATATATATATATATATATATATATATATATATATATATGTTTTTTTAAATTTGGATGTTAGATTTTATTTTGATTTTTATGTTTACTGCAAATGAATACATGACAATTTGTCCATTATGAATTGATTTTGTAGGTTCAAATACATAAAATATTCAACAAGGCTTGGAAAAGATGCAACCAGGTTGGATTTGGTAGAAGAGGAAATCCCCATTGCTACATTCATGCAAAGTTTCTGAAGTTTAATTAGTCTGTACATCAAACATTCTCACTATTCAAAGTGGCAGGCTACACAATTCAAGACTAATAGAGACACATTCCCTATTGGTTCCATATTGTCTGTGGTTGATTTTGCTGAGAATTACTCATTTTCTCATCAAAAAGAAATTCAGACACAGTATTATCATACTGACCAGGTTACTATCATGGTTCAAGTATTTTATAGGCATGCACAATTGGATTTGGATGGGGTTAAAAGTACATATGTGAAGCGAATGATCAAGAAGGAGTATCACTTCTATATAAGTGATGACAAGGAACATGACACCCACTTTGTGCAACATTGTTTTGGTTTGTTCTTTCAATATCTTCATCAGCAAGGAATACAAATAGATCAACATTTTGTTTGGTCAGATGGTTGCGCATCACAATTCAAATCCTCTCGCCCTTTCTTTGCACTCAGTCGTTATCATCATCATCACAAAATTCCTCATTTATGGAGTTTTTTTTAGAGTGGTCATGGGAAGGGAGAACACGATGGTGTGGGTGCATGCATCAAATGTGCTCTAAAGAAACAAAGCTTTGATTATGAGGGAGATCGATTGATTGATGCCCACACCATTGTTGAATGGTGTAAGAAACATTTTACAGTTCAGGTTTCAACCTCACAGGCTTCAACATCACATGCTTCAACCCCACAAGGCTTCAACCCCACATAGAGTTTTTTGGGAGATAACAGGTACATGCACATTTAAAACATAGATATGTAGATCTTGATGTGATTTATTAAGTTCTACAAGTTACTAACTTTAAATTTTTTTATTCTAAATTTTGATGTTTGTTTTAAACTTTATTGATCTTTTGAGCATGATTAATTGAAGGTATTGATCGAAGGACAAAGTATGGATGTGAAAGGATTCCCAATTCTAGGTCTTTGCACTCTTTGATGACTATGGATAGTAATAACTGGACAATCTGTACAAGAGATTATTCTTGTTTTTGTTATGAATGCATGAACAAATCATATTCAGAGTGCAATAGTCAAAAACATGGGTATGTAGGTGAGTGGAAGCAAGTTCCTTTAGTTGTGGATGACACATATGGATCAGATCATGATGATAGTTTTGAAGATGTGCCATTAATTTCAACTGATTATGACCACATATCTGGACTGGTTAAACAAGGTATGTTTTATTTAAAAGGATTGTATAATTTGATAATTAAATATATATTTATACTATACATGGATCATTGAATGTTTATTTGCATTTTGTTGTAGGTGATGTATTTGCAGTCATTACTGAAGAAGACAATGTTGAGAAAGTGGAGTACTACTTGTTGCGTTGCACAGAAGAGAGAACAAAGCTAACATGTGAAATAACAAGTGAAGAGACAACATTTTATACTGGCTCGGTTGTAGTGCAGGGAACATACTTACAACAAGTGAAAGCCCTCCAAAGTGGGATTCACTTTGTTGATTACAAACCAGACAAAAAGGTGTATCATTACACCCATCACATAATTGCTACAGGGTTACAATTGCAGCAGGTGAAGACTAAAACTAGTCAACGCAAAAAATGGAGACTAGATGTAGAAGACCATGAAAAAATTTTACAGGTCATTGAACAATGAGCAGAGCCACTTGGTATTATATAGAAGGACATGGAATATTATATATTCATGTCTTCCAGGAATTTAAAATATTTTATCTATTTTATTTGTCATTTGGCATACATATTTGACAACTTTCTTGCTATGATATTAAGGATGGGTTCATTAATGATGTAATTTTGTTCCCTAGTATCTCCAATAATATTATTTCCATTTATATCTATATATAACAAATGAGTTTTAAAAACTTAGTGTTAGGTCTACCCAACATGTCTTGTATTGATGGTGTTTTTAGATATTGTGTACATGTAAAACGACATTAATCGCCATTTTTCAAAAATTGAGTTGATGATTTCTTCGCTCGTGGATGGATGTAAAGCAATGGATATTAATTTATATATTATTTTTTCCTCATTTTAGTTTCTCTTTTCCAGCATCTTTTATAACAATTTGAAACAAGAACTCTTAGTGTCAATAAATCTAACTTGAATCATTTAAAATTTCATGTGAGCAAAATGATAGACAATTAAATTTTGATATAGACAATAAAGAACTACATGACTCTTGTATTAATAAATTTTCTAGAGCTTGTATTTATCCAAATATAATCATTACATGTTTATAAGATCTTTATATCAATTATGATTCATATATCATCTTTGCACATAATATATATCTTAAGTAGAATAAAATCCTAGTTTGGATATTACAAAACCCTAGATCCTTACCAGGTTATAACCTAAAAAAGAGTTTAGTCCAATTGGCTTAAGATTCCTCAACCCCCTCTGAGACAAGCATCGCCTACATATCTATAATATGAAAATTCCTCACACCTATGCGGTTATCCCTCCCACTAGATGTGTGTGCATATATGCATAAATAATGGTTATGATAAGACCCCAATAAGGCCTCCAACACTTGGTAACAATCCTTGAATTTAGTTATAGTGCATGATAATGTTCTAGGGAAACAACATGGGATTTATGTAGACTTGTAACTTGTTGGTGCTCTAAGGATGTGATTATGTGATATTTTAATTATTAGGGCCTAAAGTCCTTAGAGTTCTTTAGAATGAAATCCTTTAGATGTCTAAGGAGTTAAGAGATTCCCTTAATAAATAACATGTATGTGTTTATATACACAACTTGTGTGAAATATTTCCCACTCAATTGACCGTAAGATGATTGGTGTAAGGTGTGTATTTGAAAATGTGACCATTGTAAGTGCATGGGTCAAAATTTTCAACCTGGGTCAAAAACATTGGTCATTTCTACCCTTGTCACTCGATTCTACCCAGGTTTAACTTGGGACCTAATCTCATACATGTGTTGAGTGGATATGAGAGTGTAGATGTGTTCATTGTAAGGTAAATTGGTTCCTAAAGTGCTAAACTCAGTGAAAAGTGTTGATTTGATGGAATCATAACATAGGAATTGAGCGGGGTGTTTTTACAATTAAGTCAATTTATGTGTAAATGGGAATATGTTGGGGTAGATGCCAAATAATTATTTCCAAGTTCCTTAGGTCCAAATTTTGGGTCCTACATTCTGCTAACAATTGTTTGCATGATTTGGATGTTATGTGAGTCCACATACCTTAAGACAACTCAGGTACATGTACATCATTAAACTAAATATTAACATACCTAATAGGGTCTATGTCACACCGCCATTAACACTTATTAGAAATTTTATTATTTTGGCTAATTATTGTTTTGCATTAATCAAATACCCTTTGGGAAGGTAAGCCATTTATAATGTTCCCTCCTCAACTCTTGTAGTCATTTTTGTAAGAGAAATTAATGGAATTTTGGAGTTCAAAGGCACCGAAGAGACAAAAAAATTCCATGCCAAAATATTTTCATGAGCTAGTGATCATAGCCCTAAAAATATTCTTGATGTTTTACATTTCCTTAAATTCAATAAATTATGCAATTATTTTGAGCAACTTACTTTAGTTGCATATTATTTTAGTTGAGTCCCCTTTGAGAGAACCTTCAAATCATGGGTTCATGATGCATGGATTATGCCTCACGGTGTCAAGCTTTAGGGAAATCAAATCTTAATCAAGTGTTTCTTTTTGTTCTAACTATAACAATGTTGACCATTGTAGAGATATCATAGCTAATGGACCTTGGTTTATTTGAAACATAATTATGATTTTTCCCATTAGAAATGGTATTTTGTCATCATTGAGAAAGCTAAGCTCAAAATCCACATTTGGACAATCTTTGGTCTTCCATTTCCTCTATGGAATTTTGTGGATTAGTCGATCAGATTATTTAGCCACTTCATAGGGTTTGATAAACCTAATTCGTAAGGACCTTAAATTATTATTATCAATTCAATTTAACTAATCCAAAAAAATAATATGATTGATATTAAAAGTAATAAAGAGTTTTGATATAAATTAATGTGTAAACTAAACATTCAATACACATACATATAATTAATAAAAGATGCAAAATACATTTATTACTTGTATTGAAAGATATTATGACTCAAGGTTAATAATATTACAAATGGTGGTAGAAATGCGAGTGAACATATTACAAATGCAGATGAAGACTTATTACTCTTTATGAGGTAGGATGGCACGAGTTGTATCTCCAAAGACTTTGGTTTACAGAGGCAGGTGTTTTACGTTAGGTGTTTTAATAGTACAAATCTCCAAATAAAGTCAAATTTACAATTACATTAAAATAGTATAAATCATGGAAATGTATTGCATTACATTTACTTCATTTTCCATCATTTCGCACACCTGTAACAACACATGAGTTTATATTTCCTGAGTTTAAGAGAGAGGATAGATAAAGAGAGGGAATCTATTATTTTCACAAGCTTTTAAGTTACTATAGAGTTTTAGAGAGATAGTTTAATACTAACAATGTATTTTGAAAAGATTTGACAAGTGCATAAGTAAAGAAGCATTCACTAAGCCATGGAAGGTTTAATGTAACATAAAGTATTACTAAAATATCAAAAATCATGTCTAATGAGTATATACATGTCTAAAATCTCTAAAAGTCTAAAATCTCTAAAAGTATGTCTAAAATATCAAAAATCATGTCTAATGAGTATATACATGTCTAAAATGTCTAAAATCTATAAAATATCATTGAAGTCTCCTCCATGCACTAGGGTGAGTGCCAGACCCCTCACTACGCTCTGTTGCACCCTGCATGTTAAAAAAAAGGAATATACACGTCATAAACTATATATAGCATGTACCATATATTAAAATATATAAGAAAAATTCTACAACAATTTCTTGATTAATTCAATACATCATATAACAGATATGTACAATTGATTACCTCAGTATCTGTCCCTGGGTGGATGTTGGGAGTATCTACACTATGTGTAGATCTCTGTCCCGTAGATCCCTGTGAAACAAAATAAATAAAATGTAAGAAGTTGATAAATAAGTTTTTTGAATAAAGTTCATTAATTTCTAACATTTCAATTTAGATTAAATATTAATTCTATTAAAACACATATATCTATACCTCTGCGGAACACGTCTCCAAATCTATGGGATTGCCACCCACGACCTCAACACCAGCAAATATGTCACCAAGTGAGCCAAGCTGACTCAGGCCCGGAACATCAAGATCCATGTTGTGCTCCATCAAGAGCTGTGTGTATGTCACACGGGTAGATGGTGTGGGCTGTGAAGCTCCACACACTGGAGCAGAAGCCTAAACACAGAAGTACATGTTTAATTTTAATATTAATAAATTGTAAAGTAATGATGAAATAAAATAAATTTTAATTATATTGGGTGTTTAATTTTCACACTGGAACAGAAATGTGCTGAACATCAGGTGTGACGATCCCAACAACAAGAAGTCTATCTGTAGCAGCGGCAGTAGTACCCTGACTAGAAGATACACTCCCACTCTACTCTATAAAATCTAAAACCCCCGATAGTGGAATGCTGCAATGCCGTGAAATCACCTCATATGCACGCAACAAGTCAGCAGCCATGATGCGTCCTAGCTGACGTGCCTGAGCGGGATCTGTAACTAGCTCAAAGTCATCTGGGGAAATCAAAGATGCATGAGCGTATACCTCGTTGCATGCATCACTGCTGCTACTAGCACCTCCACTGCTAGTATCGCATCTCTGAAGGTACTGACCCACATGGTCAGAAGATATCAATTGGGTCTCGCGAGTAATTCCAGCAAGACCCTCGATAGCAGCCTCATGTGCAGTCATAACGACAGGTGCTGTGACATCCTGAAAGCCTGATAAGAATGGTTGTGGCCTTGGTACAAGCTTGCCACACGTCAACAACTGCAGGAGCTCCCTCCTTTCTATATGCCTCCCTGTGGCTAATACGGCCACGCCCCTGCCCCAAATAACTAGGGATGTCTAAATAGTTCACCTTTAGGTTTAAGTGAACCTCAGCATGTAGCATCATTATGAAGTATAACGGTAATTGGTCATTATTCAGAAATTGGCCTTGAGAGGCCACAAATCTAGGATAAATCAAAGGGGCACATAGGGGACATGAACATTTGTTTACATAATATGCCCTTATTTTCCTTTTGTCTGCATAAAAACTCCAACAAGACCTCTTAATGACTTCCTTATCGGAAAGTCGTGATGTAATCTCATTATAACCTACATCTCCTGAGACACTTGATTTTAATGAATCCATAAATTTTTTTATTGACTCAGAATCAAATGGGTTATATGTTTTCAAACTTGTCTCTATTCTACGAAGATCAACCAATATTTTTTCACAATGGGCTTTATACTGCCCAACTGTAGTTGGATTTTGGAGAATAGATTGCAATTTTGCAATCTCTAAATCAGTCCTCTCAAACAAATTAGGAGTGGAAGAAGCCATGACTGTAAAAAAAATGAAAGTAAAATTCAATTAATAGTACTTTTAATTAAAAAAATTTCCTAAGATATTCTCCTATTTTAATGAAAATAGAAATATGATTTTCAAGCTTCAATGCAAATAATTTAGAAAATAAGAAATTACATATATCTTATAAGTCAGTCATGCATGAGTGTATGGATCGCATAGATTTAATGGAACTAAAGGAGGAATTATCTAGAATGTAACATGCAGTTTTTTTAGAATCTAATCAAATGCAAGAAACATATTGCACATATCGTTGAGTTCCTACACAACATCACACAATAAATTTTGGTGCACGTAATTAGGATACCAAGACATTATATTTTAGGTTTCTTATTAACAGGTTTATTATTAACAAATAAACCAAGACATTATAAATATACATTTCTTATTAACAAATAATCAAATATAAAGCACAATTGAACTAACATTATCATCAAATGTAATAAACCAAGACATTATAAGTAGGTTTCTTATTAACAAATAATCACCTTTTATTTCTCTTTAGATTGTTACTGTCTATGACTCACAACCTCTGTCAATGTTTTCATTGTACCCTTGAGGTGCAATAGTTAGTTTTATTCACTATGCTATTTGAGAATACATCGCGCCAAGACCTTTTTTTTGTACATTTTTCATTTTACTATCAATTTGAGTGTGATGCATTGTATTATATGTGGCTTACAAAAGGGTTCTTTATAAAAGTAACTTGTAAATATTTAGTTGTGATCAATTACAATTCTTATAAAAAAGAATGCATGTTATAAATGTGTAGATAATAATCATGGTAAGATACATATGATATTAACACAAATATTTCTATATAATTGATAATGACTATTTATGTCCTTGAGGCTAAGTTGGTTTGTAGCTTCTATCAATGTTGATATACTTTGTACAAAGATTGTTTCCACCATTATAAATATTTATAATAAAAGTTCGTGACTTTATTTAAATGTTTTCATTTAGAGTTTTTTGGTACTAATTTATGATTTCAAATGTCTATATAAAACTTAATATCATTGTAAAGTAGCTAGTAACCACATTTAAGATATACAACCTCCACCCACAACCTCTTAAAATTAAGGACACAAAAAAGTTTAGAAGAATGTTATTTGACATGATGCCTACAATTGGACACAACCAAAATTCTTATCAAAAGTTAAAAATTAAATGGAATATAAACATGATAACAATCAAAATGAGTAGCTCACATGATCCCTTATTTAAAACAATGAAATGGAAAACTCCTATAGAAAATTGGGAAGATAGGAAATGTTAATTTCCCCCCGTATGTGTAGTAAAGACAAAGGAGTTTAATGATGGGGTGCATAACATTATGTGGACACATTAAGAGATGATTTTATAACCCATACTTTGATTTAATTAAGAAGTATTGTGTCAAACCCACATGCTAGTACAAATAAAAATAGAGGTTTAAGCTCATTGGGGTTTAAATATTGATAGGTTACATGGAAGTTATTTATAGGGATTATCATCCAAACATTAAAAAGAGATGCTACAAGGTCAAGGACTCGATAAAAAGGAAAATCTAGGTTGGTCGACAAATCGATGCTTTATGCAAAGTGACGGAAACCACAACTTTATGTATAGTTGTGGATGTAAAATTGCTAGGGTTATATACACACACACATATATATATATATATATATATATATATATACATACACACACACACACACACACACACACACACACACACACACACACACACACACACACACACACACACACACACACACACCGTTATTTCACCCATACGGGGAAAAAGGTTAGTAACAACTGAAACATGATGATTATTCCAATCAAATGACTCACGAGGTTCTTCAGTGCACACGAGAACATTCCAAACATGTTAAATAGGGGAGTTGGGCTTTGAAGGAGGAATTAATTATCAAAAGAAAAATTACAAATTGTACTTGGTTGTCTTAAGTTAAACCATTTTGATTCGCCATATGAGAGAGTATATTTTGACACTCTTTGCAATAATGAAACCATAAAAAATATTTTGGAACTAATGTGGATTCACCTACATATCATCATAAGAATAAATTCCCTTTTACATTGAGAGATATCATGCTTATTTGGGGAAAGTGAGTCGTTGTATAGTGATGAAGAGATTATATTGGACCTTTTGGATTCCTTGTGGGGAATGTATCAATATTATTAAATGAAATATGATATTAAAATTGGCATTGGTGAGGCATCCAAAATGTTGAGTTAGGTGTCTCATCGACTCTCATAGAGAAAAAAGTTTATATTGGGTTATTAATAAAATATCAAGATATTGTTACGTGGTTATGTGCATATATGTTTAATATGCCTACTTTTATCGTGGTGCATAATATTGTTGTGAATCGTGATGTCAAACACGCAAAGTAAAAAGATACATCCTAAAGTTTCCTAATAAGAAATCCAAATTTTTATTTCAATTATGATTTTGTTAAACCTATCGATAACTTTGATAGATTTCCCACATTGTCCCAATCGGTAAGTCAACTAGGGGCATTAAGATATATACAATTTTTTGAGATATTAATAAAGTATGCCCCATTGATGACATCATCTTTCCCTATACTAATATGATTTTTAATTTCAATGTTAGGCATAAGATTCCTTCTTTCATGGATGGGTTTTATTCATTACAATAAAATAAAACAATAATACTCTTCAATCAATTTCTCTCATACTCAAAGTTGGCTCTTTTAAAGATGGTAATACTCATTGAACTAAAATTCACTCAAACCATGATTTTAAAAATTATTGAATAAAGGCTATTATACCAAATGTAGGTAATTATTATGGAATGGATTGAAAAGTAGATATTAAATATACTATATATGAAATTAGTGTTCATTGAGTCATGCCTAGAATTACTAGTTGTCTATCTAGTATCGTTGTAAGAGAGATTTCTATCAAATTATGAACTCCATAAATTCAAATGGAGTTCTCAAGAATTACAACATTTCCCTTCCATTTTACTACTCTCATTGAATTCCTCAGTTATCAAGATGAATGGATGACTACTGTGAAATAGTAAGGACTACTGATATTAGTAATGTCATAAGGGATATTAGATCCTAAAATAAATTTTTAATTATTTCACTTCAAATGTATCTAAGCTACCATATGAAGATAGGTTGGAAAAGATGACCTATAATCCCATCAAGGGGATTCTTAAGTGTAGGTCATGTATTGATCAATAAAAACATCATAGTACATGTGTTGGAACATGTGATCCTAAGTTTACATTGTGTTTTTGTTTGTTTTATTTTCTAACTTACTTATATATACAAAACACTCTTTCATAAGATTATTTAAGCTTGAGTATGAAGGAAATTAAATGTAATGGAGTATTTATTAAAGTTGTAATATATTCTTGATTTAATACATTTCTTCCATATTAGTTGTGCAAATATTAGTACCAATGGTATCACAGCCCAATGGTTTCTCATGATCCATGAGGAAGGAGAAAAATAGAAGAGACATGAAGCTACAAAGATTTACATGAAGTTGTGAAGAATTTTCTTGAATTTTTTTGGTGAAGTTATTTTAATTTCTTGATTAATTTCCAAGGAGAAAATTTATAAAGAAAATAAATTATTGAAGTTTTATTCGGATTAAATTTTCTTGGAACATGTCATAAGAATCTAAAAATTAAAAAATAATGAAAATTAGAGGCATATATATATTACACCATTTATTGACTAGGGGAAATGAAACCTTTGTGTGGGTTTGATTGATTGTTTCTATGGATTTTTTACTTGCTTTTAACAAGTGTTTTTAATGAAAAATTAGATAGCAATATGTAATTGTATAAAACTCTTTTTTGGATTTCAAAAATTAACTAAAACCTCATGTAGATCAAATTGCAAAAAATGAGCAAATGTGCCAATGTAGAGGTAGATCAATGAAAAAATGCGAACAAAGCTCTCTTAAAAATGATTACACAAAAAAACATCTGTAATTTGCTAGGGTTTTGCAAATAAAAAACTAGGGTTTCATTTATTTTTTGCAATTTGCTAGGGATCCTCCATTTTCACCAAAAAAACAACTAAATGCATACCCAGTGCTCATCAATGGCCTCCTCACTCCTCAGTAACCATGCTAGTGGGCTTGTTGGGCACAGTGGGTGCTTGTGGGCTCGGTATTTTTTGTGGGCTTGGTCTAGTTTGCGCTGTGGGCTCGGTCTGGTCTCCTCAGTCAGCTCCTTCAATAGTGCTCAGTGGGCTCAGTGGACTCTGGTCCATGGGCTATGGGCTCAGTCTGGTTTACTATAAACTTTGCGCGAAGGAGGTGAGGGCAGAGGAAAGTGATTTCCTCTGCAACGACTCCAATATATAAACAGGGGTGTTCACGCATGAACGCCCTTCATGTGAACAACCTTCACGTGAACACCCCTTTTGTGTGAACCATATTCAATGCTATACGTGGAAAATAAATAGCCAATGTGTCAGTTCATGTGAATCGCGTTCGCGCGAACCATATTTTTTTACCACCCAAACTCACTCCTCACTCACATTTTCGGGACAAGAAGTGGGACTCAGCACCATGCATTGACCCAGTAACATAGTACACATATCCTCTGAGAGACTTGTCGACATTGGTCACATACATCTGAATGTACTAGATCAAGAACACCCTTAGATCTATTGTCACTCCTTGGAAAAGATGCTTTCACAAACTTCCCAACACACATCCCTTACATACATCATCATGCTCTGTGCTCACCTTTGGAACACCTGTCACTGTCTCATGAAGTAATTTAAGTGCTCCATGATGAATATGGCCCATCCTCCTATGCCATAGCTCTCCAAGATCTCTAGGATTACTGCTGCTCATAAGTGCCTTAGGAGTATCAAGCTGTAACCTTATAAAGGTGACCACTCCTAACTCCATAGTTTTGGGTGATTTCCAATCCTTATGCTTAATCAACTCATGTGTCCCTCTAAAAGGTACATTATACCCTTTATCTTGAAGAACAAATACATAATCAGATTCATACCTAAGCTTGGCACATGCAAGACATCATGAAGTGGAATTATCTTTCCATTCTCCCTCTAAAACTGAACAGTTCCTTTCCCAACCGGGTTGAGCTTGGACAAGTTCCCCATAGAAATCTGGATATTGGTGTCCTCCTCCTTGTAACTGGAGAAGTACTCTCTAACTCCTGTTATATGACATGATGCCCCACTATCTATATACCAAACAAACTGTGAGGTTGAGCTGACCATACAAGATATGAGTGCAAAATCATCTTCCATTCTACTAGAGAGTTATTTTACACTTGCTGAAGCTGCCACCTGCTTCTTACCCTTCTTCCTATCTGAGAAATCACTGACATAGAGGCCAAACTCATGACAACCAAAGCACTTGACCTTAGACAAGTCCTTCTTCTTATTCTCACTTTGATAATTTGATCCTTTGCTAAATCCCTTCTTTGCTTTCCCTTTCCCCGCTAGGGAAACTCTTTCTTGTTCTCCCTCAATTTTCTGACTCTTGTTGGCCCCATTGAAAAAACTTAGTCTAAACTCCTCCTAAGTGAAATCAATCCATAGTCGATCCCATCTCAGTAAGGTGCCTCGTCCACTAAAAACTTGAACAAAAACATCCCAATGTTTAGTAAACCCATTTAGGGCTATCTGTACCATCTCATCATCGCTAGGGCTATCTCTAACACCTACTAACTCATCCTTAACAAGTCTAAGTCTAGTGAGGTAACTTGTAACATCTTCTCCCTTATTCATCTAGGTATTCTTCAACTTTTCTCTGAGAATCATCTTCCTATTGGTGGTAGCGTTCTAGTACAAATTCAAAATGGCATCCCACATCTTATTCGCTGTATCTAACTCGACTATGTGTGGAACAATATGATCCTTGACATCGTCAAGGACAATCCTCCTCACCTTGGCATCCTCTTTCTTGTATGCTACAAGTTGTGTTACGTTTTTAGGTATAGCTACAATAGTGGTAACATAATCCTTTATACCATTCTCTTCCAACAATAAAGAAAGTTTGGCCTTCCAGACACGAAAATTCGAGGCACCATCTAATCCGTCTTGATCTCTCAAACCAGCTGAAGCCATCTTAAAGGATAAAAGTAATAAAAATTTAAAGAGATCAAACTATTTTATAGAAACCCTCAATTTCTTTCCTAGGGTAAACCTTTTTCTACCCTTAAATTTTCTCTAATACCATGTGAAAATTCTATTGTAATCAATGATTATTAATCTCTTATCTTAAAAGATTATTTAAGTGCCGAAAAATAATTCACAGCTAATATCGAAAAATAACACATACGCAACTTCACTAATAAGAATACGGAAAGAAATGTGTAGCACAATGAACACAATATTTTCAGACAAATTTTCCCTGAAAAAAACCCTAAGGGAAAACCAATTCTACAGATGAGAAATTATATTAACTTCAGCAAATTAAGAGATACAAAGATTCCTTGCCTCTTACTGGAAGAACTTTGACATTAATTAACAAAGAATGGAAGTGTGTATCTTCCAATTCATTGACTATGATTGTTTCATAGAATTTCAATATTTTATTCTATATCTCTCATTTTCCATAGTCTAGGAATTTCAATATTTTTTTCTATATCTCTCGCAGCTTATTCAAAAAACCTATTTTTTAATATATACTCCAACATATTATTCAGTTTTATGTTGAAGAGTATTTTATTTCCTATGTGGGATGATTAATGCCTAATTGTTCAAAAAAAAATTTAAAGAATGACTTCGTCTCTTTTTTGCTAATGTTGGTCATTTGACAGGTTGCAATTACACACTTCACTAGGCAATTTTGACTACCCTCTTTTTTTAGACAAGATTAATGCTACATTAGATTGTAGTATACTAATTTCCTATACAACATAACTACTCATTGTGCTCATCTACAATGGATAAATTCATTCTTCTTTGTATACATACAAATATTTCAGTTTTTTCTCTACTTACAATTGTATTACGTCAGATACATTGATAAATACATTCATTTGTTTTAGACTTCTCTGTACTTATATTCATTTTCTGATTTTTTATAACTTATTCCAATTTTTCATATAAAGGAAGACATAATTCAACTCTCTTGGCTATAAACTTCGAGATCTCAGCCAGAAATGTCACCCTTTCTCCTGTGTCAACTTATCTGTGTTCCCATTGCACACTTTTGGTGCAATTGCTAGATTTAACTCTTATATCTCAATCGCATCGGGGAGGCGGAAAGAGGGAAGGAAAGTAAAATACATTTAAATGTACAAGGAACAAATATATACAACAAAGTAGAAGGGAAATATTTTTAAATTTTACACATTTTGAAAATGGTTCAAGGCCATCAAATTTTAGGAAATTGTAATCAACCTTTTTTTTTTCTTGCTAATAAAATATTTTGGAAAATAATTACGTGATGTAGAAGTTTTGTGGTGCCTTACAGTACATGAATATCACAGACCCTGACACCCCCATTGGAAGGCTCCTTGTTGGATATTTTCATGCTATAAGGTGTAAGCTATTCGATTTTATAAGAAATTACCTCAAAAATAAACCTCCCCTAGCTCACGAGAGCTTCCAAATTCATATTTTTATTCCATTTTCATAGAAAGGATATATATATATCCAAGTAAAATACATTATTAAAAGCTAGCATAAACATCAAAACATACAACAAATAAGCATGTTTGATTAACAAAATAAATGATATAAATATTTAAAACCATATCTATGTAATTGCAATGTAATATTTAATTGTGATTTTACTTTTATATATAGATTTGTGTCTCTTCTCTTCGACATCAATGTGTAACCCTCATTTACGCAAATTTATCAATTGACATACAAATTGTCCACTTATAATATAATAAAAATTGTTTTTGAGTTATTTTTGACTTATAATATAATAAAAAATATTATTTTAGTTTTGCATATAAATTTTTTGTATATTTTATCTAAATTTAAAGAATATAAATTGAAACTTAGCCGAGACTCAGGCGGCCCTAGTCATTGAAGAAGACACTCAAAATCCATTGGAGCCCATGATTGAAGTCTCTAGCTTTTCAGAGGAAAATAAATAATTCTCTAGTCTCCTATCTTAGTATAAATATAATTTACTAGGTTGTTTTTGTATGCAGCACCAATATGGGCTACCTTAATTTGCTACCGGTACTTGTTTTTGTTCGATACTCTGATCATTTTTATTAATATAGTTGGGCTTGATGCCCTTTTTTGACTTAGAAAAAAAGAATATAAATTGAAATCAAATTATATTGAAAATAAAAAGACTAAGTTCACAAACAGAAATATCTAACCATACATGAGAAAAAACATACAAATGTGTGTGTGTGTGCGCACACGCGCGTGTGCACGTGTGAGTGTGTATAATTGTGTTTGTGTAATTCAATACCAAAACAAAAGAACCATTCAAAATGACGAATGTTGATGTAAAGAACCATTACCTCTTTCTTTTTCCTTTTCTCCACCCACCCTGGCTTATCATCTTAAATATGCACAATTTCTTGAAAATAGTTCAATATCATAACACCTCCATGATATTATAAAACATGGTTATAACAATTACCCCCCCCCCCCCCCCCCCCACATACACACACCCATTGCGCATGCACGCACACGCACATGCACACACATAAACACACTCACATGCACACCCACACAAGCACCCACACCCCCCCCCCCCACCCACACCCACACCCACACCTACCCCCAAACCCACACACGAACACACACATATCTATACAGTAATGTACCAATCTCAATGAAAATACTTAAAAACATAGATTGCTAATAATGAATAGGATATGTGTCATGTCTTAACGAGCAGCTTAATTTAATGTTTTGATGTAAACTTACATTTAAAATTAATTAACCCATAATTAAATTTTATTTGTAAGCAAAAAGTGGTGTTATTATGCAACTGATAAACTAATAAATAAATTGATTTAAATCCTATGCTAACACAACTATCTACTTACCTCCGATTGAGCAACGATAGAAAGAGGGAGAAGATCATATACATGTACTTTGCCTACAAGTGGAAATCCTCCTCTTTGATAATTTTGGATTTGCTCTTGGATGGAATGCTTGAATGCTTCAGATTTTGTGGATTCAATTTGGCAGCACTTCCCCTTGATAAATGATGATTTTTGCTTAATAGAATGCTTATGGAGATTGAGTGCTTTGCTTGGAGATTTTGACAACATATACTTGCAATTGTTCTAAGGTGGTGTGCATGGGAGGTGGCATCACTATTTATAGTTGAAGGATGGATAAATGGAGGGTTGAGATTGATCCATGTAGGATATGGATCAATGGTTGAAAATGCATGAGAATGAGGAATAATCTAGAATTAGAAAATTCTAGAGTTGAAAGAATCCTCCATTGAATTCTAATTAGGAGGGGAAATATTTGAATTTTTGAATTAAAAGAGGGGAAAATGGTAGAGGCTTCTAGAAATAGAAGCCTCTAGATTTGGAGGACCATTTAGTTTGTGGTTAGGTGCAACTTAATTATGCTTAGTTAGATGATTAGATGGAGGCTAGGTGTAGAATAGGCATAGAGTAGGTGGTAGGTGGGTGGGTAATTTTAAATTCCTAGAAAATAGTTAATAGGCGATTAGTTAGTAGTATAATGGGAATATTAATAATGTATTAATATCACTAAGGTAGGATGGATTTTGGAATGAATAATAGAAATAGTTGGAATATAATAATTAATTATTATATGGTTAGTGATAGGATTAATATGTAAAATGAATGTATTATTTGCTAAATGATTATGTCGACATTTTACATTTCTACATTTTTCCCCTCTTTGAAGTGTTATTGTGGAGAAATGAAAATTCAAAGAAAAGAAGAGGAGATAGGATAGATGGTGAGGTGATGCCCCCTCGAGGGGTCGGATGAAGAAGGGAGGAATCACATGACCACTCAAAAAGAGGAGAGGCCAAAGTTAGTAGATGAGGGATGATTAGAGGATGATAGAAGGATTTAGAGGATTATAAGATGAAGGATTTAAAAGAATGAGAAGACTAAGATATAGAGGATGAGGGGAGAAGAGATGACTAGAAGAGATTATGAGAGAGATTAGAAGAGAGGATTAGAGGAGATTAGAACATTAGAGGATGAAGAGATTAGAGGATTAGAAGAGATTAGGAAGTATTAGGGATGAGGAGCTTAGAGGATTAGAAAAGATTAGGAGATTAGAGGATGAGGAGATTAGAGGATTAGAGGATGCCCTAGATTAGGAATAGAGGATGAGAAGGTACTTTAGATTTTGATTTAGAGGATGCCCCAATATGCATGACAAGGGTAGGATATTTAGGATTTTTGGATTGGATGATGCCCCAGTCAAGGGGATAGAGTGAAGACGTGGATTATAGGATGCCCTAGTCAAGGGGGTATGATGGTGGTTGTGAAAGGATTGGAGGATGTGAACATTGATTATTGATGTAGTAAAGGATTAATTTGATAAAATGAGAGGGGATATATTGATGTTGATGTGGATGATGATAGGATGGGGAAGATGATGATATAAGGGGTATGTGTTGTTATGATGTACCCACAATAATCATCATTAGCAATTGTGATTAATGATATGGCATAAAGCAAGATGCACCAGGGTATGAAGACCATGATGACGTGATTGCCAAATGCTTATGTCCTCATATCATTGGATAGATTAATGTAAAAATATGGTCCTCATATCATTGGATCTTCAAAAAGAGGCCTCATATCATCAGCCGAAATAGTAAAAAAAAAGGAGGGTCCTCATATCATTGGATGGTGCAAAAGAAAAGAGGCCTCATATCATCAACCAAATTTTTAAATGTAGAAACACAACACATGTACATAGTTTCATATTGGTTGGATTTTGAACAAGTTTTTGTAATTTTTAAGAATTTGGACGATTTTTTAACGATTTTTTAATTTTTTTTTTATGATTTTTTGATTTTTTACGATTTTAGGATTTTTTTTTTTAGCTTTTTTACAATTTTTTTTTTTTAGATTTTTTGGATTTTGTATTTTTGGATTTTTTTTATGATTTTATGATTTTTTTAGGTGATAAGGGGGAAATTTAGATTATTTGGGACGATTTTTTTTGAGAGAACGGCTTTTGGAAGTTTTTAGGTCATTTATCAGGTTTAAAAGGGGTTTGGGGTCCATGGGACAAATCATTTTCACTGAAGATAGTTGAAAATGAGAGCCATTGAGAGAACGTGATGGCTTACATGGAGGATTGAGAGAACTGGGCTGGATGCAGTGAGGTCATACCATCGACCTAAGACATATAGACGGGCACATTTGGGTAGGTACCTTGTGATTAATTATTTTTTGCATTTTTTACATTTTTGAAAACGAGGGTTTTTTGGTGAGTTTTTAGGACATTTTAGGGTTTTTAATTGTGCATAAGGTGCACATTTTAGCACATATGCACCAAGAAATGATGCATATGTGATAAAATAGTAGTGTGCATATGTGAATCAATTCAGGAGTTGGGATAGATTAGTTTAGATTTTAGTGAAATTAGTTTTAGTGCATGTATTAATGCATAGCAGTGCATTTGATCGCTAGTTTAGCACATTTGTAGATAAAGTAGCACATTTCAAGGGATGGGAAGGGAAGTATGGTTTATCCCATTTGTGTCCATAAGGTGGGTTAAATGTCACGTATTTGTGATGAGGTTAGCATCAGGTTTAGCGCATATGTTATATTGTAGCACATTTGATATAGTTTAGCAATTTTGTGTATAAGAGTAGCACATTTGTTGATGGGTGGGGAGGGATATATATTAGCACATATGTACAAAATAGGATGTAGAATGGCGCATATGTTATATTAATGCATATGTGTATAAAATAGTGCATATGTTATGGGGCTAATGAGGCTTAAGTGATAATGTTGGAATGAGGTGAGGGTTGGTTAGGGGAATAATTAGAAATGGAGTTGGATAGGAGGAATAATGAGAATGTAGGGGCTAATATAGGTTGTGTAATGTGTGCAGGTTGAGTTAGATGTTGTGTAGGTGAGGCATCAATGGTCGGTTGCCCTGATACATTTATTAGGGGGTGTACAGAGATAGAGGCTAGAGGAGGATGAGGCATCATTGTTGCATGTGTTGGGTCTTCTTCATGTGGCGAGGATGCCTTATATGCGGGTTCGAGGGTTGTGACATATGGCAGAGCGATGGCACTCAGAGATGAGTACCTTTTGGTTGCCGACTAGGAGATGACAGTGACATTGGAGGATGTCTACCAGATTTATCGACTTCGAATAGAGGGGGAGTCCATGGTATATGGCACGATTCTAGGCCTGGGATGATAGACTGAGGTTGTTGACTGATGTGGAGGATGCACCCTATGATGGGGTTGCGGATAGACTTATGTGTATTTTAGAGAGGGGTACATGGAGAGGGGTGTACACTGTTATTGTGTTCATTGATTACTACATTCTATTCCTAGATGGTGGAGGTCATGGTTTAGTATTGGTTTTACGTGGATGTGGTATATTCATGTGGTAAGATGAAGATGATGTTTTCATGGGCTCCAACAGTATTGGCATGGTTATATCAGGATCTACACAGAGTGGCCTACCGAGGAGGTGGTAGTATTGGAGTAGGGATATTGTTATAGATATGGAGTTATGATCATATTGTCGTGGTAGACCTATTGGGATATCAGCATTTGAGTGGGGGAGCCTTCAACGTATGGTTGGCATGTATGATTAGAGGTAGGCGAGAGCACTTGGGTGAGGTGGATTGGTACAGGTGGTACATTGATGAGCTACAGGAAGGTGATATTACCTGGTGGCCATACTGACAGTATGAGGTATGGGAGGGGGATCAAAGGCATTTGAGTAGGATCTAGACTCCTTATTATTTGGTTGGGGCCAACCCTATATAGTGGAGCGATATCTATCTGGATCATGTATTGCGGTAGTTTGGTGTAGTGCAGGATATTCCTGGAAGGTCGTCATATATTCACATGGACTAAACAGGAGGTGAGGGAGTGGGGTGTCGTGATTCCTGTAGCAGTAGCTAGAGCTAGTTTGGATGATGTTTAGGTTATTCCATGGGCACCATTACCAACAGTGGAATAGATCTAGGGACCAAGACAGGGTTATGATGAGTGGTGGGAAGGTATTAGACCAACGAGATTGACACGTCCACTTGGTGGGATGAGGTTTGTGCATGGTCTACGTCATCATTATGCCATAGGGTAAGGTAGTAGTGGTACACAGACTACAGAGATAGGACAAGAGGAGGAGTTACAATGGGCACCACAAGTGATTATTTTGGGTGGTCCACCAAGGTAGCAGCCAGTTGTTCAGTCACCTACACAGAGTCCAGATAGGTAGGAGATGGATGTGATGGAGGTGGATGATGCTACAGGGCCATTGCAGGTGGTTTTTTGCCACCACAAGACAAGATATAGTAGGGTCATCTTGGTACATGAGGATCAGGATCAGGAGTTAATGGATCAGGGATGGGGGATCAGGGTTAGGGGATGGAGGAGAGGTGGATTAGGTGGGGAGGATCAGGGGATGGGGGTGCTAATCTACAAGATATAGACATGTTGGAGAGGGAGGACTCGTGCGTGAGCTATGGAGATAGCAGGATTGTGGGTCTAGAGGTGTATCTCGTGTGAGAGATGTACAAGACTTGAGGATGAGTAGTGAGTGTGTTGACATTGGTGGTGAGATAGAGGGAGGTGGAGATTGCTCGATTACAGGGGGAGTTATCTCATAGATAGAGTAGGAGTGGGATCAGGTGATTTACGACACCAGGATAGATATCATGGGCAGTGAGATACTTATAGAGTGAGATATGGCCCATTAGATGCAAGAGCAGGGGGAGTGAGACACAAGGTGCATCTCAAGGAGGAGTGAGTAGTGGCAACTCCTAGTTCATCACAGAGATCAGGATGGATGGGTCCCCTGGCCATAGTATCATTGCAACAGTATCAGGATTTGATGGAGGAGATGCATTATTATGAGGATATTGTGATGCATGAGTGGACAGATGTGTATATGTTACACAGACCATGTAGCTCAATAGAGAGTAGGACAGGGATCTGGACATAATTAGGATAGAGATCTGGTCAGAGATCAGGACAATCCACAACCTCTGGGAGTATTGTGAGTGTTGCACAACCTCCACTAGGAAGAGTAGGGGATGATATTGGTAGCTCAGCACAGTGATGAGCACCATTGTATTGTATTATATGTTATTTTATCAGGATATTTGATGGACCATCATGGTCACATTTTTTATGTGTGTATATGTGGATGATTTATGATGTATGATTACCATTTTTGGATGAGGTGCATGATGATGTATTATTTCATGTATATGTTATGGGATATTTTGTGATGACCCGCATGGTCATATATTTTTTATGGATATGTATGATGTATGATTATTTCATGGATGAGATGCATTGTTATGTCATGATTTTGTGTTGATTATTGATGATATATTTTTTTATGTATGATGATGTAGGATGTATTTAATGATGATGTGATTTGTATTGTTGTGTTGATGATCTGATGATGATTGATATTTGTTTATTGATTAGATGATTGATTTTAAATGGGATGTAGATGATATAATGTGATGGATGTTATGATAATTTATTACTTTACTTTGGTGTGCTGATGATGATGTATAATGATTTGGTGTTATCATGATGATTTTGTAAATTTTTATGTGATGATGATAGATGTATGTGTTTGATGATGATGATCATGTGATTAGAGGATATATAATGTTATGTTATTTTGAATGGGATATGATGATGATGTTATGGATTGTGATAATGATTATTTACGGTTTTTGATGTATATTGTTGTGATGTGTGAGGTGTTATTGATGTGATGATGATTAGTTATGATGATGTGTTTTGATGTATATGATGTAGATGTATGTTTTGAGATGTTAACTTATTTTATTGATGGATATGGTTAGTTAATTTAGTGATGATGATGCAGTAATTAGTGATGTGTGTTGATGATGGGTAGTATTTTGTTTTGGATGTTAATTGATTTATTGATGATTGTTTCAGTGTTGATGTATTTAGTTATGGTTGGGTAGTATGGCATTATGTTAGATGTAAGTTATGGTTGATGGTATGTTTTTGTTAGATTGTGATGTATGTGTGATGATAGTTGGATGGTAATGTTTTTGTCAATGTTATAGATGTAATGTTGGTATTTACATATGAGATGGATACTAAATGTTTTCAAATTTATACAAATATTTACAACATAACCATTGCATTAAACGTGGTAGGATAGTAGAGAGAAAAGGAAGTGGTTTTGGAAGGGAATGAGTAGCAGTAGGAGGTGGATTGGGGGGATGGAGAGAAATGAAGGCCTCAGGATCTTACAAGGGTTGCATTTCTTGGCACTTAATAGGGATATCCCTTGAATGCTACGGTATCGTGAAGGTAATTATGGACAAATGTGACCTTGGTTAGGATCTGGATATATATTCCTAGTCATGACAGATCCTTTTCTTTGTAGGAAGGATCATAAGAAGTCTAGGATTTAGAGAATGGATAATGTGGATAAGGATGAAAATGTAAATAGGGATAAAAGGGATGTAGTGATGAAGGGGTGTTTACCCCTAGTGTGCTTGATTGTGTGTTGTAGAGTGTTAGTAGACATAGGACCTAATTTACCATAGCATCGGAAACTGGTTTTCACCATGGTACTTGCCCAAGGTGCCACCGAAGTGGTTTTCACCATTGGATTAATTATTTTTATTATTATTTTTTGGTTGATTTTTATTTTATTTGTTGTTTATTTTTTGTTTTATTTTGATTTTGATTTTGAGTAATAGATATTTAGGCATAAAAGCATCAGAGATGCATGATATTCATGGACTCGTCCAGCTCATACCCATTCAGAGTAGCGAGTTTATAAGCACCTGAGCCAAATTTGGCTATGATGATGTAAGGTCCAAACTAGTTAGGTTCAAACTTGCCCTTCTTTTCTCAATCGACATTAGTGTTGCACTGGTTTTCCTTGAGGACTAGGTCACCAACTTCAAACTCGTGATATTTTATGTGCTTATTATAATGTCTGGGAGGTGGTTTTGGTAGGATTTTAGATGGTCCAAGGATTGAAGGAATTTCTCATCTAGGAGTTTGAGTTCTTGAAGGTGATGGACGTTATAGTCTTCATCATCAATGAGGTGTTGGAGGGAAACGTGTAAAGATATGAGAGCTCGATCTCAACAGGAAAAATTGACTTCAGTACTAAAAAACAAGGGAGTATGGAATGGAACCAGTGGGAGTGTGGATGGAGGTGTGATAGGCCCAAAAGGTTGGATATATTTACATGTGCCAATATCATCCTGCTTGATTCACAATTTTTCCAAGAATATGACTTTAGTGTTTTGTTAAATGCTTCAGATTGGCCATTGCCTTGTGGATAATAGGGAGTGGAAAATTTGAGCTTGATATGGAATTGGTCACAAAGTTCATAGAATTCTTGATTTTTAAAGGAATTACCATTGTTCTGTGATAAGGGAAGATGGAATACCATAGCGGAAAATGATGTGGTTAAGGATAAATTTGGATATTTGTTTTTCCAGATAACATAGGTGAGTGACATGGCTTCGACCCACTTAGTGAAGTATTATGTTGTAGTAATAATAGAACTTGTGACCATCAGAGGAAGTGGGATTTAATTTTCCCATGAGATCAAGACCCCATGGTAGAAAAAGGCCATGGGGTAGTGATGGGTTGTAAGGCTTGGGATGGCACATGGATAAGGTCAACATGATTTTGACATGGGACACATTTGTGGACATATGAACATGCATATTTTTCCATGTTGGGCCAATAGTAACTTGTTCTCATAAGTTTTTGGGCTAGGGACATACCACTTGTGTGAGCACCAGCAAATTCCTGTGTGAACTTCCTTGAAGTGTTGATTCAGCCTCTTGGGAATTTAGGCAATCGTAATAGAGTTCCGTCAAAGCTTCTATGATATAGGGTAACACCAAGGATAGTGAAATGAAAGTCTCGTTGGATGAAATATTTGTGATGGCTACGTGAGGGAGGTTGGGTAGAAGAGTATGGTCATGAGGTAGGTATAGATATCTGTGGTACCAGGGAGAGTTGGGGACCAACAATATCACATACCATCTCAAACTCAGGAATGTCATAAGTTGGGACCATTAACTGCTCAACCAAGAATTGTAATTAGATGCATTTAAGGGCATATCCAGAGAGGGAGGTGATGGTAGACATGACATCTGCTGATTTTTTACTTGTATAAGGGACTTACTTAAACTGAATATGTTGGAAATAAGCCTTGAAATGCTTTGGACCATTCATTTGTAGGGAACTAGTTTGTCATCCTTCAGTAACATATTCATCATTAACTTGTTTAATGATTAACTGTGAATCACCAAAGACATTGATATGCTTTATATTCCATTAAATGGCCATTTTTAAACCGGAAATGAGTTCTTCATATTAAGTTATGTTATTATTACAAGGGAAAGTGAGTCAGAAAATCTATAGGAATATAAATCTCCTTGAGAAGTGATAACTAGAATACCTGCTCCTAAGCCATGATGTGTGAAAGATGTATCAAAGTAGTGATTTCCACGAATTTGATTCTTTAATGGTAAAGACAGATTCATCTGGGAACCATGTGGTGAGTGGTGTAGAATTAAGAGATTGGAGCTTTTGCTAATTTATCAGCATAAAAATAGTCCTTTGATAGCTTTTTGATTAACATATTCGATGTCGAATTCGCTCAAGATCATGATCCATTTAGCCATTCATATTGTTGAAGATGATTTAGAGATTAGATATATTGAGTGGATCTACTTTGGATATGGGATTGACATGGTATTGTTGAGCATGTAATGACGACAACTTTTGAGAGGAAAAGACTATGAGAAAGACATGACTTTTTCCAGAGGAGTATAATTGATATCCTAAGAAATTAATGTTTGGATTAAAATAATAGATGGCTTGTTCTTTTCCATGGATATCATGTTTTGCACTAGGAGAGATCCCAAGGCATGTTGTGTAGATGATATGTATAAAAGAAGAGGCATTCCTAGAGTAGGAGGTACTAACACTGAAGGGCGCAATACATATTACTTGAACTTTTCAAAGGAAGTCTTGACATTCCTTGTTCCAGTGAAATTCGGTGGCTTTCTTGAACAGATGATGAAATGGATGGCATTTATCAACAAGTTGTGTAATAAATCTTTTGATGGCATTGTATTTTACCCTGTAGGCTCTGTAGCTACTTGATATTTTTAGGTGAAGGAATTTCAACCCAAAAAATTTGAATTTATCTAGATCAATTTCTGATTCTAATGTCTGGAGACAATAAAGTTGAAGGATCTTTCCAGATGTGACACTGAAAACACATTTCTTGGGATTTAGATGCAAACCTTGTATTCTTGCAGATCATGTTCGAAGATTTGGCAGAAGGACCATGGGATGTTCTTCGCGAGTTTTAGATTTTCCCAGATATGTCGTCGACCTATTATTCAACTATGTCATGCATCATATCATGGAAAGTGACAGTCATGGCATGTTGGTAGGTGGATCCAGTGTGTTTGAGTCCAAAGGGCAATGACTTGATAGCAAAACGTGCCCTATGGTGTAGTAAAAGTATGTTTTATGCTGATCTTGTTCAGATAATTTTAATTTGATTATAACCAAAGAAATCGTCCCATGAGGGAAAACATCTCTTGCCTTGCTATGGAGTCGAAGATCATGTAAATGTTTGGTAATGGGAAATCATCCTTAGGGAAATATTTATTGATGTTGCAGAAGTCAATTCAAATGTGAATTCCCCCAAGTTTTCTTAACTACAGGGGACAATATTGGAGATCCGGTAAAAATAATCAATGGGTTGGATAAAGTCCAACATCAAGTAGCTTATGTAATTCTTATTTGACAAGTAACATTCAACTTTGGGATACATATTTCAAAGCTTTTGCTTGAACGGCTTGGCATATTTACACACTACAAGATTGTGGACCACTAGGGAAGGATCCACACCATGAATATCCACATAGGACCATGCAAATACATTTGAAAATTATTTTAGAAGTGTTGTAAAGGTGGCATATTCATCTACATAATAAGGATGCCCTTAGTTTGAGGATCTTGGGCTCTTCCTCCATGCCGATGTTAATGTCAATGGTTTCCTCAATTAATGACATTGATCCATCTTGACAACATTTCAAGGACCTAGAAGAAGTTGATCCATAACCGGATCCTATGTTCAAGAATAAGGGATTATTGGAAGAATTTAATGAGGGGATATTCCTCGTCAAGGTAACAAGAGAAGTTGGGATGAGGGATATTATATTGAGATTGAAGGGAAAGGGGAGGCTCATTGTTCACCAAAGTAGGTGTCACATTTCAAACATATTTGGAAACCTTTTTTTTATGATCCCCAACAGGTATATCTGTCACGAGTTCCCATGAACTCAAGAATTGATTCATCATTCTGAAATGAGTCAAGAGGGGCATGCTCTGATTTTTGGTCCCATTGAATGAGTTATGGATAGGTGAGAGTGATATTGATGGTGAGCACAATGGTGTCATGGAAAAGGTTAGTGGCAGCGAGGTATTCGTATCAGCTACAAACTAAACTTCGTGTCAATATTATTGATGGCCTCCTCAGCTGTGTGGGAAGTATCACTAAGGTCATCGCAGATACTTTCAACTAGGTGGTTGGTACCCAAGGCCGTGACCATCGAGGTTGGGGATAACATTTAGAGGTTTGGGGATGTCTTGTTTATTGCAACCTAGTCCTCATCCAGAATAACCCATGTGGTCCATCATCTTTTTGGGAATCAAACATTTGTTGTCAGAGCAACATAGGATGGTATGGAGTCATCAATGAGCCATGTAGTGTCGGAGGGCTCAAGGTACTCATCAGAAAGGTATCCAAAATGGATAAAAGGGGACGATCCTAATAAGTATTTTTGCCTTTTGTTTTGATAGATACTGAGCCTTCGCATGTTGTTTGGGTGATAATGGTAACTTGTTTATGCTAAAGGTATGATATTCTCTACACCCTGTTGATTTCGACTTAAGTGGTGGAGTGGGTAAAAGGGGAGTGGATATGGATGGAGTGGGTAAGAGAGGATCGGAACGATGATGAGGCGTTAAGTGATGCGGATGGAATAATGTCTGGTGGGACATATGAAGTGGTGGATGATGATGGTAGAGATGATTGTATGGGTTTGATAATGGGACAATATGGTTCCCAATAACTTTCTTGCTTCAAGTGCTTGGCAATATTGGAAAGGCTGAGGAGCTCCATGGATGGTGACTTATATGCCAACATGCTCAAATTTGAGACATTGATGTAGTGTAGATGGTACGACATGGATTTCATGAATCCATGGTTGGCCAAACAATAAATTATATGGGAACTATATGTCCACAACATGCACTAGGGTGGGGAGCACGATAGACACCAACATTGATAGGAAAATATATAGTACCAACTGATTTACGCTCAGTATTGTCATAAGATTTAATGGTAATGATATCTTGTTTCAGATCTAATTCATTGTATCCTAACCGTTGGATAAGAGATAAGGTACAAATATTTAGAGAAAACCCATTATCTACTAGCACACGTTTAACACGAGTATGTTCAATATGTACTTTAATATAGAGAGGAAGATTATGTGTGGGGGTGTGTGTTGGAAGGTCATGTTGAGTGAATGTGAGTGGAAGCATTGGATAAGGATAAATATGGGTGACAAGGGCTTGAAATTGTGTGGGGTCAATGTCATTTGGAGACACACATTTCTTGAAGGGCGTGATAAAGGATATCTTTATGGATGGAGGATGTTTTAAGAAGATCCATAATAGATATTTTTGTAGGAGTCTTCTCAAGTTGTTCAATGATGTTGTATTAATGTTGTGGTGTGGGATTAGAGGAGGATGGAGTAACTCCTTGGAACACCACACGACTCCTTTGAGTGGTTACAACACACTGAGGGTTTCATGAGGGAGCTCTTGACTTTAATGGTAGCTACTTGGTGTGGATAATGACGAATGTTTCAAACAAGTGACTCATATTAAAATGGCACACGATGATAATTAATGTGGTTAGAATGAAGATTGGATTATTCGGGTTGATTTCTAGACTTGTGTTGACCGTGGGTAGAAGAATGGGTCTGACCATGATTAGGAAGGAGATTTTGGAAGATCCCAAGTTTCTTCTTTTGAGAGGAATTGGATGCATTGTTCTCAATTTCAGTTTCACCTCGGTCAATGAGATCTTGAATATAATTCTTAAACTTCATATAATTTGTTTCTCCTTAAAACCATGAGGGTTTAGGTTGTGTCTCGAAAATTGGTTAGGTTTGAGGTAAAATGGCCATATTGGTAGCAACTATTTTATCAAGGATTTCTTCCATAGACTCGCCGAGAGGGGGTATGTTCTACGTTTTGGATTCTTGAGTGGGACGAGTTTTGCATTTAAGGATAGAGATGGTAGTTGTTCTGTGGACATGCTATATATGTTTGGTTTTTGTTACTCCATCGCCGACAAAATTTTTATTCTTATTGAAGTACTTAAGCTTCTCAGACATGGAGGGTTGACTAGACTGATTGTAATTTTCTGGGGAATACAACTTAATAAGGCCTTTTGTGACAAGGGATTTCTCAAATTACATTCATTTTTCAATGGTATCATCAAACGTAGTATCACAATGGACTTGTAAATGAAAAGATAGTTCTTAGTGAAGATAAGAGACAAAAATGTTGACTAGCTGATTTTCATGGATAGGCCATAGAATTCGACTAGCAAGAGCTCGCCAATGCTATAGGAAGGATGAAAATATTTCTTTGTTGCATAGTTTAGAATTTAACAAGTTAATCATTGTTACGTCATGTTCCATGTTATATGAGAAGTACTTTATGAACTTTTCAGTTAGGTTGATGAAGTTACTAACAAAATCTTTGGGTAGATGAAGGAACCATTCTAGGGTTGGACCACCTAGGCTTCGTAAAAATAGTCTTGGCAAGTCGGATTCATCATAAGAAACCTCTTGAAAAATCATGTAGAAATCTTTAACATGCTCGCGGGGGTCACATTTTCCCTTATATTTTTTGAATTTGGGTGGTTCGAAATGTGGTGGGAAAGGGACTCGCAAAATATCACAATTGAAAGGGTAAGGACAAAGTTCCTCAAATTTATATTGTTGTCCCTCAGTCTTGAGTTGGAACCCTTTAAATGTTTCCTTTATAGACTCCACTTCTTGCTCTAATGTGGGTTCTTGAAGGTTGATGGGTGGCAGTTTGAAGTTCAGTTGAGAATTTTGGGATCCGTGGTCATTAGATGGTTGTGGGTCGAGTTGAGAAGCTAACTGAGCAATTTGGTTACTTATTTGTTGTAGTTGGGATAACACGACTTCTTTGGATGGATGTGGGTTGTTCTCTTTATTATATTTCTTATATAAAATGTGACAGTTTTTTGTATTATGATGATGGGTGGATGATGTTTATTGGCCAATGTTGTAACTTTTTTCATGGATAAGACTTTGGAGTTGGTCATGGGTGTAATCATGAGGAAGCATTCCTCTCATATGATATAGTTGGAGTAAGAGAACATACTTATTTTTTTCAATGAAGCGGTTAAGCATTTCACATTTTCTCCCTCCTATAATGTATGTACTTGAGTCATTATCACTACTAGTATTGACCATGGTCTCCTTGTCTTCTCCCCTCGCATGGTATTATTTGGCATTAGCGTCATAATAATTATGGTTAAATAAATCATGTCCTATGTTTTTTCTTCATTTCCTAAGTGGGATCAAGTTTATAATCTCCTAAGTGCCATTGGAATATAGCGATGTTAGGATGTACTGATGAAAATGAGATTGTGTTGATGTAGACACAAAATGATGCACTTTAGACATTATTTATATCGGTCTTATACTACTTTTTAGAAGGTTCTCAAGTGAATAAAGTACTAATCAATTCCACCTTTTGGCCATCTTTATTTTATATTTTATTTTTCATTCCCACATATTTTCTTGAAATTATCCATCCATTTCATAACTTCCTCGTTATTCTACCCCAAACTCAGGGCGCCCAAGCCTATATAAGGGCACCCTAGTCCAACCTTCGGAACCCCAATCTATGCACATCCTTTCCTGCTTCTTTTTGGGGCCTTTCTAGCCATTTTTCATCCTTATCCTTTTCCCAACCGGCCTTGTCGAGATTAATTAAAAAATTAAGCTTAAGATCCCTATAAATATAAAGTTATAAGACCATAACGAGGTTCATAGCATCACATACTACTATCACTCCATCTAGAATTACATCCATTGCATTACTTGCATCCATATAGTGACATGCATCAAGGCTAGGAGATCTATTTCACACACACTACATAGTGGGAGGGATTCTATTATATTCCATGCACACATGCTATTTACATTTTCTATAGTTACTATTGCTCGCTACTTCACAAAGTGTGACTGAAATGAGAACACTTAGGGCATGACATGCACACACTCACCAAAACTACATCCAGGTCTGAAATGTAGTGCAACACTTAGTGATAAGATAACTAGTTTGGTGGCTGAGGTTAGTGTGACCTATTCATTTACATCTTTATTTTTTCTAGGGTTTGATATTTCCTTTTTCATTACAGGTCATCATACAACTCATCTGGCAGATCTAGTGGGACATACAGGGTTATGAACCAGCTTGCAACCATATTAGATTCAATTTTTGAGCATTTACAGAGATGAGAGTGCACAGATTACAGACTAGGGCACCCCAGTACCTTCCTAACCTCCCAGTTAGTTCAAATCTTTCAGATCTGGTCTTCACAAGGTTCCTGAGTGATCTTCTACACTTCTATATTTTAATTTTAGACCTATGACAACTTGTGACAGTCTCTGCCAATTAGGTAAGCCATTCCCTTTCCTTCTCTTGCATATTTAGGGTTTCATTTCACTTAAAGTAATTAATTACATTTATTCTATATTGTTTTAGTCCTTTTATTACAAATTTTTAGTCCTCCTAGTTATATTAACATTAATATCCCTATACCCCATCTAGGTAATATTTTTGTAAATCAGTTGAATTGGCAAAGGATGTGTTGATGAAAGAGGGTTTGATTTCTTTGTCGAATTAACGTATAATCTTAGTAGTCAAAAACTGCTAGTAGGACAGAGTAAATTTGAAATAAGGAGATAGAAGAAAGGATTTTCCTCATTAGTAGAGGGCTTAGGGTGTGCCTTGTTATAAGGGCTTAGAAGAATAGGATAGGTGATAAGGATATTTTATTTGTTCACAAGATGTCGATTATCAAGATTATATGGTCTTATCTATAAGAAATCGTAAGTAGAGATTGAAAGTGTTATCTGTATAGGTATGGATGAAGATATAAGGTTATGACAATTTTTAATATGTCAATTTTTAGAGTTTTATGGTCCTAGGTTAGGATTGAGATGGTAAGGGAAATAATGAACGATTAGGAAAAAATTCACGTGGCAATGAGCAAGGGGAGATTATTTGTCTTATGTGGATTAAGATGGGGACTATGTAATATTTGTTTGTAGAATGGGAAGGGATGTTTATGAACTATTATTATTGGGATGGAAGGGTTTGTTATTTATCTTGATTTTTTGTTAAATGGGGTGATGATAGGTGAAAGTTTGAACAACGAATTGTCAAATTTTTTGTTAAAGTTTATTTAATTATGTGGAAAAGGTTTGTTATTTGTTTGGATTTGTATGTGAAAGGTGTGAGTGGTAGTAAGTGTTTAATGAATATAGTTAAAGGAATAATGTAGGTAAAGATGTATAGTGCGTGGGGTAAGGTAAATGTTGTATGGTAAAGGTGTATGGAATATGGTCAAAGGTATTATGTAATTAAAGGTGTGTGGTCTTATGGTCAAAAGGTAGTTAAAAGAAGTGAATAATAAGTGGATAATGGAAAAAAAGTTTTGTTTTTAATTATATATGGTAAAAAAATGTGTGGTCAAAATTTTGGCCAAACTTTCATAATCAAAATGGAAGGGTGATATATGTGTGATTTGATTAAAAGGATTGGAGTGAATGTTACTCACTAGTTTTGACAAAACAATCATAAATGTATAATCATGTAAGCACAATCCTAGCTAGTGAAGTGGGATTACAATTGAACTATAGCCCGCTTTCAATACCACACACCGAAATTTCCACCGAATCTAATGACAAATTTGATGTTGTAGAACTCACTAATGATTCACTACAACAATTGGATTTTACCCCTCTTGGTGTGGAAAATCATTATTTCAACAAAAAAAATGTAGTTGATGGCCCAGGTGAATACTGGTTCAAAAACCCTCCTTCCACTAATTCTATGGTACTATATAAAGGATATGTTAATAGTGTTGATGCAATTTCATATTTTTCTCCACCAGAAGTCATTTCGCAACCCCCTTTAACATGCACCGATATATCAAAAGAACATTTTGGGAACACATTATTCTCGATGTTTCTAGCCCCGATACTATCTTTACATATGATTGCTTACCTAGGTTTGGCATGATGCTTAATGACATATTGACACCCTTTCATTCCCCCCATCTCTATCATGGTTACTTTCATATTACAGTAGATTATGGCTTACGGGTTTTTCATTTGACAGTATTTGTTGCATGCACTGTTTGTGAGTCACCATTTACGCATGGACAATCTTTACTTGATTATATTGGCGGTGCACTTGACCCTCTTCACTCGTAAATTTCATTCCCCATGAAATTTAGCACTATCTCCATTTCTAATTATTATTCTCTTGTATATGTTACTAACATTTTGCATTGGCGTGCTCATGGGTGCACACTAATTACCTTTACGGATGAGGAATACGTGATGAATTCCTATACCCTTCACCGTAATGCATATCTATACGATCCGCCTTATTCTATAGCCTACCAAGTTTTCAACGTGGCTCCTACTAATATTGAACAGGACAATGATGATTTACTTGATGACATTTTCTAGTCACCTTTTTCACACTACCGCTTGGGGGTTATAGCAATCACACATTCTCCCCCTCTTCTTTTGGCATGGTCATATAGTCTTACATCACACATGTTGTAGCTATCACTTATTTTCATCTCCCATAGGTATATCATATCACTTCATGCGTTTTCACACCCTCTTTACTTGATGATGCACTCTTGTGCTTTGGTTCACATTGGGCTGTTGAGGGATTACCATTACATTTAACACCACATACTGCACTCTAGGGTTTACATATTTATTCCATCACATACAACATACATCCTAAATTATATTATACATCCCTCATATCTTAGTCATTTAGACATCATATATCTTATATATATTACAATAGTCGTTGTGTGATTTGCTTCTAGTTTTGCATTTACCTCATTCATTCTACACTACACTAGATTCCATTAGATATGGGTATAGTTCCATCTATCATCCTTACATATTCCATTTCTATCTACACTTCCTATTTCATTTCACACAATCCATATCCTTTACACATATATCCTCCATTGCCTTGATTACACCATGCCTTTACATCACATATTCATCACTTGGTCATTTATACTACATTGTCTTCTACGCGCTGCACTCACCACCCTATGATGCACGTTATTTCCTTAGTCCATACTTGACTGCTGGGGGTTTACCAATCAAATGGACCTTACATTCACCAAAGCGACATTCTCCTCATCCAACATTTCCCACATTAGTGACATACACCTTAGGTTAAATCGTCACCCCTTTTTATCATCTTAGTCTAAATCACCACCCCCCATTTTATCGTTTTGTAGTGGCATTCATCTTAGGATACATCACCACTCCCTTCTTATTCATCCCAGAGTGACATACACTTTAGGATAAATCGTCACCCATCTCCATCCACTCATCTTATAGTGATATATGCTTAGGGCTAAATCATCACTCACGCATTCAACATGTCGTGGTATACGCTTAGGCTATAGGGTCCATGCTTATCTTTCCATATGTATCCTCATCATTATTTTCATTCTATAGTGATATGCGCTTAGGGCTAAATTTTCACTCTATTCAAGAATTCGTGGTATATGCTTAGGCTATAGGGTCCACGCACATCTTTCCATATGTTGCATCCCCATACACACATCTTATAGTGATACATGCTTAGGTATAAATCATCACTCTTTCATTCAACAAGTCATGATATACACTTAGGCTATATGGTTCACACACATATCTCCACATGTCGCATTTCATCACCATTCCATACACATACTCATCATAGCGCATTAGATAAAACCAACATCTACTCCACTATTTCCCGATGATGCACTCTTGTTTACTATTCATTCTTGACTGTTGAGGGGGAAAAAATAAACCTCACTGCATACAAATTACATCCACTCAGAAGGCACATTGCTCATATCATTCTATTTTTCATTCCATTCCATCCATCCATAGCATACTGCATCTTCTTAAGCTCATTTACTCTTTCTTACTAGTGTTTTACATAATCACTTTATTACACATGTTATATTGCTTTCTTATATGTCATTATCATACACACATGCATGTTCATGCCTTTATTTAGTGTGATCCCAGATATAGGATTCTACACACATCATGGATGCTTGCCTTCTACCCTTCCCAAACTAGTCTCTAGGGGCATCCACATTCATCTTATTCATGAGCTATTGTTTCACTTTGAACTTAGGATATTATACTACTTTCTCCTACATGTTTTGACATATTGGTTATCACTCTAACATGTTAATGGGTGTTTCATATACATCACTTATTTTGCAAGATTACATGTTTCCATGACTACTTGTCTGCATTGTTTTCCATTATATGTAGGCTTTTCCCTTTGCTTGTGTGCACACTTGTCTAATGTTTGTGGCCATGATGGCCTTGCATGTCTTATGCCATCATGAGTGATGTTCTAATTTGAAACCCACTTTGTGTGGTCTACTTGTTTTCTTACGTGTTTACACTACTTGGTTTTGTAGTTTCTACAATGTTTTAGTATTTTCCACTTATTGCATGCATGTGTTTTGTATTGACACTTTTTTGGCTAGCCATCCCCTTTTCTATATGCCTTGGTATCTACCAAGAGTTTCCCTTTCCCCCTGCAGGGCAGAGTTCTACAGGTCAGAGTCCAGTTGGTCCTCTTTCGGGGCTGCATTATCCTTTTAGCAATGTCGTATGCACCCCAAAAGAGGGGGGCATCATTGAGGATTTTCTACTAACACAACTTATGTACACTGGTTCACACACATCGAGTGAGTTCAAACTAGTCTACGAAATCCATACATAGTGGTCTCAACGGGACATAGTGTCCTTTGGAAATTGTTCAAAGTAGTTACATGCTTGGGGGTTACAGTGGGTATTCCTCTCTACACTTCTCTGTCTAGTGGCGTTAGATCACCCAAAAAACCAGGACAATACAAAGATCTCTTCACAAATTTCAGTGGAAGTGGTTAAAGTTGGAGGACACAACACATTTCCTCCCTATACTTCTTCAGCCAGGGTGGCATGAGATCACCCAAAAAACTCATGAAAATACATGATATCTTTCTACACCCTTTTTTCTTGACATGGATTAGGTGCACATGTTCCATTTACACTTTTATTCTAGTGTATTTTACATTTGTATAATTTACACATTTCTACATACATGCTTATTTTACGCAACATTTTTACATACATACATAGTTGACTACTTAGTCATTTTCTCCTTCCAGTTCCATCCGTATGAGAAACAAGAAGTCAAATTAGCGGAAACAACAACAAAAACAATAGTGATAACGATAATGACAATGCACCACTACATGCACTTGCTTTTACTAGCCATGTAGGTACACTACATAAAAATACAACTACACACGCATTCTACCATAGGGTCACTCTCATCACTTTTTATGCGTGTTTTTCATCTTAAGAATCCATGCTCCTCCACACTTTTTCTTTTTGTCATTCCATGCTTGATTCTATTCCATTCGCACATATTCTTCTACACTCTACATGGATATTAGGTATGCATCTCTATCTACTTTATGTTACTGAGTGCTCCGCTTACCAATATAAAGTGGGGGGAAAATGTAGACACAAAATTATGCACTTTAGACATTATTTAGCCCAGTCTTATATTATTATTTAGAAGGTTATCAAGTGAATAAAATACTGATTAATCCCACCTTTTGGCCATCTTTATTTTATATTTTATTTTGTCATTCCCACATATTTTATTGCACTTATCCATCCATTTCGCAACATCCCTTTCATTCAAGTGAAAAATTTGGGTGCCCTAGCCTATACTGGGGTGTCCCAATCTATGCACATCCTTTCCTGCTTCTTTTTGGGGTCTTTATAGCCATTTTTCATCTTTATCCTTTTCCCATTCGGCCTTGTTAGGATTAATTACAAAAGTAATCTTGAGAGCCCTATAAATATTAAGTGCTAATACCCTAATAATGAGGGTATTAGCGTCACATACTACTATCACTCCATCTAAATTTGCATCCACATAGTCTCATGCATCAAGGCTAGTAGATATGCATCACACACACTGCATAAGGGGAGGGATACTATTCTATTCAATGCATAAATACTATTTTTATTTTATATAGTTACTATTGCTCTCTAATTCACAAAGTGGTACTGACACGAGAGCACCTAGGGAATGACATGCACACACTCACAAAAACTACATCCAAGTCCAAAATGTAGTGCAATACTCAGTGATAAGACCACTAGTTTAGCGGTTGAGGTCAGTCTGACCCATTCATTTACATCTTTATTTTTTTAGGGTTTAATACTTCCTTTTGTATTGCAGATCATAATACAACTCATTCAGTGGATCCAGTGTGACAAAAAAGTAGGGTTCCGAACCAACTTGCGACCATATCAAATTTAGTTTTTGAGCATTTACAGAGATCAAAGCACTTAGATTGTAGACCAAGGCACCCCATGGTACCCCAGTACCTTCCCAGGTGCTCCAGCCAGTTCAAATATTCTAGATTTAGTCTTTACAGGGCTCTTGAGTGATCGTCTACACTCCAGATTTTACTTTTAGACCTGTGACAACCTGTGACAGTTTCTGCCAATTAGCTAAGCCATTTTCTTTCCTTCTCTTGCATATTTAGAATTTAATTTCACTTAGAGTAATTAATTACATTTATTATATATTGTTTTAGTCCTTTTATTACAATGTTTTAGTCCTACTAGTTAAATTAACTTAAATACCGCTACACCCCATCTAGGTCATATTTTTGTTAATTAGTTGAATTGACAAAGGATGTGTTCATGAAAGAGGGTTTGATTTCTTAGTTGACTTAATGTATAATCTTAGTAGTCAGATCCTTCTAGTAGGACAGAGGAAATTTGAAAGAAGGAGATAGAAGAAATTATTTTCCTCGGTAGTAGAGGGCTTAGGGTGTGCCTTATTATAAGGGCTTAGAATAATATGATAGGTGATAAGGATATATTGTTTGTTCACAAAATGTTAATTATCAAGATTATATGGTCTTGTTTATAAGAAATCGTAAGTAGAGAGTGAAATTGTTTTGTGTATATGTATGGATGAAGATCTAAGGTTATGACAATTTTTAATATGTCAATTTTTAGATTCTTATGGTCCTAGGTTAGGATTGAGATGCTAAGGGAAAAAATGAATGATTAGGACAAAATTCGTGTGACAATGAGCGAGGGGTGATTGTTTGTCTTATGTGGATTAGTGTGAGGAATGTGTAAAATTTTTTTATAGAATGGAAAGGGATGTTTATGAATTATTATTAATGGGATGGAAGGGTTTGTTATTTATCTTGATTTTTTGTTAAATGGGATGATGATAGGTGAAAGTTTGAACAAATAATGGTCAAATTTTTGGTTAACGTTTATTTAGTTATGTGGAAAAAGGTTTGTTATTTTTTTGGATTTGTATGTGAAAGGTGTGAGTGATAGTAAGTGTTTAATGAATATAGTTAAAGGTATAATGTAGGTAAAGGTGTATAGTGCATGGTGTAAGGTAAATGTTGTATAGTAAAGGTGTATGGAATATAATCAATGGTATTATGTAATTAAAGGTGTATGGTCTTATGGTTAAAAGGTAGTTTAAAGAAGTGAATGGTAAGTAGATAATCGATAACAAAGTTTTGTTTTTAATGATATATGGTAAAAAATGTGTGGTTAAAATGTTGTAGTCAAAATGGAAGGGTGATATATGTGTCATTTGATTAGAAGGATTGGTGTGAGAGTTATTCACTAGTTTTGACAAAAAAATCAGACAAGTATAATCATGCAAGCATAATCCTAGCTAGTCAAGTTGGATTGTAATTGAACTATAGCTCACTTTCAATACCACACACCAATATTGGTGCCATAATTGGCTCTCTACCTATGTTCTAATGTTTGATCAGATAGCGAGTGATCTTGGGAAGTGTGACCTCCTTGTAATATAGTTCGATATGTGGCCAAAAGGGATACTTAATCTAGGATAATGATCTCTCTAAGGGAGTCCACGATATACCTTTCGATACATGGGGACCAAGTCCATATTACAAGGATGTTATATGATGCCTAGGTTTTGGGACATAAAATCCCCTCATTTCATGTTGCTCTTAAAACAACAAGCACTTAGCCAATAATGACAGTTGTCCAATAATTTTTATACCCCTCCAGAACACTAGGTGTGTCTATGTGTGTGGAGGTGAATCCCACGGTCACGAGACCCCTAGGAGTACAATAATGGATGTCACTTCCATGTCACGTTACCCCCTTAAAATGAAAAAGGGAGGGAAGAATAACCACTTTTGATCCTCAAGATCATGCTAGGATGCAAGAGGAGAGCATACATGGTGTTGTCTTTGGGTTAAAACAAGAAACAACACAAATTACAAAAGGACAATACACACAAAACAATAAAAATTAATGATAATTTTTTTATGATGGGGGCCTTCGACAAGGAGAACTACAAGACAAAAAGGATTAGTAATTTGTTTTATACCCCAATTGTTTTGGACCGTTCGAGCTGCAAGACAAAGGGTTAGTAGTTTTGATTAATCAATATCCTGCAACCACAAATGTTAGGTCGATACTAATCAAATATTAAAAGTAACATAGTTTCCCCTTATTCATGTGATATTCTTGCAAAAAGGAATGGAAGAAGGTGTAAAATACCAATACAAACCAAAAGAAGTGTGATTAGATAGTTAGTATTGATGCAAAACTATCATCAGAACAAACACACTATTTACATGGAAAATGTGTTGTTATAGGACAAATGTGCTAAACTGGAAACAAAAATGCTATAATAAAGACAGTTTTCATAGGGAAAATTGAAGGACACATAAGTACTAATCTCATAAAAATGCATTGAAGTATAAACAAAAGCACTATTTTAGAGACAAATGCACCAAAATTACATAGTGAGAGGTTAATAGACACAAATGCGCTGAAGTTGATGCAATATCGCTAATCTAGTAAAAAACATGCAATGGGTTTTAAAAATTCACTGAAGTAAATACCTACACCCATAGATGTCGGTAATACATCAAAAACCATTGTTTCAGGTTACAAAACTATTGTTTTATGTGCATAAGCATTGTTGACATGTCAAATGCGCTAAAACAGATGACTATTAAGAAAAATCGAAATTTCAAGGTGCAAATCTCAATGAAAAATTCTGAAATTTGAACATCTTGTTTATAACATGAAATGTTACTGAAAGAAATTAAAATTTTGGTGGATAAGCCCCACATTGGGTGCCAAAATGTAAGCAGAAAGTGGTGTTAGTATGCAACTTGTAAACTAGGAAATAAACTAATTTAAATCCTATGCTAACACAACTATCTATTTACCTCTGATTGAGAAATGATAGAAAGAGGGAAAATATCATATACCTGTACTTACCTACAAGTGTAAATCCTTCTCTTTGATAATTTTGGATTTTCTCTTGGATGGATTGCTTGAGTGATTCAAATTTTTTTGGATTCAATTTAGCAACACTTCCCCCTAATAAATGATGATTTTTGCTCGATGGAACGCTATGGAGATTGAGATCTTTTCTTGATATTTTGGCAGCATACACTTTCAATTTTTCAAAGGTGGTGTGCATGAGAGGTGGCATCACTATTTATAGATGGAGGATGGATAAATCAAGGGTTGGGATTGATCCATGTAGGATATGGATCAATGGTTAAAAATGCATGAGAATGAGGAAGAATCTAGAATCAGAAAATTCTAGAGATTGAAAGAATCCTCCATTGAATTAAAGATTCAATGGAGTAGCGGAAATATTTGAATTTTTGAATTAAAAGAGGGAAAAATGGAGAGGCTTCTAGAAATATAAGCCTCTAGATTTGAAGGGTCATTCAGTTTGTGGCTAGGCTAAGTTAATTATGCTTAGTAAGGTGATTAGATGGAGAGGCTAGGTGTAGAATAGGCATAGAGTAGGTGGTAGGCAAGTGGTAATTTTAAATTCCTAGAAATAGTTAAGAGGGATTAGTGAGTGGGATAATGGGAATATTAATAATGTATTGATATGACTAAGGGTAGGATGGGATTTTGGATTGAATAATAGAAATAGTTAGAATATAATAATTAATTATTATATGGTTATTGATATGATTAATAATGTAAAATGAATGTATTGTTTGCTAAATCCTTATGTCGACATTTTACATGTCTAGATTATCAATTAATAAAAAAAATACAAACAAGAAAGCAATTTTTTTAAAGAAAATTTGATAATATCAAAAAATTCTAATTTATAGAACATCTCAACCAACCACTCTAAATAGAGAGCCAAAAAAAAATGATATAATTATATTTCTACACCCACCTAAACTATGGATAAATGAAGTTCTAATAAATATCTAAATCATTTACAATGGATAAATGAAGTTCTAATCAATATCCCAATCATTTCCATCTTGAAAATACAAAGTTTAATAACTTGTATATATTCTCTACATGAAAGATATATATTTATTTAGATATAAAATTGACCTGGAAGAATGATATAAAGTAGAGAATATAATTGAATTATATCCTCTACCTAGGAAAAGGATTATAAATTTTATTATAATCATGAAATATGATGTGTGGAATCTCATTAATCCAAAGCACATGGAAAATAATGGGATTCTTGTTTCTAAACTCCTTAGGTAATAAAAACCTTGCATGCATTGTCAATACACACTCTAAAATAAATCAAGTTTGAGATTGAAAAGTTGTAAAATCACGATCCATCTCCTCTTCTTCCACATTTTTCTAACAATCATAAAAATAAGATTCCTTTTTCCACTGTGAAACCCCAAAAACTACTTTTCAGAAAGATTTAGAGCAAAAAGGAAATGTTTAAGTTGTTGGCGTTATATTTAGACAAGATAGAAAATTAACAAGTGAAATAAGTCTTTTCCTAAAAAGGAATTAACAACAGTGTTATAAGCCATGGTAACATCCTCCACAATGTCAAAAGTGTCTAGTTAAACCTTAAGTTTTTTCATTGGTTCTTGATGTACCATGTCTTTAGAGACACTGTTGAAGGAATAAAATGTGAAGGAGGCACTTTAGATGTTATTTAAATGACTCATTTGGTTCATTTTTCTTTTAATATATTGGGGTTTTTCTTCTTACAAATTCCTCTACAAGTTCCATTATATCAATTTTATAGTTCTTTTTCTTCCCTAGACTATTTCCATAAAAAACACACATGGTCTTAAACCTAGACGTGGTCAAGGGTTCGAGTCCTAATTCCATTACTCTCAAAACCATCACTTTCTCTGCAACTTCTCAATAGAAACCACAAAAATGAAGAAAACTTCTTTTTCAAAGGTAGTTCATGCTTACTTAAACTAAAAGATTGGGAGAGGGAGTTTCATCAATTTTTTTTACCACCATTAAATTCTTGCTATACATAACACTCAAAGTACCAATAACGATGCCTATTTGTTAGAAATTCTAGCCACTGAGAGGGGGGAGAATCAATGCTCTTTGAATCCTTTCTATCAATTTACAGTGATTTAATCATCCAGACTTAACTATCTTAACTATGATAAACATGAATACTCTACCATGGGAGAGAGATATGAAAAAACACACATGAACGCATGAGAACACAAGATTTAAGGTGGGAAATCCAATAAGGGAGAAACCCACTAAATCCAGAGAACTAGCTTGGACAAATTTTCCTATAAGGTTACAATGATTTCACCATGTGGTGAGCACCCACTCACCCTAAAGCACCCACTCCAGTTTTGAAGCACCCACTCCAATACAAATCCAAACACCCACTTGACTGATTTGACAAACACCTACTTACTAGGAAACACCCACTCCCAAATTGTTAAGCAAAAACTTAGACTTATTTCATAAAAATAATTTGATCACCTTCACCACCTTGTTTCTTTCATCAACATATTGTGATCCCTATTTCAGCTCTACGTTCTTATCTTCTCTTCTCTTCTCCTAATTTTTCATAGTTTCTACACATTCACACTCGTCTCACTTTCAACGACATTTACATGCTAAAAATTTGATCTTAAATAAAAAAACATAACTCCTAAACATGACTCTTGAATTTTCAAATACAATGTCTCTTGAAAAAATTCACTCTTTCATATGTGCATGGAAAATGAAGAGGTCTTCACAAAACTACCTCACACTTTGTTACTTCTTCATGATCTGGGGGCTCTTTTTAATATTCCTTGAGGTAAAATTATGATTTATGAAGCCTCTATAACTGCCTGACAACTTGTCACATGTAATAAAATTCCATTCAAACCTCTGACTATTGTTTTGTAACTGACAAAATACAATTTAGTCTTCTAGAAAGTGAGTCCTTATTTGTCTTCTAGTACCTTTTTGAGTATCTACCAAGTGGAACATGCATGCAAGCACGTTCCTAAGTCCTATATAATGTCTTATAACACCATTTTATCTTCCTTCTCTCACCATTTATTCCTTTAAACTCCATTGAGAACATAGAGGAGCTAGATGTTAGACAAGTTATCACATAATTTAGCATGATAGAAGAGCTCTTATTAAGTTTGCATTTCAGGTTTAAGGATTGCAAGAGGACTTCACATCTACAACATATTGGAGATCATCTTCAACACACAACAATATTTAAGAAGACCTCACTATTCCTTCTTGAGACATGCATTATAGCAAGGTATATTCAATTTTACATGCACAAAAAGGCACCTACTGAAAGTGACCAGATGTGCATATTTAATCAACTTACCATGGGTTCATAGAGTCATTCCCAAAAATTTGGATTTTTTTTACAACACATCAGATCTATAGCTTGATCCATTTCATGGATACAAGCTTACCATTGCAATATTTTCAAGGCACACTCAGAAATAAGACCTTGAAAACACATTCCACAATTTTGAGTTGAAGCACCCACTTTTAGGCATTTTCATGCTTCTAAAACTTGTGAAGACATATATTAGATAGTTTTTTTTATCTCAATATTCTATAGGTGTTGAAGGTTATGGAAGAAACCTCTCAGTTAACTCCATTTCCCTACTATGATCACATGGATAAAGATTCTCAAAAACTAGTCTTGATGCAACATACCTCCACACATAGAAAACATCTCTTCAAAATTTTCCATCACTTGGAACATCTCAGTAGCAACAATAGACACCATCTCATGCATTCACATCTCTAGTTTGTTCAGGAAAAACCTCATCTTCACATCAAGTTTAGATCACCTTCTTGAAAGACCAGCTTAAGCATACTATGCCATTGGGTTCTAGCCCTATCAACACATAAACATGCTAAAAAAGAGCTCCAACATGATGTTTTAGGACCATAGAGAGAGTTTTCATATAATTCATACACCTTTGCAAGTGGAATTCATACAAGGAACCCTTCAACTCATTATGATTGTTTATTGCATTCACATGCTTCTAGTGGTAGGAGGAAGAAACTAACTTGTAACTTCAAAAATATCCACATAGCTTGTCCAATTATTTTCATGACCACTTAGTAGACATCATAATCTCTATGAGATACTAAGGTTTTCATCATGAAACCCGCAACTCTTACTTGTACCTACAAATTTCATTAAAACTTGAGTTTTTATGTTTCATATAGTCCCACCTATACCCGCACAATTAGTTTTTTTGAATCCCTGTGAAGTCCTTTACATGTATATTACTTAAAAATAACTTTTACAATGTGAAAAATGTTCATAATGTTCATTTTTCTCCTATCGCTCTAGGAGGAGGGTTTGGAGGGTTTCAAACTAGGTCAAAAATGATTAGAACTTTTTAAATACTAAAGCAATTTATCTCAGAAATTTTGCATTATATTTTTATCCAAATTCCCTACAAAAATTATTCCATGATTTATCTTAACAATCCTTCACAATTTAGAACAGGTGTTAAGAAGTTGGAGTGCTTCATTTGCATTTTCCAGAAACCCAGTTTTGGAAAAACTTCCATAACTTGCAAAAAATACCTCTTAGCTCTTGAAATTTTGACCACACCTTCACAAATCACTTCTCCATGAATTACAATTACCACTTTATCATAGTTTTCTCCAAAATACTCAATCCCTTCTCATTTGTGCAACATTAATTCTCCACTCCTTAGTAAGAATGTTATTCAGTCTTTAATGAGTGTTTAGTTTACCTTCTTAGTCACTTGTAAAGCTCTGCACACCTCATATACCACCATATTGTTATCATGCCATGCTTAATTTTCATGCTCATGCCTTTTCTCAACAATCTCACTTGTCTACTAGGCCTATCTTACCTAAAAAACCTCATAATGATCAACTTCATGCCCTATATTCTTGATTATTAACTTGATATACCTCCTATGCATGATATTCCATCTCATACTGCTTCAACAAAGTTTTCCCTACTTTTCCTTGATTCCACTTTCATGTTTTCATGCCAAATTGCTTGGTTTAGAACAATAATTAATCTTGGAGCTGCCTGATTGTTCATGAATTGACTAAGTTGACTTATTACAGACACATTAACAACTCACAAACATTTCATTTACCATGTTTGACCCTATGGAGACTTCATGCGGCCTTGGAAGAACACATTTCAATAAATTTCTTTCTTGACTTGCACTTAGACCATACCTAAACACCTGAACTCATGGCTTGACATCTCATGAAGACACCTAGATAGCTTGTGAAGAAACTTAAGTACCTTGGACATCAATGAAATCATTGATCACTTGACATCAATGTCAACACATGACTATGACATCCAACACTCTACAACATAATTTCCATTTAGTATGTATATACAATGTGTATGGTTGTATCTCCAATGACATGCACACTTATTTGAAGTTGGAAGATGACTCAAAATCATAAAATAACACTCCACCTTTAGTAATTTTTGGGTGCTCACTTATTAAATAAATCAATTCCCTACAAGATAGATAAAGGTAAAAAAAATGGTTTTGGGATGAATATGTTTTCTTGTTTGATCTTCCCCTCTCCTTCTCTAAGATTTTGAAATATCCAAAAAAAAACTTGTAAAATTATCTGTAAATATAATGCCTTACTACCCAAGTCAGATATGTCTCCTTAGTGCATCTCGGAATTGCTTCTAGGACTCTAAAAGCATCATTTAATCAAAAAATAATCATACATTGATTGGATGGTTTGGTTCATGATCACATATAAACCCCAATATATCATGATCGTTATGCTGATAGGGGTAATGCCACAATGGAAGTGGCCCTCTAACTAACATAATGGTTGATTAGTTGCGGGATCAGTATATTTTCTTACTTAGCCTCCCCCTTTCCTTTTTTATGGTTACAAAAAATCCAAAAACATTTTGTCTTTTGGTACATGTTTGATTTCCCCTCTCCTATGTGGTTTCAAAAAATCCAAAAAAATCTTTTAAAATCTTCCTAAATTGGATATGCCTCTTTAGTGCATCTTGGAATTGCTTCTATGAATCTAAAACACTGGATGTTTTACTATCGATATAACATTTGTGCCTCTTTTTAGTGCAAGATGTAGTTATGAGGGAGTCAACATGTGCTTGAATGTGTGACTAACTAGAAAGTAGTCATATTTGATACCATTGCGTTGGATCGCTGAGACACTTTATTAAATTTATTAGTGTTTACTTGATAGTTACTTTATGATTCCATTGAGGGGGCTTGAGCTTCTATTTTTACTTATATATTGACTTCATTAAAATGAAACATTAGAATTATATGAATAAAAAGAATCTTCTCTTTTTAGGTGGCAAACTTTTATCAATTTTAAAGAGGGGGGTGAGGGGCAAAAGATTTCCCCACCAACTTCAAGACTCATTTTCCAAAAAATACAAAAAAATAATATTTATTTTGATATTATTAAATTATTCTACAGAGTGCTCCATATTTTCATGTGTTTCAATTGTAGGATCAGTCGGCTGCAACTTGGCCCCTAAAACATTGACTGTCTTTGTTACCTGCAAAGAAGGTTTATTATGTTGAATGTTTTTGTAAAGGGGAATGAAACCTCTTAGAGATAACATCGTGTTAGAACATAGATGGCTCATGTGTGGGTAAGTTTTTTGTTGATGTACAACATAATCTAAGTCATTCAAAGGAAGAAAACCTTAAAAAAACCTGAATTATAAAGTATATGGTTTGATATATCCTTATTTCTTTTATGTCTTTCAATTGTTTCATAAACTTAACATGGTTTTGGTGTAGGGTTTTTCTTTTATATCACACTATTGGCTTTGATAGATACATTCTTCAAATCCCCTTCCACCCAAGACCTTGCTTACATGAGGAAAGTGGCCCTCACACGATTTTTTATATTTATATAAAGAAATTGTCTAAATCAGATTACAACCAAAACATTAATGCCTCCCACATAGTCAAAAAAGTTGCAAGAGCATAAAACCCCCACCTTGTATAAGGTCGCAACAAAAACCCTAAACAAGACCCCAAATATCATTGCTAAAATCTCAAAGAGAACATCACTACTCTAGAGTAATTAATAGTGTAGGTCGATGTTGTAATAAATATAAACTAATTGTTCACTAAAGTGGATGGCATTGTTGATAACACAGAGGTTTAAAATACATATGTGCTCAAAAAAGTATTTTTTGTTAGCTTACCTTTTTATTTCCCTATACAGGACTTGTATGGCATGGTGGGAAAAACAGAGGCGTGATGAATTTAGACATAATCAAGCTTCCCCATCTATGTGAATTTTATTTATCTATTTTCCTTTTGTTTCTCTGTCTTCCTTGTTTTGTTATTTGGTTTCTCAATGATCTATGGAATTCGTTTGAAGAGAGTATTTAAGTGTAGGTGTGCTAACAAATCTAGACCATGCTCTCCACCTCGGTCAAATGGACAGTGATTTGGGAATGCGGGTTATGTTTCTTATGTCAATGGGTGGCCGCAACACCACTATTGTCAACATGTCTTCTTTATGTTGCTCCACATCATAAGGATGGTGTTCCACATCATAGGGGCCACTCAAATACTAATTCAATTTTTTGTTAATAAATAATCTTCGATGCATGTATTAAACAATATTTTATTATCCGGATAGAAAATTATATGTTGGATATTCATTTACGAATTTATTTGTACATTATTTTTCAAGACATCATAACATTGTTGGCTATATGCATAATCTATACTATAGATGGCATATCGCCCTTTCGAGACTTGAAATTGATGACCATATACCCATCTAATAGACAACCATTTGGTTTAAAAAAAGTTAATAACCATGAGTCTTAGCTCACCCCAAAAAATTTTGTCGTGTGTGTGTGTGTGTGTGTGTGTGTGTGTGTGTGTGTGTGTGTGTGTGTGTGTGTGTGTGTGTGTGTGTGTGTGTGTGTGTGTGTGTACATATATATATATAATTTTGTGTTGGACAATAATAAGTATTCGGAATGCAATAATTTTAATTGTGTGAGTTTTCCTACTTGGAATCTTCTTTGGGTCGCTTGTTAGATCACTTGGCATTGAATATGGTATATTATATATATTGAAGTGTTTAAATTGAACCTTCGTTGTGTGTTATGTGGGTGGCATGTAATAAGGTTTTGTTTAAAATTCGTTACACACACACACACACACACACACACACACACACACACACACACACACACACACACACACACACACACACACACAATGATGTTAACTCACATGGCATATGAGCACGAGTTAATATTTATATTTAAGTTTGATCAAAGGGTATGCAAGATTAGAGGATTTTTTAAATCAAGGAATATTAATTCACTTGATTAAATTGGATGGCATATAACAATGTTATGCTTGCTTCATGGCATAGTAAGACATATATTAATGTCTTTTATAAATTGTGGCATATTAAAATGGGCACATAAAGGAATTTATGAAGGGCTAAGAAATGTTATTCAAACCATGTTGGTTAATGTGGAAGTTTGTGAGGAGTGCGTGGCAGGTAAGAGTTGTAAGGAAAGGTTTTGGGTTTATGACAATTTAATGCATGGCTTGACTTCTCGGGAATGGTTATCTTCCTCGAGAAGCCAACTTCAAATGAGTTCACATTTCATCTCCCTTTTCTCATTTTCATTGCTATTTTTTGCTGGGATATTTTTGGGTTTATGGAGATAGTAGAGTTTCTTCCCCATTGTGTTTGTCTTGCAGCCATGAATGTGATTTTGAATATGGTTATAGTGCGTCTCGGTTGCAAAAAGGAATGATTAGGTAAGACTATTGTTATTTTTGACTTTTGGATGAGATTTTGGAGAAAGAAAGATGAGTTGAGTAAAATCAAGCATATCACAAGCATGAGCTTCTCCCTAATTTCCTATAACATAATATTTATATTTTGATAGTGGCATATTGGGTATTTATTGAATTTCATTTTCATGGTTGAATATTGATATTCTATTATTGATATTTGGTAGTATTTTGTACATGGGTTTTGTATCAAAAGTGTTTGTGAATAGATTACACTTTTTACTTAGATTTGCATGTGGAAATGGCATACAAATTTTTTTTTTTTGAAGGTTATAGTATTATCAGGGAAAGTGTATTTTTGTGAGAAACAAAAGTGCATGATCGTTCACTGGGTATTGTTATCTGGGTATGCATATTTCTGTTTGTAGGATGAAATATTTTATGGGTTGTTCCAGTACTTTACTTATGGACATGTGTTCATTTATGGGTTTGATTATTTTAAGTGTTAATTGAATGAAATATTGGAGCTGCATTTTGAAATTTTGCATTGTTGATTGGGAATGAGTTATGGATTATTAAAATTTTAGGTTTGCATATCTTGTATGTGGAACAATTTTATGAGTTTATTTTGGGATTGTGGAACTGTGATTCTTTGCTATCTCATAGAAATTGTAAGCACCCATACGGGTCTACATTTTGGTATGTGTTTTGTGTTGGAAACTATGACACTGAGAGGGGGGTGAATCAATGTCTTGTAAAATTTACTTTCTCAAATTAACTATGATGAACACAAAAACCATACACAATAAATTAACATAAGAGTATACACAGAGACACCAATTTTAATGTGGGAAACCCAAACCATCAAAAACCAACTGAAACCAAGAACTAGGTTTAGGAAAAAATTGTGTTTCATATATTACATTGATTTCATGGTTGAGCTTAAACTAAACTTGGAGCTGTAACTCCAAAGTTTGACCAAAGTGATACCCAGTCTGGAAGCTTCAACTCCCAAAATTTGGTTATGCTTCAACTGACCTTTGGTAAGCTTCAACTTACAAGGAGGCTTCAACCCCCTGTACTTTAACCAGCTACAACTAATCTTCTTTAAGCTACTACTTACAAGGAGGCTACAACCCCCTATATGCTAAGATGCAACTTTTACTTGTTCTTGAGTTTTGGTCACACTTTTTTTGTTTTCTCTCAAAACTGATGATAACCTCTAGATTTTCTCACTTCTTCTATTTTTACTCATAATTCCATTTTCTTTTAATATGCTACATGCACCCTGATTTTGGCCCTAAATTTGCAAACTGACCTTCTTATCTCAATTGTAATTTTATCAATATATCAAGCCCTTAATCACCTTTCACCTGCAATCTAACCTCTTGGTGCATTCACCCACTCTGCTTGACTTACCAATTCAAATATTTGTTCATTCAATACCTATAACAATCATATAGATTTCACAAACATTAACTTCAATCTTCAAAACCTTCAGGTGCTTTGTCTTAGTCAGAAAATGTTCTCTTTTTCATTCTTCTGTAACCTTTTGGCATATTGTACTTGAATATTAGTATCTATACTCTCTTTATTTTTTTACGCATTAGCACTTAACATCACATTCTCTGACATGCACTCACCATACTCTACTCAACACACTTCACATGCTCTGTTGTACACTCACTCAAATTTATATCACATTTTACTCCCTTCATTACACACACCTCTTACATAATTTATAATTGTTATCAATATATGTCTCAATAACTATTCATCACACTTAAATACTTTTGCATATCTTAGGTAATTTTCATATCTTCAATATATCTCATCAACTCACTACATTCAACATCCTTAGGACATTTATACACATGTCCTATCTTTATGCCTTACATATATAGATCTCAATACTATCTCTTTTTCTTCACTGCACACATCATTAGCCTCTATAAATATCAACAAAAACCTTAAAAACATAGAACATATCTCAGTTAATTTAACTTCCTCGAGCTCATCTTACAAGACTGCCATCTCTTCAACTTCTTCCTAGAATTTTTGGATTCTCTACCTTTTAGAATACTCTCTTTGACCAAAACAAACCTTTCATCTTTTTTTATTTGAGTCAATGAAAGATAATCATCTCAATAACTTCTCATGGAATTTTGAGCTCCTTCAAGACTCATTTCCTTCGAGCAAGAGTACCTAAGACCATTCCTTTTCATAAGAAGTTCAAACAATCCCTATTACATGTGTTTGAGATCTTCATTTACATTATGCATTGAAATTATTTTCGAGATACTTATCCATTGTATATAAATAGTCTTTGAAGATCCTCTTGATGCAAGGAATGAATTCACTTTATTGTTCCTAAAATTTCTATGAAGAAAATTATAGTTTATCAGTCAACTAAGCAAGACTTGTGTGCACTTCTTAGCATTGTTATGTTTATCTAGGCTTTCAAGATAAAACAGTTACTCCTTAATGTTCCACAAATCATTTATTAGTCCTTATGAGCTTTACAAGAGGATTTTAGTCACTCTTCACAACTAATTTTGCATTTGGAGAGGTTCACAGGTTCTGCATAGTACTTGAGTGTTAACAATGAACTCATTGTCACATAATTTAGATCTTTCAACACAACACAAAAAAAATATTGATAGATTAATCCATGTATATGATATTTGGAGTGTTGCATACGTTTCTAGTTTGATTATACAATGGAATTTTCCTTAAAACAAAAAGAACTTACCCTGTATACAGTTGAACAGAGACTGTCAAGAAGAACTTTCTCGATTGAAGATGAAACACTTTAATTATTTTTGTAATGTATTTGTGCCCTCCATACAATGATTCCCTAAAAAAATAGGAAAATTTCATTAGTTAGTTTTCGTGTTTCAAAAAAATTTCTCCTGCAAACCCTAAGGTCAGGGTTTTTCCCACTATAATAGCCTGAGGGGATTTAAAAGTTAATTTCTCACTCATTTCTAGACGAAATTTGAAAATTTCACTTGTTGTGGCTTTGTGAGAGTGTTTACCATCCTCTCTAATTAAATAACAAGATTGATACATTCCAAATCACTACTAGATTTCAAAAAATACATAGTACATAGATCAAACAACTAGACCATGCTCTATGTGAATGGGCTTCCTAGAATGTTTTAAGGTCTTAGGAAAATGAAAATAATTTTAATCCTTTCACACTCAATCCCAAATTTCATGACATGTTAATTCACCATTTGCATTAATTTTGATAAGACTTATCACTCCAGGACAGTGTTAGAGACACAATAAGACAATTCTGAGACTTGGCTGCCTACTTGCAACCTATCCTTCAACTATTACTTCTTCACCCTTGTATCTTAAAGGAAAATAAATCAGTCAATTCTATCCTTCTCTTGTCATATCCTACAGACCTTTGAAGGAATGTATATTCAAGCTAGTTTTCATGTTCTCTTAACAACATATAAGCCATTCGAAGGCATTAACACCCTTAAAGCAAAATTTACGCTTCACCACACTGAATGATAGTTCCAATAAGAGTTATTGATCTTGTAGAAGAAAATATCACCTCATGAACTATGAAAATCCTTTGCACAACATCATACTGAAGAACCACAGACTTAGTGTATGACTGCCCAGACCTGGCTTTAGAAAGCATATACATGCCTACATGGCACAATCCAATCTAAGGTACAATGGAGACATTATTTTGACTTATAAAACATTTTATTTTCTTATAAGGAGTGAAAAAATTCACACAAATTATCTAGAATAAAAAAAATCATGTTAATCCTATCAACTCAAGAAAGTGCCCTAGAGAGAAAAAAAACATTGATAGAAAAAGACACATAACTTCTCTTAATCTTAACCAATTTTCCTCAAACCTTTTGGAGTACTTAAGGATTGGATTTATATAAAAAAATTATTTCTATGATTTATTTTAAGAAGGATCCATATTTTTTCTTAATACCTAAGAAGATAGGTTGCTCAAACTACATTCCTTAAGAAGCCAGTCTTAGGAAAACTTGCATAACTTCCAAATAACTCTTCAAAACTTGATGAAATTTATCATGAAGCACTAAAATACACCCCTTTACACATTCCATATTTTTTTTAGCCATGATTTTTCCTGTACATCTTATAATTATCTCATTTTCATCAACTTACAATGTTAGTCCTCAAAGGCAATTTTGGTGAACTTTTGAATTTTTCCTCCAAGAGATAAATTGAGCCTTTTTGTTGCTCATGCATGCCCTAGAAACTATCCCTAGGATTATCACATGCTTACATGATCTTTCTATGCCCTGCAATAAGTTTTTACTCCTCATTATGCTCTAGAACTAGGCCTAAATGAGCCATTTACATTTCAGACTTCCACTAGATGACCTAAAAATCACTCCAATAGCTCTTTCCCATGATGAAACTATCATGTATGACCTGTAGAACATCTAAGATAAGAAAACCAACCATTTCCATACATGCACAAGACTCTTACCTCACTTAACAAGCTTTTCGAACACTAAAACCATCTTGAATGCTCAATACACCACTGATAAGACACTACCAATCAACCTTCATGTCCGTTATAGAGACTCACTTCGCCACTCACTCATTTTCTATAAATTCCACTTAACATCAATGAAAACACCAATAACCAGGGTTCAACATTCTGTTATAGGAAGACTGAATGGAAATATCCCAGTTGGGACTTTGTTTCAATGTTAGAGTCATTTATCTTTTAATATGCAGTTTAAATATACCCATAATGGGCCTCGTGTTAAGGATTGTTGCATATATGTGTGTGTATATGTAGATACATGAACTTATTATATAATTTTTCTTCTTTTGTGGGTATGTGAAATAGGAAGAATATGAGGTTATTTGGTTATTTGTTTGTCTTTTCAAATCTGTCTATTGTAGAGTATAAAGAATGTTATTCATTCCTTGAATTTGAATATCTAGAATATATCCAATTAAATGATTGTCTTCTCTCTCGTGGCTATAGATAATTTGTAGATAAATTGGTATTTAAGTTGATTGTTCTTTATACCTTAAATCCAGTACTCTATATTGTAAATGTATATAAATTGGCTTCGATGCAAACTTAAATTGTTAAAAGGGATTTAAGTATTATTGTTACAAGGAGTTGATTTTGGTTTATATATAATGTGTTTTATGATTTAAGTCTTGACTATGAGAATTGTAGAAAATACGGACTGAAGGTATAAGTCTATTCTAGATGAATGTCATGGATGTCATGTAATCTAAGCTGAATATCGATATTTTATGATGAACTTTAATTTTTTATGAAATAAAAATAAAATACAACATAGATTAATTATTTTAGACTATCATAAAAATGATGATATTGTCTATATGTTGACTTAAATTGTTATTTCCTTTTAATAAAATGATTTTATTTAATATAGGGTCAAACCTTGATTGTTATTATCATTATATAGTGATTACGGTGTAGGAAATGAGTGAGTTGACTCATGCCAGTTCACTCGAACTAACCCATGTATATTTACCTCTTTTAATTGATGTACAAGAAAATAGGAGAAGCTATGAAGTGAGTAGTGGGATATATTTAATACGTTTTGATTGATTATGTCCTTGTGGTCATATGTATAAACGTTCATTTTGATAAGTATCTTGTTTATATTAAATTATATGATGATGAAATCCTAATCTAAATGATGGGCATATGACCCCAATATTTAACCATAATTATGAATTTTGTTAACTTTTTAATGATGAAAGTTGATTTTGCAATTTCGTGAGATTTTGTTTTAATAAAGAAAGTGATGGTCTATTTAATCATGATATGTATCTAGGTAGAAATATTTATGTTCCTATTTAATGAATATATCTTGTGTAAAAAACTATTGATCTATTAATTTAATAAGTGGTCGAAATAACTTTAGATGAAATATTAAGTTATTACTTAATTTAATTTTTTGACTTAACTAATCCAACGACTCAAATGAGAACAACATAAAACAAGTTGTTGAACAAAATGTTTATCATGGAAATAATAGTATGGATCAATAATGATTTTATAAAGTAAATGTATATCTATCATGAATGGTAACGATATTATCTATACTTCATAATAATAAGTTATGATAATAGTGAACGTGGATAATAAACTCCTAGTTGAGAATAAAATGAACATGGTTAACACAAAGTGATTATTCTTAACTCATTATTTCCTTATGAAATTTTAAGTTAACCTTCGTAGGTAAATGATATTATCATCTCTATAATAAGAAAGTGGTTAGTAAACTACACCAAACTTTGACTTTGTAACTTATAACTTCTTCAAAATGACCTTATAAGAGGGTGATTAATAGTTTACTCCATAACACAAATAGGTTATAAAATTGTGGTCCAAACACAATCAAATGAATTTAAAAATTCTTAAGTAAGACTTCACGACTGTGGTTTAGATAAAAAAGAAGTAACTTGAGTCTCGTATAATTTTTCACAAGATGAACTATGTTTGCGGTAGAAAAACCTTAAATATGACATAGATTGGATATAATCTCACGCCATCATGAAAATACATTGAAATAGTACTAAGGGTACTTGTGAAGAGGGAAAGAGGTCGTAATGGCAGTAATTCCATTACATGGTCTCTCTTTATTCTGTAAGAATCCATAGTAAGTTGTGGTTCTTTTTTTTACGAAGATGATCCTGTTAAGAACACACTTTTGCTTTCTTAACATGTTCACCTTCTTAAACAAAAACATTTAGATAACTGTGCCGAGATAATTTTTTGGTGATGAAAGACTATATTCTTAAGACTTTTATACGGTCTTGGGATAAGTTGTTTATGCATGGCTGGAAACTTTTGCCAAATTAAAGCAAGTAGTTGGTTGCATTGTTTGTTCATCATATCCTTATTATATATATGCTAGATACCAAAATACGAAGTTAGGAAATTGACTTTCATGGTATACATTTAAGGATGGAAGCGTAACTTTTCTCAACCTAGATAAAGGTAAACCTGAACACACTAAAAATTGTTTGGTTTCTCATTTAGAGTGGAATGAAGGGAGGGTTGCAGACGCACCCTTCTTAGTTGCACAAGGTTGAAACACGGAAGAGTTTTCAGATGGATTAAACTAAAATAATATCTAGTTGTCTATATTTTTTAAATGGTTTGTTCTGAGTTTACTCTATTACATACTTGTGATTGAACATGAAGATTAATTTTTTTTTTTAAATAATTTTTTGGGCAGGAATTAAGGTGTTACATTTTTGGTATCAGAGTTATAGGTTCCATCTCTTGGACCTAATAGGTTTGTTATGCTAATATTAAGTTATTCCTATTTCAACATGATATAATGGCAAGAAGAAGAATGAACAATGATGTTGTAACTAGCTCAACAAATCCCAAGGGTTCAACTATTGAAAAAACCAATGATATTCTCTTGGTTCTCCAAGATACCCATAACCGGATGTTGGCATGTGTGTCCAATGCTCCCCATGAGTTTCGATACATGGACTAACTGCCTCCCATGGATCCTAACTCTAGCGATTGTAGTGGATATTAACGCCTGTAGGTTTTGGTCTAAAGGAAATTGTGGTCCCACAAATGGTATCAAAGCGATAGGTCTCGAGTTTGAAACTCACCCAGGTAATGTTGGGGGGATTCTTGGCATGTATGTCCAACATTCTCTATGAGATTCATTACATGGACTAACCACCTCTCATGGATCCTAACGCTGGTGATTGTAGTGGAGATTAATGCCTGTAGATTTTGGTCTAATGGCAATCGTGGTCCAACATTGGATTGTTGCCTTAGAGTAGTAGGTTGTGGGTTAAAATGAATACCATAATGAGGAACATGAGGAATAACATAAGGAAGAACATCTCAGGTAGAAGGATAATGATAATTGACAAGATAATAAGCAACCTTGCATGACTGCTGAATTGGCTAAAGATATTAAATGAAATAGTCCACCAAATTTTGATGGGACTGCCTTAGGTGATGATGCTGAAAATTGGTGAAGTGAAATGGAAAAATATTTTGATATCAAATAATTCTTTCAGGAAACTAAGGTTGTGTGGGGTGTTTTTCAGCTCTCTCATGAAGCTTTCACTTGGTGGGACAACCATAAAATGGAATTAGGAATTGAGACATAAACTATAACTTGGGAACAATTCAAAGGATACTTTTGTCAACACTCGCTACCCCAACTATATTTTGACAAGAAAATGACAAAAAATTAGAGTTTAGTCCAAGGGAAACTATTAGTAACTGAGTATTGGGAATGTTTCACTAGACTTATGAAATATGTTCCCCAATAACGAAAAGATGAGAAATTCCATATTTGTAAGTTCATTTTAGGATTTAATCCTAACATAGGGGGTGAAGTGGATGTGTATGGACCATCCACTATGGAGGTAGTTTTTTAAAAAGATATAAAATAGGATCAAAATTACTTGGGATATGTTATCCATATTTCACCCTCAGGTGAAGTATTGGATCAGCCACGACCCCACAGAGAAAGAACCAAAGAAAACATGTTAAAATCTTGCAAAAGGGTCACAAAAGGTCTCAACAATGGAGTGGCGGAGCCTACGAAAGACTAAACGACCCTATGCAAGAAGAAAGAGGAAAAATGGCTTTGTGGAGTGAATAAATATATTTAACCTGTTACATGTGGGATCATAAATAGAATAACAAAGTCAGAGAAGAAGGAGATAGTGTAAGAGAAACCAAGAGTAAGAAAGAGGAGAAATGGTGAAGATCTGAAGTCTTCGGGCCCAAAAATCGACTAAGTATGGAGGAGACAACAGAGAGAGCCATGTGTCCAAACGGCACTTCTCCAAGGTTGAATCCAAAAAGGGAAAATCAAACTAGCGCCAACCCTCCACATAGAAAAAATTCAACAGAGGTCAAAAGGAAAATAGGGCGGGCCTCAAAAAAGGCTAAGTATAAAAGTGCTAGCAAAGACTGCCACGTGTCCAAGCGGTGCATCTCCAAGGGTAAATCTAAAAGCAGAGGCTCAAACAAGTGCCAGCTCGCCACATAGCCCAGGGTCTAAAAAGGTAAGAGAGGGGCCGTTGAAAATTCCAAAGACCTACGAAGGATTCCAAGTTTTAACCCGACACTCCTTCAAAGGAAAATCTTGATCGGGATTTTAAGCGAGCGCGAAGCCTCCATGCGTCCAATCTCAAAAAGAGGACACAGTCAGGTTGAATAGTCAATGCATGATGGCAAGCCGACGGAGAATGCCAAGTTTCCAAATGGTGCTACTTCAAGAGCAAGATTGAAAGGGGGTTTCCAAGCAAGCACCAGGCCGCCGCATGTCCCCAGTCAGATATATGACCTCGCCGAGCAAAGGACTCAGGCAAAAAATACAAGGATATTGAGAAGGCCACGGAAGAAGCTAAGTGTCAACACCACACCACTCCAAAAGCAAAATGTAGAGGCCACCCTTGGACATGCTCCAGCCCTCCATGTGTCCAGTTTAAAAGGGGACCCGTTTTCAAATTGTTTTCCCACCTTTTTTGTATGGACCTGATACAAATTTTGAAGGGGCATATCTTTTGACTCGGGGCTCGAAATATAGCAAATCTGAAACTGTTGGAAATATCTCGTTCTCGTCTATGCCTTGGGAATATAAAATATCATTTTGGTAAGGCTCTGGTAGGTGAAAAATGGAGAAAATTCTTCCAAGACATTAACACAGAATCTGATCTCTTTAACTACCAAATCTAATTCGTTTTGATCTGCCGGAGAACCAAAAGTGACATATTATGGATAGATTTACAGAAGGCATTAATATTCATTTGTTGAGCTTTCAAAATGGGATTCAATGCATATCTCAGGGTTGTTGGAGTAGGATTTGAATTCTTCCCTCTTCTCTCTCCTATTCTTCCTATATATCATAATAGAGGGGCACATTCAAATGGTTGTTCATTTTTCCTCTCTGTCTCCCCCTCTTTTTCTTCCTCGGGGTTGAAAATGGAGTTCTAACCTCCTCCTCTACTCTGTAAATGGCATTCTTTCCTCTTTCTCATGAATGATGTTCTATGTAAACTTCTAAAGCAATAAAAAACATGTTTTGTGATGCATTTTTCCATCCTTTGCTCTTTTTGGTTGTTTCTTCTTGCCTCTCTTCATTGCAGGGCACCTGTACATGTTTTGGATGTTAATTTGCAGGCCTAGGAGATGTGTTTTTTGGGTTTGAAATGTTTTCTGTGTGAATTTGATCTTTGGCCTGTGATCCATTTGTTCATCCTCTCCATTTCTCACCTCCCTTCATTTCACGGCAGCTTGGGTAGATGATTAGCAATTTTCCTTCTCCAGTGTATCACCATTTTAGTGTAGGCTTTTTTTTTCTTGTTTTCTTTCTCTCCCTATCTGCTTGGATAGTTAGATTAGAATTAGATTATTTTTCCTACACTAGAATAGCTTGTGGCAAGTATTTTAGGAAGAGGAACCAACCTTCTCTGGAGATTTTTTCCATTTACAAAGTCCCACACTTTAAGGAAAACTCAATGTTATGCGAATCACACCAAATGACTCTAACTTAAAAAAGCAGATCTGAGGACTCATTTAGGGGTGCTGTGATTTTGCGCTAATAGGATCCTCACTTCAACAGAGGAAAAACAAAAAATATCAAATAATACATCCTCACCTCCCTTTGTTAAAAAGGTATGGAGAAAGAGATTTGATAAAAAGGGGAAGACCTGAAAAGAAGAATATGCAGATAAATCTGCTATAAACAATAGAAAAGAAAGACAAAATAGTTGTAGTTTTCAAAACAAATTTGAGAGGAAGGATCCTGTTAGGAGATGTTTCAAAGGATGAGGTGATCATTATGTTAGTGATTGTCCCTAAAATAACCAAGGAAATAATCAGCATTGGAAAAACAACTCTGGGACTAAAGAACCATTTCAACAAAGGATGCATGTTGTTGTAGGAAATTATGAGGTAGAGAAAAATGCCACTCCCATGGAACTGAAGGGTAAGTTGTTTAACTTATCTGTTACTATTTTATTTGATACTGGAGAAACTAAATGTTTTGTTTCTTCAAAGTTATCTTCTAAATTTTCTAGAAAGGATGGATACATGAAAAATTCAACGATTGTTAAATATGGAAATAATGTTTCCCGTAGATTCATTCAATGCTTTTTTGAAGTAACCTTATAACTATTGGAGTTTACTACAAAATTGAACTTTTTTTAGCTCCTTTAGGGTCTTATGATGTTGTTAGAGGAATAAAATGGTTGTCTCAACATCAAGCATTTGTATATTTCCTAAGAAAAAAGATAATATGCCTTGATGATCAATAGAAAACAACAATAATACAATGCATAAAAAAGAGATTTCATAGTGAGACAAATCTCTACCATGTAGCTGAAAAAGGCTAGGAGTAAAGGTTGTATATTATATGCAGTAAAAATAATAGATTGCAATGATAAAAATGAACCAAAAATAGAGGATTTTCCTCTTTTAAGTGAATTCAGATATGTTTTTCATGAAGAATTACCTATTTTACCACCTAGAATAGAGTTTGATTTCATCATAGATCTCAAACCAAGAACTAAACCTCTATTAAA